>JBAMJR010000253.1:880000-1207500 GCA_038501785.1 Myoxocephalus aenaeus | reverse complement strand
TTATATATATATATATATATATATATGCAATTCTTTTTATCCATTGTTAACTTTTTATTATCAAACTGTTGTGTATTGTCAGCCATAATTGATTGTAGTTTATTACTACTGCACTTTGGCATGACCTTTTCCTCTAGTACATTCTGTCAGGGGGACAGACAATGGAAATCAGCTTTGCGGCTGTAATTGGGTGCATTTACATTTTAATTTAAAGTGGTCATCAATGTACATTGTCCCTCTCGAACAAAAACTAAAAATATACCTAAGAGGCCAATATGATCAGAACCCTAACGCATTCATTAACGGACCAAAAATGATGTGAACCGAGAGGAGAAATGCGCTGAAACAAGTGGTTTAATAACATTTCTCTTTTTAGCATAGAACCCTGAGGTCAGATGTTTACGACAGCAGCAGCATGTATTTATTTCTCAGACGTATGAATGTATTTTATTATTCTCCACAGACGTCCAGCAGCTGTTGGTGGTTAAAGAAGAGATTCCCCCTGAGCAGCAGGACTGGAGCTCCAGTCTGGACCAGGAGGACCCAGAGCCCCCACACATTAAAGAGGACCAGGAGAACCCAGAGCCCCCACACATTAAAGAGGAACAGGAGGACCCAGAGGACCCAGAGCATCCACACATTAAAGAGGAACAGGAGGACCCAGAGCATCCACACATTAAAGAGGAACAGGAGGACTCCGAGCCCCCCCACATTAAAGAGGAACAGGAGGACGCAGAGCCCCCCCACATTAAAGAGGAACAGGAGGACGCAGAGCCCCCACACATTAAAGAGGAACAGGAGGACGCAGAGCCCCCACACATTAAAGAGGAACAGGAGGACCCAGAGCCCCCACACATTAAAGAGGAACAGGAGGAACTCTGGACCAGGAGGGAGGGAGAGCAGCTTCAAGGGCTGGAGGAGGCTGGTATCAAGTTCTCATTCGCTCCTGTAAAGAGTGAAGATGATGAAGAAGAAGCTCAGTCCTCACAGCTTCATCAAAGACAAACTGAACAGATGAAAACAGAAGCTGATGGAGCGGATTGTGGAGGATCAGAACCAGATACTGATGAGACTGAAGACTTGTCTGAACCTGAGACTGATGACAGTAGACATTGGAAGGAGACTCGGGAACCTGGAAGTGATGTGAACTGTAGTACTGGAAATATATCAATCAGCTCGCCTGAATGTGCTGGAAGCACTGACCACAAGAGACATCTGAAGAGACGCACTAAATCCGAAACAGGAGTGAAACCATTTAGTTGTTCCGTGTGTAGTAAAACATTTTCACGTAAAGGACACCTGAAACGCCACATGATTGTCCACACAGGAGTGAAAGCATTTAATTGTTCCGTGTGTAGTAAACAATTTTCACTAAAGGCACACCTGAATGATCACATGACTATCCACACAGGAGTGAAACCATTTAGTTGTTCCGTGTGTAGTCAAACATTTTCACGAAAGGGATACCTGAACGCTCACATGCCTATCCACACAGGAGTGAAACCATTTAGTTGTTCCATGTGTAGTCAAACATTTTCACGAAAGGGATACCTCAACACTCACATGACTATCCACACAGGAGTGAAACCATTTAGTTGTTCCGTGTGTAGTCAAACATTTTCACGAAAGGGACGCCTGAACACTCACATGATGATCCACACAGAAGTGAAACCATTTAGTTGTTCCGTGTGTAGTAAAACATTTTCACTCAAGGTAATCCTGAAAAATCACATGATTGTCCACACAGGAGTGAAAGCATTTAGTTGTTCAGTTTGTGGTAAAACATTTGCACACAAGGAATATATGAAACGACATTCAAAAGTCCACACTACAGAAATAAATTAGTCGTGGAGTTTGCTCAACAAGATTATCTCGTCTCTGACAATTATCAAATCACAAGTGTATTGATGAGAGCATCAGAAATAAATGAGACATTGTTAAACACTTAAAACTGTCGGGCTGATACAGACTGCAAAATAAGTTTATTCAGCTAAGATGAAGCTACACATCAATTTAAATTCTATTGGTATTTGTTTCTATGATATTGTCTCATGTTTCATGTGTTATGTAGTGTCATGTATATATTAATTATAATTGTTTTACGTCAAAGTATTCCATGTCCCCTATGCAGCACTATCGCTGAATTATCATAGGTGATGAAACCGAGGGAAATATTTAACCTTCTTTCTCTCTCCGCAATGTTTTCTCTCCAGTTTTAAACTCATTACTTCCTTGATTTAGTTTTACTGCAGAAACTGCAGTTTTGTTCCATAATTGAAGAACGACTGAATTAAGAAAAGAATTGTAGTTAATTATCTCCATCCTTCTTTCTTCAACCTCATCCTCTACTGATCTCATCTCTCTGAGATTTAGGGGTTCTGTCCTTTGTTTTAGGACGTGAATATTTTACCTTTTGTTGACCAAACTTTCTCTTTGATTTATCACTATTTTAATAGTTGTAATGAAACAGTAATCTGTTCTAATTGTTTTTATAGTGGATCTCAAACTGTTGAAAAGTTCAGTCAATGTGTTCACCAAAACTACTTCAGTTCAATGTTGTACTTCCATGTTTGCTCCAGTGTTTGTAGCTAAGCTAAAGCAGCCTGTTTTTATTTTTAACCTAAACCTGTGTTCATGATTAATGGTTTAATGGTTGTTGATGGAAGTTGGGTTCATAATTTGTATGGGAATGAATTGCCTTCATTAATAAAATATATTGTTCACTGATATGATTTCCACCCTGTTATCTGAGTTTTTTTTTTAAATGATAATTAAATGAAATCAACAAATATTAAGCATATCTTTGTGATTACTTGCAGGTTATGAATTGGCAAAATGAAATAACCTAAAAATTGAGTACAATTTCCATTGAAATTCCCCTTAATTCTAAAAGAAATGTGGATGAATTACAGAACTTTTTCAAATGAATGCTTGTTTGTAAATACTGTTTAAAATGTATTTTAAGGATAAAGTAAAGGACATTTTTACTCTTAGAAAATGTAATTATTCCAATAGCTGTGTATTAAAAACACATTAATAGAGATGTGAATGTCCTGTAACAGGGTGGACATTTTAGTCCATCATATCCTGAGCTTGACTAATATATCATACATACCAGCTCTAAAGTATGCGTCCGCCTTGCTCTCGTGAGGTTATCATTGACCATATGTGCATGGCGTCAGAGCAAGTCGGACACAAATCTAACCGGCATGCATTGTGAGGCGATCGGCGGTGATCGATTCTGCGCAGGACCGGCTCATCTCGAACGAGCCTAATAAAACAGCACAGACATGATCATATGGTCTCACCGACCTATGCCAAGATAAAATGGCTGCCACTGCCTTTCCCTGTTCAGAATCTCTCTACAATCCTTCAGCCACTTTTTGAACTCTTCCAAAAGCATCAGCTCAGTAATTTTACTGGATTGACACCACTTATCGAAAAGCATGACTTTTCCACGTGAAAATTCTATGTATTTCTGGCTCACATCCTTTCCACCACTCCTGCACTTTTGTCTATATGCTTCAGGCACTAGTTCATATGCCCGTAACACTGTAGCCTGAACCACACCGTAGTCCAAACTCTGCTCCAGTGTCGGAGTGTTACACACCAATTTACACTGGAGCAGCAAAGTCCAAACATCCTTCGGCCACTTTAATTAAAGTGGATGCGATGCGCTCAAATGCATTAAAGTACTGAAGAGTATTCTTAAAATCCCGGGTGGTCATGGGAAGTGAAAGTCCAGAATGCGATGAGTTATAATTAAAAAGGTTGATCACAAAAACAGCTTATGCATTCTCGATTGAGGCCCTCTCTTTTTACAGATTCACAGTTTCCCAGTTACCTGCCGCCTCTGTGGTCCAAGAGAAGCCCCTTCCAGTCTCGCGTGTTAGTTTATCCCAGACGTTCACATAGCTTAAGGCCCTTTCATTGGTTAGTCCTACTTTCACACCTTCGAGTGCCATTTTACTCGTTCATTGGCCTGCAGCTTCAGGGGCGGAGCTATTCTTCTTCTTCTCTGAAAAAGGCTAGATTCTATCATCTCAAAAGTCAATGTTCAGCTCCGCCACCTCAGGTGAACAAGAGAACTACACTTCCTTAAAGGGACCGTTCATGCAACCGTTCTAACATCCATTCACACATTAATCATTAATAAAAACAGTGACCTGCATATGCATACAATTACACATTATTCATAATAATATCCCTTATTAATTATCATATATCATGCATTGTAATGTACACATACACTGTGCAAGTCTAAATGTGACAAACTAAGCTTAAAAACACTACAATTCCCTCTCTTTATACTATTCCATAGTATAAACACATCTGTAATAACTCTTTATTATCACCCACAGTGCATACATCTTAATACATTCTTGTGTCATAAACCTGTCGAAGAAAAAAATCCCTCCCTCTCTAAACCGTATAAAATATCCGGTTTCAATAACGCAATATATATCAGCGTGGTTCTATTCATCACATAGGTAAAAATCTTAAAATCAGGAACACTTATGTGTATTCTATGTCTGCATATCTGTCTACGTTTATGTGTGTCTCTAATGTTCGTGGGGGTGCTGATGGGTGTCTCACTGTGCATGTTGTGTGAACCCTGATACCCTGCTCCTCTTAGGCATCCCCAACTCTCAGCCTCTCCTCACACTCATTCCCACTTGCACTTCTCCATCGTCTTCTTTCGATCTCTGTCTCCTCTTCTATCTGACTCCATTTTCCTTGCTCCCACCATCTCCAGCTCCAGCAGCCTCCAGTTATCTCGAGAGACAAAAAATCAGACTGCTGACCCGGACTGTGGACATCGTCGGGCGGTGGAAAGAGCACTTTGAGGAACTCCTAAACCCGGCCAACATGTCCCCTGGAGAGGGGGCAGCGCCTGAAGTCCTTGGGGTGGTTGCACTCATATCCCTGGCAGAGGTCACTAAGGTAGTCAAAAAACTCTTTGGTGGCAAGGCGCCGGGGGTGGATGAGATCCGCCCTGAGATGCTGAAGGCGCTGGACATTGTTGGGCTGTCTTGGCTGACACGCCTTTGCAGTGTCGCATGGGGGTCGGGAACAGTGCCCATGGACTGGCAGACCGGGGTGGTGGTTCCCATCTTCAAGAAGGGGGACCGGAGAGTGTGCTCGAACTATCGTGGTATCACACTGCTCAGCCTCCCGGGAAAAGCTAATGCCAGGGTGCTGGAAAGGAGGCTCCGACCGCTTGTCGAACCTCGGATTCAAGACTAACAGTGTGGATTCTGTCCCGGCCGTGGAACAGTGGACCAGCTCTTTACCCTCAGAGACTACTGGAGGGCTCCGGGGAGTTCGCCCAATCAGTCTACATGTGCTTTGTAGACTTGGAGAAGGCTTTTTGTGGGGGGGTGCTGATCCTGTTGGCACGGGCCATCCGGTCTCTGTACGCCTGCAGTAGGAGCTGTGTTCGTATTCTTGGTAGTAAGTCAGACACGTTCCCGGTGGGTGTTGGCCTCCGCCAGGGCTGGCCTTTATCACCGGTCCTATTCGTGACTTTCAAGGACAGGATATCTAGGCACAGCCAGGGGCGGAGAGGATCCGGTTCGGGAGTCTCGGGATCGCTTCTCTGCTGTTCGCGGATGATGTGGTCCTGTTTGCCTCCTCGGACCGTGACCTCCAGCATTCACTGGGGTGTTTTGCAGCCGAGTGTGAAGCGGCAGGGATGAGAGTTAGCACCTCCAAATCTGAGGCCATGGTGCTCTGCCGGAAACCGGTGGATTGCTCCCTCCAGGTGGGGACAAACTGCCTAACCCAAGCAAAGGAGTTCAAGTATCTCGGGGTCTTGTTCACGAGTGAGGGTAAGGTGGAGCGGGAGATCGACAGGCGGATCGGTGCGGCTGCAGCAGTAAAACAGGCGCTGTACCGGTCCGTCTTGGTGAAGAGGAGCTGAGCCGGAAGGCAAAGCTCTCCATTTACTGGTCGGTCTACGTTCCAACCCTCACCTATGGTCACGAACTCTGGGTCGTGACCGAAAGAACGAGGTCTCGGATACAAGCGGCCGAAATGAGCTTCCTCCGTAGGGTGGCCGGGCTCAGCCTTAGAGATAGGGTAAGGAGCTCGGACATCAGGAGGGAGCTTGGAGTCGAGTCACTGCTCCTTCTTGTCGAAAGGAGTCAGTGTCAAATAGAGAATCCATCAAATATAAAGTATGAAAACCCAATCATGAAACGCATAATAGTCAAGCTTATTAATCAAGAATGAAACATTTATAACTGTGTTCATGAATTGCATACTAATGAGTTACTAAGTGTTCATGTTGGAACAATGCTTTATAAATCATGAATTAAGTGTTTACTCATGCTTTACTAATGTTAAATAGTGTGTAGTAATTATAAAATGCTACCAGAAAATACTGTAAATTATTTTAAGTGTTTTTGCTTAATTTTATAATACATTATTGTTGTAGAATTTTCATCTCACACTACAAGAAGCCAATCCTGGATGATGAAATAATAACAAATATGTTGTGGTTTTAATGTTCAATCAAACTTTACTATGTTTTCTATGTGCTTTTGTAAATGTTGTGACACAAACAAACAATCCTGTGGCGATTTACAATCGTTCTCCATTTGTTTCATTTTAGCCATAAATTAGATCTGCAGAATAATTATTCCCTAAAGGAAGTTCAAAGAGAGGAATCTACCTCTTAAAGAGCTGACATGTCTAAGATATCCAGCAGGTGGCAGTGAAAGATCACTAATTGCTCACCACACAGCAGTGCAGTAATGCTCCAACATGATATTTAACATATATTACGTTGCATCACAAAAGTTGATCCACACACAACAATTTGAATGTAGAAATACTTACAAATACTTGTATTGTACTTAAACTTGAGTCATGATATTTGTGTTTCTTGAAGACCAAGTGAAATCAATGTATAAATTGAGCAAACTCAACCCTCTGATGAAGACCATGAGATCTGGCTGAAGGCACCAGATAAAAGCGAGTAAGCAGTAGTGGAAATATTTGTTTTTGGCACAAAATAGCTAATTTTGATGTCACCACTGATTCAGGGTCATCCTCTTGTTGAACAGGGACGTACGTCTTGATGTTCATATCTTGACAACATGACTCTAAACTTGAATAAAAGCAGATTTTTTTAATGACGCCAACATCGTAACACAAATGAGTGAAAGTGAAGCTCCAAAACCAACCTGTGAGGTAAAACACGTCTTCTTTAAAATACATTTACTACATTACTTTGTTGCTATTTTCAACCTTTTACATGTTTTCTAGACATGTAAAAACTTATTATGTATCTACATACCTGTCCTGAATCCCTGGCATGAAAAAATAAAAATAAATATTTGAGTCAGTAATTTAATATAAAGGAGAGAAACCACAGCACGTACTTCAATCGTCAGCACCACGATGGCCAGAGCTTTTATTTGTATATAACTTTTATTTAGTTTTATATTTTATTTATATGCACTTTTGTATTATTTACTCATTAACTTGTTATTTAAAATGCACATATTTAGATCAAGAAAAGTATACAATTTATGAATGTCAATTTTTGGACCTCTGTATTTCTAGAAACCTGTTAATGGCCATGGTTGGATCTGTGTTGTGAAATAGTTTTTAAGCTTCAATTTCCAAGTGAAAAACCACTAACTTAAGATGACAATGATGACATATTAGGCTCGTTCGAGATGAGCCAGTTCTGCGCAGAATCGATCGGCGACGATCGGCGCGCAATGCATGCCGGTTAGATTTGTGTCCGACTTGCTCCCGACTTGCTCTGACGTCATGCACACGTGGTCAACGATACTTTCACGAGATCGAGGCGTCCGTCGATTTCAGAGTCAGCCGCCGCAGTAGCTATCCAATGACTGCGTGGCCCAGTGCATGATGGGAAACGCCTGGCTGTCGCCACATCAGAGAGCTGATTGGCTCTTAGATCTGACAGCAAACACCACGTGTTCTAGAAAATCCTTATTTTATGTGTAGTTGTAATACTTAACGCTTGATTGTTGACTATTCATCTCATGTTTAATCTTAAAACATATTTTGTGTGGTTGTTAATAGAAAATCGTATTTATACAACACATATCTAAACCAGTAGTAATGTATTTCACAGGCAGACATAAAAAGACCAAAGGATGCAGCTACACACACATTTATAGATACATATATATTTATAAACACATATGAATAAATCCAAACGTGATCTGTAAACTACAAGTAGACAAACGTTCGGAACTAACAGGAAGTCATTTTTTCTGTCACTTCCTGTGTGTACTTTGAAGGCAGCCTAAAACTGTCCGACTCTCGTCTGGATTCCAGGCGAGGCGCAGCTCTAACGAACGAGCCTAATGTCTAAAGTCAGACAATGATGAAATATTATTTTGATAAAATGCGCTCTATGCATTAAAGTCTGCCATGAAAGTCACATAGAAGATCCTAAAAGCTTTTATTTTGAAGGTGACTCCGCAAGCTGCAGCTGACCCGGATGTTGTTCCTTTAGCAACATGGCGGCTACCGTCAGCAGCAATAGCAGCGTCTCGTTGTTGTGTTGGTAAAGCGTCAGGTAGCTCCTTCAGTACTGATCCAGCAGAGTCTCTGTATGTCTGGATAAACCTTCTGAATGGACTTCCAGATGTTCACCTAGGAAACGGAGTTTGTGGAGGAAACGCTTCTGTTGTGTGAACATGTCTAAAGTCCAAATGCTGAGATGTTTCGTCAACCAGCGACTAACTGCGGCTGCGCAAGAGATATTTGGGCTGTTTGAAAGAACGATAGCAGAGTACGAGGAGGAACTTTCTAGTTCAAAAGAGGAGAACGAGCGACAACGGAGACTACTGGACGCTGTTTTCAACCCGGAAGTCCGGATACAAAGAGCAGGTTGGTTCTGTTTGTTTCTTCATCACTTTACACTGATGGAACCAGTTCTGAGAGACACCATTACAATACATCTTCTGTTTTAATATAATTTAAAACTTTATCAAAACGTTTTTAAATTCAAGTCTAATAATATCTCCGCTGGTCCTCTCCTTGTATGTAGTTAGGTGTCGGTAGGTACCACGAGCTGCCAGTAGTGGTCACAGGAGTGCCACGACTAGTCAGAGAGAAACAAAAACATCTATTATTACATTACACTACATTTTATTTAGCTGACGCTTTTAACCAAAGCGATTTACAATAAGTGCATTCAACCATGAGAGAGTTTATTTGATTGAAAACACATTTTTATTCAAGGTATAGTCGAAAGATATGTGTTTTTAGTTTGCGGTGAAAGATGTAGAGACTTCCTGCTGTCCTGATGTCAATGGGGAGCTCATTCCACCATTGAGGAGCCAGGACAGCAAACAGTCGTGACTTTGAGGGTAAAATTAAAGCTGCTCACTGCTGGCCTAAACAGAATCACAAAGTTATAGCTATTTTATAATTTAATTGTTTTTCACAAATATACTACATGTATTATAATTATTGCTGATGCTGTGTGTGTGTGTGTGTGTGCAGGGTTTTGTTTGTGGATTGTTTTGTTTCTACTAAATGTGACTCGTTTGGTGGTTATTTGGACAACATGCATTGTTGTTGACCCGACGGGTTTGGGCTGGTCAAGTCGGTCAGCCAGGATGCAAAACATCGCGAGGCGAGCGCTGCCTCTGTTGTGCTGCGTAATTGAACATTGCTCCCCCCCCCCTGTTGCACGGACCGCCACTGCCATTTCCGCCATCCACCATTGAAATAACGACTAGTTCTGCTTTATACTTGTTGTGGAAGTCCCACAAACGTTGGAGCATCAAACGCCATCGTGTCTGGGTTCATAATATTATCCGTAGTCCCACACAGCTCCGATCTGCGTCTGAATGACGGCCGCTTGCAGGGCTACTTCAGGTGGACCAGCAGCAGGTTGATTCAGCAACGGCAGGACGGAGGTGATGACGGGCGGAGCTTCTCAACGCTGATTGGCTGACGCAACTGATAGCGTGTGTCAGTTTATTGGATGCCTGGAAGAACTCAGTTCAACAACTTCTCTCGTTCTCTGAATTTATTTACCAAATGATCACAAGCAAAGTAGTAAGCGCTGCAATTGCAAAAGCAGTGAGTGGTACAGCCAACACGCAGGTTGGGCCAAGAACAACTGCCCCACAATGGAAGTGGGGCCTTTCATACACAGTTTATCGTCACAGGTTCGTCTCGCCTCGTTCTAACATCTGATTCGCTCTATCCTGTCAAGAGGAGGAGAATCCCGTGTTCTCATCTTTTCTCACAAGACTGGAACGTGCAACGACCAGTCTGCTTCCATAATGTCAACATACTGATAAACAGTTGTGGGTGTTGAAGTGCGCAGGCGTGTGACTAACTTCCCTTGAGAACTGGGCATTTCATAGACACAACCAGCTGCATAGCTGTGTTATACTGACCTCGCTAACCTGAACTTTAATAGACATGAAGAGTAATGCAATGAAGAATATCTACAGAACATAAGGATTTATATTATCACAACTCAGCCGAGTTGAAATATTTCAACTCCGGTGAAAAAGCAAATCTTTAACGCTTTTTCACCTCATTCGCGCCTCCCGACGGAAAATTTGCATCTGTGCATTGACTTTACATGTAATCTACTCGGGCAAATAATTCGCAAGACAATGTGATATCAACAAGCTTTTGATAACCTTTGATGACATTGAACCAATAATGATCCAAAGAGAATCTTGTGAGAATCGGATCAGCGTTGAGGAGACATTGAGGATAATGTGTTTTTCACAAAATTCAAAATGGCGGAAAATCTAAGTAGGCGGACTTAATGCCAACCTTCTAAACACAATGAGATATCAACACAGTTGAAAGTATCGTTTGATCACATTGACCCAATAATGATCCACAGAAAGTTTTCGTAAGACTCGGACCAAGTGTTTAGGAGGAGTTGGCAAGAATGTGTTTTTCACAAAATTCAAAATGGTGGAAAATCTAAGTAGGCGGAGCTTAATGGTCTCCAATATCTTTTTTTGTAGAACAGACCCGAGTGAATCGGTGATAGTGAATCGGTCATAGGATGCAGTCGAATAGTCCTTTTTGGTTAGGAACCTTCCTAACTGGATTACTACATCTCAGAGGTACATATTGTACTTTACTACATCTCAGAGGTACATATTGTGTTGCCTTTTGGGTTGTGTTGCCTTTGGGTTGTAGCCTTTGGGTTGTTAGCTTGTTAGCTTAGGCCTACATCAGCGTCAATGTGTGGTAAGGTTACTTCATGCAGATACGGCCACTTTTGCAGATGTTGCTGAATCGGAATGTTTTCTTTTTGAACCGGGATACTGCTGTGTGTGAAGACTTTGGGAAGCTGGACATACCTTGTGTCCTCAAGGCACCTCAGTTATGTTACACAGAAGTGAACGGAACTCGACTGTCGTTAAAATACACAATAATACGGTAAATTGTAAATTAAACTTAAACCAAAACAAACAACGTTACAAACACACTGAACTCTCTCTGACCAGACCAAAACCTCTTACTTGATTTTCATCTGGCGGCGGAGAAAACAAGAAATGTCGCCTTGAAGAATCCACCGACCAATTGCACGCGTTGTAAATCATCTCACGTGATCCTACTCGGCCAATCACATGTGTGTATTCCTATAAGCGCCGCCCTCGACTTGAGTGAGACATTAAAAGCAGCGATGTGAAGCACCACCACGAGACAAAGCACAGATCTTTTGAGCAAACGTACCGACTCGCATTCGAAATTAAGGCCCAGAAAAATATACCTAAGAAGCCAATATGATCAGAAGAACCCTAACGCATTAATTAACGGACCAAAGATTATGTGAACAGAGAGGAGAAATGAGCTGAAACAAGTGGTTTAATAACAGATAATGTCCCTGCACACATTTCTCTTTTTAGCATAGAACCCTGAGGTCAGAGCAGAGAATCTTAAGATCAGATGTTTACGACAGCAGCAGCATGTTTTTATTTATCAGACGTATGAATGTATTTTATTATTCTCCACAGACGTCCAGCAGCTGTTGGTGGTTAAAGAAGAGGTTCCCCCTGAGCAGGAGGACTGGAGCTCCAGTCTGGACCAGGAGGACCCAGAGCCCCCACACATTAAAGAGGACCAGGAAGACCCAGAGCCCCCACACATTAAAGAAGTACAGGAGGAACTCTGGACCAGTCAGGAGGGAGAGCAGCTTCAAGTGCTGGAGGAGGCTGGTATCAAGTTCCCATTCGCTCCTGTAAAGAGTGAAGATAATGAAGAAGAAGAAGCTCACTCCTCACAGCTTCATCAAAGACAAACTGAACAGATGGAAACAGAAGCTGATGGTGAAGGATCAGAACCAGACAGGAACTTAGATCCAGAAAGACATCTAGGACCAGATAATGAAGACTCGTCTGAACCTGAGACTGATGACAGTAGAGATTGGAAGGAGACTCAGGAACCTGTAAGTGATGTGAACTGTAGTACTGGAAATAAATCAATCAGCTCTACTGAATGTGCTGGAAGCTCTGACCACAAGAGACATCTGAAGAGACACACTAGATCAAAAACAGAAGTGAAATCACTTAGTTGTTCCGTGTGTAGTAAAACATTTTCACATGAGAGAAACCTGAAACGCCACATGACTGTCCACACAGGAGTGAAAGCATTTAGTTGTTCCGTGTGTAGTAAAACATTTTCACAAAAGGGAAACCTGAACGTTCACATGACTGTCCACACAGGAGTGAAACTATTTAGTTGTTCCGTGTGTAGTAAAACATTTTCACATAAGAGAAACCTGAAACGCCACATGACTGTCCACACAGGAGTGAAAGCATTTAGTTGTTCCATGTGTAGTAAAACATTTTCACATAAGGGACCCCTGAACAATCACATGGCTATCCACACAGGAGTGAAAGCATTTAGTTGTTCCGTGTGTAGTAAAACATTTTCACAAAAGAGAAACCTGAACGTTCACATGACTGTCCACACAGGAGTGAAAGCATTTAGTTGTTCCGTGTGTCGTAAAACATTTTCACTCAAGGTAATCCTGAAAAATCACATGACTATCCACACAGGAGTGAAAGCATTTAGTTGTTCCGTGTGTAGTAAAACATTTGCACACAAGGTAACCCTGAACAATCACATGGCTATCCACACAGGAGTGAAACCATTTAGTTGTTCTGTGTGTAGTCAAACATTTTCACAAAAGGGAAACCTGAACGTTCACATGACTGTCCACACTCGAGTGAAAGCATTTAGTTGTTCCGTGTGTCGTAAAACATTTTCATACAATGCAACCCTGAAACGTCACATGATTGTCCACACAGGAGTGAAACCATTTAGTTGTTCCGTGTGTAGTCAAACATTTTCACAAAAGGGACACCTGAAACGTCACATGATTGTCCACACAGGAGTGAAACCATTTAGTTGTTCCGTGTGTCGTAAAACATTTTCACACAAGCAAAGTCTGAAACAACATTCAAAAGTCCACACTACAGAAACAAATTAGTCGTGGAGTTTGCGCAACTGAAACTGAGGGAAATAACCTTCTTTCTCTTCAGCAACGTTTTCTCTCCAGTTTAAACTCATTACTTCCTTGATTTAGTTTACTGCAGAAACTGCAGTTTTGTTCCATAACTGAAGAATGACTGAATTGAGAAAAGAATTGTAGTTAATTATCTCCATCCTTCTTCTTCTTCTTCTTCTTCTTCTTCTTCTTCTTCTTCTTCAACCTCATACTCTACTGATCTCATCTCTTTGAGATTTAGGGATTCCGTCCTTTGTTCTAGGATGTGCATATTTGACCTTTTGTTGACCAAACTTTTCTTTTGATTTATTACTATTGTAATAGTTGTAATAAAACAGTAATCTGTTCTAATATGTTTTCATGGTGTATCTCAAACTGTTGAAAAGTTCAGCAAATGTGTTCACCAAAATTACTTCAGTTCAATGTTGTACTTCCATATTTGCTCCAGTGTTTGTAGCTAAGCTAAAGCAGCCTGTTTTTATTTTTAACCTAAATCTGTGTTCATGATTAATGGTTTAATGGTTGTTGATGGAAGTTGCGTTTATAATTTGTATGTGACTGAATTGCCTTCAGTAGTACAATATATTGTTCACTGATATGATTTTCACCCTGTTATCAGAGATTTTTTTATGATAATTAAATGAAATCAACAAAGATTAAGCATATATTTGTGATAACTTGCAGGTTATGAATTGGCAAAATGAAATAACCTAAAAATGTAGTACAATTTCCATTGAAATTCCCCTTAATTCTAAAAGAAATGTGGGTGAATTACAGAAGAACTTTTTTTAAATGAATGCTTGTTTGTAAATACTGTTTGAAATGTATTTTAAAGATAAAGTAAAGGACATGTTTACGCTTAGAAAATGTAATTATTCCATTACTTGCGTCTTAAAAACACATTAATAGAGATGGGAATGTCCTGTAACAGGGGGGCATTTTAGTCCATCACATCCTGAGCTTGACCAATATATCATACATACCTGCTCTAAAATATGTGCCCGCCTTGCTCTCGTGAGATTATCATTGACCATATGATCATGGCGTCAGAGCAAGTCGGACACAAATCTAACCGGCATGCATTGTGCGGTGATTGGCGGTGATCGATTCTGCACAGGACCGACTCATCTCGAACGAGCCTAATAAAACAGCATAGATATGAACATATGGTCTCACCGACCTATGCCAAGATGAGATGGCTGCCACTGCCTTTTCCCTGTTTAGAATCGTGACAAAGAAAAACGCCCTGTCATAGAGACTTAATGTCTGCAAATCTCTCTAAATCAATTATTTGATTCCCTGGGGGAAAAGTAGACCATTAAATCAAGCTGGTTCTTAATAAGTTATATTAAATAACTCTGTGTTATTATGATAACACTGTGTTATCATAATTATGCAGATGACACACAAATCTACATATACAACAGAAATCTAGGTGTAGTTTTGGATTCAGACCTCAACCTGAACAGCCATATCATGACAATTACAAAATCAGCCTACCTGAAGAATATGTCAAGAGTTAGAGGACTTATGTCTCAACAGGATTTGGAGTAACTTGTCCATGCATTTATCTTCAGTAGACTTGACTACTGTAACGGTGTGTTCACAGGTCATTTATCTTCAGTAGACTTGACTACTGTAATGGTGAGTTCACAGGCCCCTGTAAAAAGTCAATCCGAAAGCTGCAGCTGATTCAGAACGCTGCAGTTCGAGTCCTCACTAAGACCAGGAAAGTGGAGCACATCACTCCAGTTCTGAGGTCTTTGCACTGGCTTCCTGTCAAACAAATAATTTACTTTAAAATCCTGCTGCTGGTTTATAAAGCATTGAATGGTTTCGGGCCTAAGTATGTTTGTGATCTGCTGCTACATTATGAACCACCCCGACCCCTCAGGTCATCTGGGACGGGTCTACTTTCTGTTCTGAAAATACAACATCCTGAAATCTGTTTTATTTTCTTTTGGTCACGTCATGTTGTGGAGCACGCCCTGTCATAGAGACTTAATGTCTGCAAATCTTATTTCTAAATCAATTCTTTGATTCCTTGGGGAAAAAGCAGACCATTAAAACAAGTTATTTTAAATAACTCTGTAAGGTAATTAACCTGAAAGTAATTTAGTTTAATAAGTGGTTAAATGAGAGATAATTTAGTCATAAATAAGATAGGAAGTAACTCGTTAAAGTTATGTAAATAAACGATCCTAAACAATATCAAAGGTCCACAATGGGTTATTGAATGAATGAATGAATGCATTCAAAACCTTAAGTGATAGTTGTGGGGTATAACATGTTTTGGCCATAAAAAATGAAGGACTGCTTGCTTTTACTGCCTGTACCTCGCTCTCTAGCTCCCTTCCGGGGGCCACATTTTGCAGGTCTGTAGCAAACATCTTAAAGGGCCCCACTTTGCTCCACAGCACAGCTCTGCGTTTACCCACCCAGATGTCAGCTAGAAGACATAGTTGTTTACCAAGACCTCATTTGTGATTTGATGCAGTTTCAAGTTCCAAAAGGTCACCAAAGACGTCATTAAATGTAATTTGTATTGACATCTACAGTATACTTACATTCCTCTGGGGTGGCGGGTGCATTCTATGACTTAAAACTGGAGGTCAAGGTCTTCACTTCCCTCCAGACAAATCCCAGTATTTGATGGTGACCCTTTAAGTTTTCAAACATTCATGTGTGCATTTAAGCATGGTATTGAAGATAAAACGAGTAATGACGAGGATAGACTTTACTACCTTGAACAGTAGACTAGTGGCCAACCTAGAAAACTAGTGAGAAGCTGTTTTCATATGAAACCAAACAGAGGCTATGGTGAGGCACGGAGACTGATGAAGATTCACTTTGGAGATGGAATGAAAATTGAAAATGCCTACATGGAGAAAGCTCTCAACTGGAGTGATATTAAGGTTAATGACGGAAAGGCATTACATGCCTATGCTCTTTACCTTAGAGCAGGGGTGTCAAACTCATTTTAGTTAAGGGGCCACATGCTGCCCATTTTGATCTCAAGTGGGCCGGACCAGTAAAATCATAGCATACTAACGCATACATAATGACAATATTTCTCTATGTTTAAATAATTATTGAAGCTTTTTGGATAATAAACCCTATTTTAAGGTCTTTCTACAATAAACTAGAAAAATAAAGACCACTGTTTACCTGCCTGGGCTCTCCTCTGCAGATTCCCTCGCAGTCGAGCAATATGTTTAGTAATGTCAGTGCTCTAATCAATTGTGACTGTGGCTCAATGGTTAGTAAGCCTTTCTTTCAATCAGAGGATATGTGGTTTGATTCCTGATTCAGCTAGTTTTTTTCTTTCTTTTTTTTCTGCAATTTTAACAATTATCCCGCGGGCCGGACTGGACCCCCTGGCGGGCCGGATTCGTCCCGCGGGCCGTATGTTTGACACCCTGCCTTAGAGGATGTTGCAATGCTATGAAAGAGCTACAAGGCATGGGAGAAATGGGTATTGTCTCTACTTTAAAGCTCATCTTATCAAAGCTGCCGTATGGGCTGAAAGAAAAGTGGAGAACTACAGCATATGAGCTTCTGGAACGAAACCAGGAGCAGGCCAGATTCTCTGACCTTGTTGCATTTATGAGAAACAAGCCAGCATTCTGCAAGATCCCCTCTTTGGTGACATTCAAGATTCTATGCCCAAAAGGGCGATCCCAAAGAGTAACATGGCGACAGACTCCAAACAACAAACCAAACAAAAATGGAAGAGTAGTAGCCTTGCAATGGCAATTGAAATGAGCGACCATAGAGCTGCAAGTCAAGCAAGAAATCGTGAACCTGAAAACCGATTTGTCAATGTACGTGATGATAACTGTTGTATTTGCAACACAGGAAAACATCCATTGAATGAATGTGAAATGTTAAAGATGCAACCACAGGATGTGAAGGTGCGATTGTTGAAAGAAAAGGGCATCTGCTGTGGTTGCCTAAACAGGGGACATATGAGCAAGACTTGTAAAAGAAGGATGACTTGCCAACACTGTCAAGGAATGCACCCTAGTATACTACACATTGACAAATCTGCAGATGAGGAACCAAAAGACAAAAAAGACCTATCAGACAAAAGGATTGGTCAGTGGAACTCGTGTATCATTGGAAAAGGAGGATGATATCGGGGCTGGACAAGATTGCAAGCTGGCAATAGTACCAGTACAAGTAAAAGCTTCCAAAGGCACCAACACAATATTAATCTACGCATTTCTTGACCCTGGCAGCACAGCAACATTCTGTACGGAGGAAGGAAAACTAAAGTTATTCTGCAAACAATGGGTCAAAGGAAACCAGTGAGTAGTTATGAAATAACGCGACTACAAGTGGGTGATTTGGATGGGAATAACTTTATTCAAGGAACAGGCCAACAAGGAACAGGCCACCACACACAGTATCCATTAAAATGCATTTACTACATTACTTTGTCACTATTTTCAACCTCGGTTTACATGTTTTCTAGACATGTAAAAACATTTTTTTTTATCTCCATACCTGTCCTGAATCCCTCACATGAAAAAAATAAAAAGCAATATTTAAGTCACTATTTTAATATAAAGGAGAGAAACCACAGCACGTACTTCAATCGTCAGCACCACGATGGCCAGAGCTTTTATTTTTATATAACTTTTATTTAGGTTCATATTTTATTTATATGCACTTTTGTATTATTTACTTATTATTTAAAATGCACATATTAAGATCAAGAAAAGTATAACATTTATGAATGTGGTCAGTTTTTGGACCTCTGTATTTCTAGAAACCTGTTAATGGCCATGGTTGGATCTGTGAAAAACCACAAACTTAAGATGACAATGATTACATATTATTTTGATCAAATGCGCTCTATGCATCAAGTCTGCCATGAAAGCCACATAGAAGATCCTAAAAGCTTTTATTTTGAAGGTGACTCCGCAAGCTGCAGCTGACCCGGATGCTCCTCCATTAGCAACATGGCGGCTACCGTCAGCAGCAATAGCAGCGTCTCGTTGTTGTGTTGGTAAAGCGTCAGGTAGCTCCTTCAGTACTGATCCAGCAGAGTCTCTGTATGTCTGGATAAACCTTCTGAATGGACTTCTAGATGTTCGCCTTTGTTCCCGGATGTTGTTCCTGTGACTCATCTCCCGGTAGCCTACAGAGATACTGAAGTTAGCTTAGCATGCTGCAAACAGACGGGGACGGAAGTCAGTAACAGCTCGTCTTTAAAGGAGAGGACACGAGGTTTGTGACGGAGTTTGTGGAGAAAATGTCTAAAGTCCAAATGCTGAGATCTGTAGTCAACCAGCGACTAACTGCGGCTGCGCAAGAGATATTTGGGCTGTTTGAAAGAACGATAGCAGAGTACGAGGAGGAACTTTCTAGTTCAAAAGAGGAGAACGAGCGACAACGGAGACTACTGGACGCTGTTTTCAACCCGGAAGTCCGGATACAAAGAGCAGGTTGGTTCTGTTTGTTTCTTCATCACTTTACACTGATGGAACCAGTTCTGAGAGACACCATTACAATACATCTTCTGTTTTAATATAATTTAAAACTTTATCAAAACGTTTTTAAATTCAAGTCTAATACTATCTCCGCTGGTCCTCTCCTTGTATGTAGTTAGGTGTCGGTAGGTACCACGAGCTGCCAGTAGTGGTCACAGGAGTGCCACGACTAGTCAGAGAGAAACAAAAACATCTATTATTACATTACACTACATTTTATTTAGCTGACGCTTTTAACCAAAGCGATTTACAATAAGTGCATTCAACCATGAGCTATTTTATTGAAAACACATTTTTATTCAAGGTATAGTCGAAAGATATGTGTTTTTAGTTTGCGGTGAAAGATGTAGAGACTTCCTGCTGTCCTGATGTCAATGGGGAGCTCATTCCACCATTGAGGAGCCAGGACAGCAAACAGTGGTGACTTTGAGGGTAAAATTGAAGCTGCTCACTGCTGGCCTAAACAGAATCACAAAGTTATAGCTATTTTATAATTTAATTGTTTTTCACAAATATACTACATGTATTATAATTATTGCTGATGCTGTGTGTGTGTGTGTGCAGGGTTTTGTTTGTGGATTGTTTTGTTTCTACTAAATGTGACTCGTTTGGTGGTTATTTGGACAACATGCATTGTTGTTGACCCGACGGGTTTGGGCTGGTCAAGTCGGTCAGCCAGGATGCACAACATCGCGAGGCGAGCGCTGCCTCTGTTGTGCTGCGTAATTGAACATTGCTCCCCCCCCCTGTTGCACGGACCGCCACTGCCATTTCCGCCATCCACCATTGAAATAACGACTAGTTCTGCTTTATACTTGTTGTGGAAGTCCCACAAACGTTGGAGCATCAAACGCCATCGTGTCTGGGTTCATAATATTATCCGTAGTCCCACACAGCTCCGATCTGCGTCTGAATGACGGCCGCTTGCAGGGCTACTTCAGGTGGACCAGCAGCAGGTTGATTCAGCAACGGCAGGACGGAGGTGATGACGGGCGGAGCTTCTCAACGCTGATTGGCTGACGCAACTGATAGCGTGTGTCAGTTTATTGGATGCCTGGAAGAACTCAGTTCAACAACTTCTCTCGTTCTCTGAATTTATTTACCAAATGATCACAAGCAAAGTAGTAAGCGCTGCAATTGCAAAAGCAGTGAGTGGTACAGCCAACACGCAGGTTGGGCCAAGAACAACTGCCCCACAATGGAAGTGGGGCCTTTCATACACAGTTTATCGTCACAGGTTCGTCTCGCCTCGTCCTAACATCTGATTCACTCTATCCTGTCAAGAGGAGGAGAATCCCGTGTTCTCATCTTTTCTCACAAGACTGGAACGTGCAACGACCAGTCTGCTTCCATAATGTCAACATACTGATAAACAGTTGTGGGTGTTGAAGTGCGCAGGCGTGTGACTGACTTCCTTTGAGAACTGGGCATTTCATAGACACAACCAGCTGCATAGCTGTGTTATACTGACCTCGCTAACCTGAACTTTAATAGACATGAAGAGTAATGCAATGAAGAATATCTACAGAACATAAGGATTTATATTATCACAACTCAGCCGAGTTGAAATATTTCAACTCCGGTGAAAAAGCAAATCTTTAACGCTTTTTCACCTCATTCGCGCCTCCCGACGGAAAATTTGCATCTGTGCATTGACTTTACATGTAATCTACTCGGGCAAATAATTCGCAAGACAATGTGATATCAACAAGCTTTTGATAACCTTTGATGACATTGAACCAATAATGATCCAAAGAGAATCTTGTGAGAATCGGATCAGCGTTGAGGAGACATTGAGGATAATGTGTTTTTCACAAAATTCAAAATGGCGGAAAATCTAAGTAGGCGGACTTAATGCCAACCTTCTAAACACAATGAGATATCAACACAGTTGAAAGTATCGTTTGATCACATTGACCCAATAATGATCCACAGAAAGTTTTCGTAAGACTCGGACCAAGTGTTTAGGAGGAGTTGGCAAGAATGTGTTTTTCACAAAATTCAAAATGGTGGAAAATCTAAGTAGGCGGAGCTTAATGGTCTCCAATATCTTTTTTTGTAGAACAGACCCGAGTGAATCGGTGATAGTGAATCGGTCATAGGATGCAGTCGAATAGTCCTTTTTGGTTAGGAACCTTCCTAACTGCATTACTACATCTCAGAGGTACATATTGTACTTTACTACATCTCAGAGGTACATATTGCACTTTTTACTTTACTACATCTCAGAGGTACATATTGTGTTGCCTTTTGGGTTGTGTTGCCTTTGGGTTGTAGCCTTTGGGTTGTTAGCTTGTTAGCTTAGGCCTACATCAGCGTCAATGTGTGGTAAGGTTACTTCATGCAGATACGGCCACTTTTGCAGATGTTGCTGAATCGTAATGTTTTCTTTTTGAACCGGGATACTGCTGTGTGTGTGAAGACTTTGGGTAGCTGGACATACCTTGTGTCCTCAAGGCACCTCAGTTATGTTACACAGAAGTGAACGGAACTCGACTGTCGTTAAAATACACAATAATACGGTAAATTGTAAATTAAACTTAAACCAAAACAAACAACGTTACAAACACACTGAACTCTCTCTGACCAGACCAAAACCTCTTACTTGATTTTCATCTGGCGGCGGAGAAAACAAGAAATGTCGCCTTGAAGAATCCACCGACCAATTGCACGCGTTGTAAATCATCTCACGTGATCCTACTCGGCCAATCACATGTGTGTATTCCTATAAGCGCCGCCCTCGACTTGAGTGAGACATTAAAAGCAGCGATGTGAAGCACCACCACGAGACAAAGCACAGATCTTTTGAGCAAACGTACCGACTCGCATTCGAAATTAAGGCCCAGAAAAATATACCTAAGAAGCCAATATGATCAGAAGAACCCTAACGCATTAATTAACGGACCAAAGATTATGTGAACAGAGAGGAGAAATGAGCTGAAACAAGTGGTTTAATAACAGATAATGTCCCTGCACACATTTCTCTTTTTAGCATAGAACCCTGAGGTCAGAGCAGAGAATCTTAAGATCAGATGTTTACGACAGCAGCAGCATGTTTTTATTTATCAGACGTATGAATGTATTTTATTATTCTCCACAGACGTCCAGCAGCTGTTGGTGGTTAAAGAAGAGGTTCCCCCTGAGCAGGAGGACTGGAGCTCCAGTCTGGACCAGGAGGACCCAGAGCCCCCACACATTAAAGAGGACCAGGAAGACCCAGAGCCCCCACACATTAAAGAAGTACAGGAGGAACTCTGGACCAGTCAGGAGGGAGAGCAGCTTCAAGTGCTGGAGGAGGCTGGTATCAAGTTCCCATTCGCTCCTGTAAAGAGTGAAGATAATGAAGAAGAAGAAGCTCACTCCTCACAGCTTCATCAAAGACAAACTGAACAGATGGAAACAGAAGCTGATGGTGAAGGATCAGAACCAGACAGGAACTTAGATCCAGAAAGACATCTAGGACCAGATAATGAAGACTCGTCTGAACCTGAGACTGATGACAGTAGAGATTGGAAGGAGACTCAGGAACCTGTAAGTGATGTGAACTGTAGTACTGGAAATAAATCAATCAGCTCTACTGAATGTGCTGGAAGCTCTGACCACAAGAGACATCTGAAGAGACACACTAGATCAAAAACAGAAGTGAAATCACTTAGTTGTTCCGTGTGTAGTAAAACATTTTCACAAAAGAGAAACCTGAAACGCCACATGACTGTCCACACAGGAGTGAAACCATTTAGTTGTTCCGTGTGTAGTAAAACATTTTCACAAAAGGGAAACCTGAACGTTCACATGACTGTCCACACAGGAGTGAAACTATTTAGTTGTTCCGTGTGTAGTCAAACATTTTCACATAAGGGACCCCTGAACAATCACATGGCTATCCACACAGGAGTGAAAGCATTTAGTTGTTCCGTGTGTCGTAAAACATTTTCACTCAAGGTAATCCTGAAAAATCACATGACTATCCACACAGGAGTGAAAGCATTTAGTTGTTCCGTGTGTAGTAAAACATTTGCACACAAGGTAACCCTGAACAATCACATGGCTATCCACACAGGAGTGAAACCATTTAGTTGTTCTGTGTGTAGTCAAACATTTTCACAAAAGGGAAACCTGAACGTTCACATGACTGTCCACACTCGAGTGAAAGCATTTAGTTGTTCCGTGTGTCGTAAAACATTTTCATACAATGCAACCCTGAAACGTCACATGATTGTCCACACAGGAGTGAAAGCATTTAGTTGTTCCGTGTGTCGTAAAACATTTTCACACAAGCAAAGTCTGAAACAACATTCAAAAGTCCACACTACAGAAACAAATTAGTCGTGGAGTTTGCGCAACTGAAACTGAGGGAAATAACCTTCTTTCTCTTCAGCAACGTTTTCTCTCCAGTTTAAACTCATTACTTCCTTGATTTAGTTTACTGAGGAAACTGCAGTTTTGTTCCATAACTGAAGAATGACTGAATTGAGAAAAGAATTGTAGTTAATTATCTCCATCCTTCTTCTTCTTCTTCTTCAACCTCATACTCTACTGATCTCATCTCTTTGAGATTTAGGGATTCCGTCCTTTGTTCTAGGATGTGCATATTTGACCTTTTGTTGACCAAACTTTTCTTTTGATTTATTACTATTGTAATAGTTGTAATAAAACAGTAATCTGTTCTAATATGTTTTCATGGTGTATCTCAAACTGTTGAAAAGTTCAGCAAATGTGTTCACCAAAATTACTTCAGTTCAATGTTGTACTTCCATATTTGCTCCAGTGTTTGTAGCTAAGCTAAAGCAGCCTGTTTTTATTTTTAACCTAAATCTGTGTTCATGATTAATGGTTTAATGGTTGTTGATGGAAGTTGCGTTTATAATTTGTATGTGACTGAATTGCCTTCAGTAGTACAATATATTGTTCACTGATATGATTTTCACCCTGTTATCAGAGATTTTTTTATGATAATTAAATGAAATCAACAAAGATTAAGCATATTTGTGATAACTTGCAGGTTATGAATTGGCAAAATGAAATAACCTAAAAATTTAGTACAATTTCCATTGAAATTCCCCTTAATTCTAAAAGAAATGTGGGTGAATTACAGAAGAACTTTTTTTAAATGAATGCTTGTTTGTAAATACTGTTTGAAATGTATTTTAAAGATAAAGTAAAGGACATGTTTACGCTTAGAAAATGTAATTATTCCATTACTTGCGTCTTAAAAACACATTAATAGAGATGGGAATGTCCTGTAACAGGGGGGCATTTTAGTCCATCACATCCTGAGCTTGACCAATATATCATACATACCTGCTCTAAAATATGTGTCCGCCTTGCTCTCGTGAGATTATCATTGACCATATGATCATGGCGTCAGAGCAAGTCGGACACAAATCTAACCGGCATGCATTGTGCGGTGATTGGCGGTGATCGATTCTGCACAGGACCGACTCATCTCGAACGAGCCTATTAAAACAGCATAGATATGAACATATGGTCTCACCGACCTATGCCAAGATGAGATGGCTGCCACTGCCTTTTCCCTGTTTAGAATCGTGACAAAGAAAAACGCCCTGTCATAGAGACTTAATGTCTGCAAATCTCTCTAAATCAATTATTTGATTCCCTGGGGGAAAAGTAGACCATTAAATCAAGCTGGTTCTTAATAAGTTATATTAAATAACTCTGTGTTATTATGATAACACTGTGTTATCATAATTATGCAGATGACACACAAATCTACATATACAACAGAAATCTAGGTGTAGTTTTGGATTCAGACCTCAACCTGAACAGCCATATCATGACAATTACAAAATCAGCCTACCTGAAGAATATGTCAAGAGTTAGAGGACTTATGTCTCAACAGGATTTGGAGTAACTTGTCCATGCATTTATCTTCAGTAGACTTGACTACTGTAACGGTGTGTTCACAGGTCATTTATCTTCAGTAGACTTGACTACTGTAATGGTGAGTTCACAGGCCCCTGTAAAAAGTCAATCCGAAAGCTGCAGCTGATTCAGAACGCTGCAGTTCGAGTCCTCACTAAGACCAGGAAAGTGGAGCACATCACTCCAGTTCTGAGGTCTTTGCACTGGCTTCCTGTCAAACAAATAATTTACTTTAAAATCCTGCTGCTGGTTTATAAAGCATTGAATGGTTTCGGGCCTAAGTATGTTTGTGATCTGCTGCTACATTATGAACCACCCCGACCCCTCAGGTCGTCTGGGACGGGTCTACTTTCTGTTCTGAAAATACAACATCCTGAAATCTGTTTTATTTTCTTTTGGTCACGTCATGTTGTGGAGCACGCCCTGTCATAGAGACTTAATGTCTGCAAATCTTATTTCTAAATCAATTCTTTGATTCCTTGGGGAAAAAGCAGACCATTAAAACAAGTTATTTTAAATAACTCTGTAAGGTAATTAACCTGAAAGTAATTTAGTTTAATAAGTGGTTAAATGAGAGATAATTTAGTCATAAATAAGATAGGAAGTAACTCGTTAAAGTTATGTAAATAAACGATCCTAAACAATATCAAAGGTCCACAATGGGTTATTGAATGAATGAATGAATGCATTCAAAACCTTAAGTGATAGTTGTGGGGTATAACATGTTTTGGCCATAAAAAATGAAGGACTGCTTGCTTTTACTGCCTGTACCTCGCTCTCTAGCTCCCTTCCGGGGGCCACATTTTGCAGGTCTGTAGCAAACATCTTAAAGGGCCCCACTTTGCTCCACAGCACAGCTCTGCGTTTACCCACCCAGATGTCAGCTAGAAGACATAGTTGTTTACCAAGACCTCATTTGTGATTTGATGCAGTTTCAAGTTCCAAAAGGTCACCAAAGACGTCATTAAATGTAATTTGTATTGACATCTACAGTATACTTACATTCCTCTGGGGTGGCGGGTGCATTCTATGACTTAAAACTGGAGGTCAAGGTCTTCACTTCCCTCCAGACAAATCCCAGTATTTGATGGTGACCCTTTAAGTTTTCAAACATTCATGTGTGCATTTAAGCATGGTATTGAAGATAAAACGAGTAATGACGAGGATAGACTTTACTACCTTGAACAGTAGACTAGTGGCCAACCTAGAAAACTAGTGAGAAGCTGTTTTCATATGAAACCAAACAGAGGCTATGGTGAGGCACGGAGACTGATGAAGATTCACTTTGGAGATGGAATGAAAATTGAAAATGCCTACATGGAGAAAGCTCTCAACTGGAGTGATATTAAGGTTAATGACGGAAAGGCATTACATGCCTATGCTCTTTACCTTAGAGCAGGGGTGTCAAACTCATTTTAGTTAAGGGGCCACATGCTGCCCATTTTGATCTCAAGTGGGCCGGACCAGTAAAATCATAGCATACTAACGCATACATAATGACAATATTTCTCTATGTTTAAATAATTATTGAAGCTTTTTGGATAATAAACCCTATTTTAAGGTCTTTCTACAATAAACTAGAAAAATAAAGACCACTGTTTACCTGCCTGGGCTCTCCTCTGCAGATTCCCTCGCAGTCGAGCAATATGTTTAGTAATGTCAGTGCTCTAATCAATTGTGACTGTGGCTCAATGGTTAGTAAGCCTTTCTTTCAATCAGAGGATATGTGGTTTGATTCCTGATTCAGCTAGTTTTTTTCTTTCTTTTTTTTCTGCAATTTTAACAATTATCCCGCGGGCCGGACTGGACCCCCTGGCGGGCCGGATTCGTCCCGCGGGCCGTATGTTTGACACCCTGCCTTAGAGGATGTTGCAATGCTATGAAAGAGCTACAAGGCATGGGAGAAATGGGTATTGTCTCTACTTTAAAGCTCATCTTATCAAAGCTGCCGTATGGGCTGAAAGAAAAGTGGAGAACTACAGCATATGAGCTTCTGGAACGAAACCAGGAGCAGGCCAGATTCTCTGACCTTGTTGCATTTATGAGAAACAAGCCAGCATTCTGCAAGATCCCCTCTTTGGTGACATTCAAGATTCTATGCCCAAAAGGGCGATCCCAAAGAGTAACATGGCGACAGACTCCAAACAACAAACCAAACAAAAATGGAAGAGTAGTAGCCTTGCAATGGCAATTGAAATGAGCGACCATAGAGCTGCAAGTCAAGCAAGAAATCGTGAACCTGAAAACCGATTTGTCAATGTACGTGATGATAACTGTTGTATTTGCAACACAGGAAAACATCCATTGAATGAATGTGAAATGTTAAAGATGCAACCACAGGATGTGAAGGTGCGATTGTTGAAAGAAAAGGGCATCTGCTGTGGTTGCCTAAACAGGGGACATATGAGCAAGACTTGTAAAAGAAGGATGACTTGCCAACACTGTCAATGAATGCACCCTAGTATACTACACATTGACAAATCTGCAGATGAGGAACCAAAAGACAAAAAAGACCTATCAGACAAAAGGATTGGTCAGTGGAACTCGTGTATCATTGGAAAAGGAGGATGATATCGGGGCTGGACAAGATTGCAAGCTGGCAATAGTACCAGTACAAGTAAAAGCTTCCAAAGGCACCAACACAATATTAATCTACGCATTTCTTGACCCTGGCAGCACAGCAACATTCTGTACGGAGGAAGGAAAACTAAAGTTATTCTGCAAACAATGGGTCAAAGGAAACCAGTGAGTAGTTATGAAATAACGCGACTACAAGTGGGTGATTTGGATGGGAATAACTTTATTCAAGGAACAGGCCAACAAGGAACAGGCCACCACACACAGTATCCATTAAAATGCATTTACTACATTACTTTGTCACTATTTTCAACCTCGGTTTACATGTTTTCTAGACATGTAAAAACATTTTTTTTTATCTCCATACCTGTCCTGAATCCCTCACATGAAAAAAATAAAAAGCAATATTTAAGTCACTATTTTAATATAAAGGAGAGAAACCACAGCACGTACTTCAATCGTCAGCACCACGATGGCCAGAGCTTTTATTTTTATATAACTTTTATTTAGGTTTATATTTTATTTATATGCACTTTTGTATTATTTACTTATTATTTAAAATGCACATATTAAGATCAAGAAAAGTATAACATTTATGAATGTGGTCAGTTTTTGGACCTCTGTATTTCTAGAAACCTGTTAATGGCCATGGTTGGATCTGTGAAAAACCACAAACTTAAGATGACAATGATTACATATTATTTTGATCAAATGCGCTCTATGCATCAAGTCTGCCATGAAAGCCACATAGAAGATCCTAAAAGCTTTTATTTTGAAGGTGACTCCGCAAGCTGCAGCTGACCCGGATGCTCCTCCGTTAGCAACATGGCGGCTACCGTCAGCAGCAATAGCAGCGTCTCGTTGTTGTGTTGGTAAAGCGTCAGGTAGCTCCTTCAGTACTGATCCAGCAGAGTCTCTGTATGTCTGGATAAACCTTCTGAATGGACTTCTAGATGTTCACCTTTGTTCCCGGATGTTGTTCCTGTGACTCATCTCCCGGTAGCCTACAGAGATACTGAAGTTAGCTTAGCATGCTGCAAACAGACGGGGACGGAAGTCAGTAACAGCTCGTCTTTAAAGGAGAGGACACGAGGTTTGTGACGGAGTTTGTGGAGAAAATGTCTAAAGTCCAAATGCTGAGATCTGTAGTCAACCAGCGACTAACTGCGGCTGCGCAAGAGATATTTGGGCTGTTTGAAAGAACGATAGCAGAGTACGAGGAGGAACTTTCTAGTTCAAAAGAGGAGAACGAGCGACAACGGAGACTACTGGACGCTGTTTTCAACCCGGAAGTCCGGATACAAAGAGCAGGTTGGTTCTGTTTGTTTCTTCATCACTTTACACTGATGGAACCAGTTCTGAGAGACACCATTACAATACATCTTCTGTTTTAATATAATTTAAAACTTTATCAAAACGTTTTTAAATTCAAGTCTAATAATATCTCCGCTGGTCCTCTCCTTGTATGTAGTTAGGTGTCGGTAGGTACCACGAGCTGCCAGTAGTGGTCACAGGAGTGCCACGACTAGTCAGAGAGAAACAAAAACATCTATTATTACATTACACTACATTTTATTTAGCTGACGCTTTTAACCAAAGCGATTTACAATAAGTGCATTCAACCATGAGCTATTTTATTGAAAACACATTTTTATTCAAGGTATAGTCGAAAGATATGTGTTTTTAGTTTGCGGTGAAAGATGTAGAGACTTCCTGCTGTCCTGATGTCAATGGGGAGCTCATTCCACCATTGAGGAGCCAGGACAGCAAACAGTGGTGACTTTGAGGGTAAAATTGAAGCTGCTCACTGCTGGCCTAAACAGAATCACAAAGTTATAGCTATTTTATAATTTAATTGTTTTTCACAAATATACTACATGTATTATAATTATTGCTGATGCTGTGTGTGTGTGCAGGGTTTTGTTTGTGGATTGTTTTGTTTCTACTAAATGTGACTGGTTGTTTGGTGGTTATTTGGACAACATGCATTGTTGTTGACCCGACGGGTTTGGGCTGGTCAAGTCGGTCAGCCAGGATGCAAAACATCGCGAGGCGAGCGCTGCCTCTGTTGTGCTGCGTATTTGAACATTGCTCCCCCCCCTGTTGCACGGACCGCCACTGCCATTTCCGCCATCCACCATTGAAATAACGACTAGTTCTGCTTTATACTTGTTGTGGAAGTCCCACAAACGTTGGAGCATCAAACGCCATCGTGTCTGGGTTCATAATATTATCCGTAGTCCCACACAGCTCCGATCTGCGTCTGAATAACGGCCGCTTGCAGGGCTACTTCAGGTGGACCAGCAGCAGGTTGATTCAGCAACGGCAGGACGGAGGTGATGACGGGCGGAGCTTCTCAACGCTGATTGGCTGACGCAACTGATAGCGTGTGTCAGTTTATTGGATGCCTGGAAGAACTCAGTTCAACAACTTCTCTCGTTCTCTGAATTTATTTACCAAATGATCACAAGCAAAGTAGTAAGCGCTGCAATTGCAAAAGCAGTGAGTGGTACAGCCAACACGCAGGTTGGGCCAAGAACAACTGCCCCACCACGGAAGTGGGGCCTTTCATACACAGTTTATCGTCACAGGTTCGTCTCGCCTCGTCCTAACATCTGATTCGCTCTATCCTGTCAAGAGGAGGAGAATCCCGTGTTCTCATCTTTTCTCACAAGACTGGAACGTGCAACGACCAGTCTGCTTCCATAATGTCAACATACTGATAAACAGTTGTGGGTGTTGAAGTGCGCAGGCGTGTGACTAACTTCCTTTGAGAACTGGGCATTTCATAGACACAACCAGCTGCATAGCTGTGTTATACTGACCTCGCTAACCTGAACTTTAATAGACATGAAGAGTAATGCAATGAAGAATATCTACAGAACATAAGGATTTATATTATCACAACTCAGCCGAGTTGAAATATTTCAACTCCGGTGAAAAAGCAAATCTTTAACGCTTTTTCACCTCATTCGCGCCTCCCGACGGAAAATTTGCATCTGTGCATTGACTTTACATGTAATCTACTCGGGCAAATAATTCGCAAGACAATGTGATATCAACAAGCTTTTGATAACCTTTGATGACATTGAACCAATAATGATCCAAAGAGAATCTTGTGAGAATCGGATCAGCGTTGAGGAGACATTGAGGATAATGTGTTTTTCACAAAATTCAAAATGGCGGAAAATCTAAGTAGGCGGACTTAATGCCAACCTTCTAAACACAATGAGATATCAACACAGTTGAAAGTATCGTTTGATCACATTGACCCAATAATGATCCACAGAAAGTTTTCGTAAGACTCGGACCAAGTGTTTAGGAGGAGTTGGCAAGAATGTGTTTTTCACAAAATTCAAAATGGTGGAAAATCTAAGTAGGCGGAGCTTAATGGTCTCCAATATCTTTTTTTGTAGAACAGACCCGAGTGAATCGGTGATAGTGAATCGGTCATAGGATGCAGTCGAATAGTCCTTTTTGGTTAGGAACCTTCCTAACTGGATTACTACATCTCAGAGGTACATATTGTACTTTACTACATCTCAGAGGTACATATTGTGTTGCCTTTTGGGTTGTGTTGCCTTTGGGTTGTAGCCTTTGGGTTGTTAGCTTGTTAGCTTAGGCCTACATCAGCGTCAATGTGTGGTAAGGTTACTTCATGCAGATACGGCCACTTTTGCAGATGTTGCTGAATCGGAATGTTTTCTTTTTGAACCGGGATACTGCTGTGTGTGAAGACTTTGGGAAGCTGGACATACCTTGTGTCCTCAAGGCACCTCAGTTATGTTACACAGAAGTGAACGGAACTCGACTGTCGTTAAAATACACAATAATACGGTAAATTGTAAATTAAACTTAAACCAAAACAAACAACGTTACAAACACACTGAACTCTCTCTGACCAGACCAAAACCTCTTACTTGATTTTCATCTGGCGGCGGAGAAAACAAGAAATGTCGCCTTGAAGAATCCACCGACCAATTGCACGCGTTGTAAATCATCTCACGTGATCCTACTCGGCCAATCACATGTGTGTATTCCTATAAGCGCCGCCCTCGACTTGAGTGAGACATTAAAAGCAGCGATGTGAAGCACCACCACGAGACAAAGCACAGATCTTTTGAGCAAACGTACCGACTCGCATTCGAAATTAAGGCCCAGAAAAATATACCTAAGAAGCCAATATGATCAGAAGAACCCTAACGCATTAATTAACGGACCAAAGATTATGTGAACAGAGAGGAGAAATGAGCTGAAACAAGTGGTTTAATAACAGATAATGTCCCTGCACACATTTCTCTTTTTAGCATAGAACCCTGAGGTCAGAGCAGAGAACCTTAAGATCAGATGTTTACGACAGCAGCAGCATGTTTTTATTTATCAGACGTATGAATGTATTTTATTATTCTCCACAGACGTCCAGCAGCTGTTGGTGGTTAAAGAAGAGGTTCCCCCTGAGCAGGAGGACTGGAGCTCCAGTCTGGACCAGGAGGACCCAGAGCCCCCACACATTAAAGAGGACCAGGAAGACCCAGAGCCCCCACACATTAAAGAGGACCAGGAAGACCCAGAGCCCCCACACATTAAAGAAGTACAGGAGGAACTCTGGACCAGTCAGGAGGGAGAGCAGCTTCAAGTGCTGGAGGAGGCTGGTATCAAGTTCCCATTCGCTCCTGTAAAGAGTGAAGATAATGAAGAAGAAGAAGCTCACTCCTCACAGCTTCATCAAAGACAAACTGAACAGATGGAAACAGAAGCTGATGGTGAAGGATCAGAACCAGACAGGAACTTAGATCCAGAAAGACATCTAGGACCAGATAATGAAGACTCGTCTGAACCTGAGACTGATGACAGTAGAGATTGGAAGGAGACTCAGGAACCTGTAAGTGATGTGAACTGTAGTACTGGAAATAAATCAATCAGCTCTACTGAATGTGCTGGAAGCTCTGACCACAAGAGACATCTGAAGAGACACACTAGATCAAAAACAGAAGTGAAATCACTTAGTTGTTCCGTGTGTAGTAAAACATTTTCACATAAGAGAAACCTGAAACGCCACATGACTGTCCACACAGGAGTGAAAGCATTTAGTTGTTCTGTGTGTAGTAAAACATTTTCACAAAAGGGAAACCTGAACGTTCACATGACTGTCCACACAGGAGTGAAACTATTTAGTTGTTCCGTGTGTAGTCAAACATTTTCACATAAGAGAAACCTGAAACGCCACATGACTGTCCACACAGGAGTGAAAGCATTTAGTTGTTCCATGTGTAGTAAAACATTTTCACATAAGGGACCCCTGAACAATCACATGGCTATCCACACAGGAGTGAAAGCATTTAGTTGTTCTGTGTGTAGTCAAACATTTTCACAAAAGGGAAACCTGAACGTTCACATGACTGTCCACACTCGAGTGAAAGCATTTAGTTGTTCCGTGTGTCGTAAAACATTTTCACTCAAGGTAATCCTGAAAAATCACATGACTATCCACACAGGAGTGAAAGCATTTAGTTGTTCCGTGTGTAGTAAAACATTTGCACACAAGGTAACCCTGAACAATCACATGGCTATCCACACAGGAGTGAAACCATTTAGTTGTTCTGTGTGTAGTCAAACATTTTCACAAAAGGGAAACCTGAACGTTCACATGACTGTCCACACTCGAGTGAAAGCATTTAGTTGTTCCGTGTGTCGTAAAACATTTTCATACAATGCAACCCTGAAACGTCACATGATTGTCCACACAGGAGTGAAACCATTTAGTTGTTCCGTGTGTCGTAAAACATTTTCACACAAGCAAAGTCTGAAACAACATTCAAAAGTCCACACTACAGAAACAAATTAGTCGTGGAGTTTGCGCAACTGAAACTGAGGGAAATAACCTTCTTTCTCTTCAGCAACGTTTTCTCTCCAGTTTAAACTCATTACTTCCTTGATTTAGTTTACTGCAGAAACTGCAGTTTTGTTCCATAACTGAAGAATGACTGAATTGAGAAAAGAATTGTAGTTAATTATCTCCATCCTTCTTCTTCTTCTTCTTCAACCTCATACTCTACTGATCTCATCTCTTTGAGATTTAGGGATTCCGTCCTTTGTTCTAGGATGTGCATATTTGACCTTTTGTTGACCAAACTTTTCTTTTGATTTATTACTATTGTAATAGTTGTAATAAAACAGTAATCTGTTCTAATATGTTTTCATGGTGTATCTCAAACTGTTGAAAAGTTCAGCAAATGTGTTCACCAAAATTACTTCAGTTCAATGTTGTACTTCCATATTTGCTCCAGTGTTTGTAGCTAAGCTAAAGCAGCCTGTTTTTATTTTTAACCTAAATCTGTGTTCATGATTAATGGTTTAATGGTTGTTGATGGAAGTTGCGTTTATAATTTGTATGTGACTGAATTGCCTTCAGTAGTACAATATATTGTTCACTGATATGATTTTCACCCTGTTATCAGAGATTTTTTTATGATAATTAAATGAAATCAACAAAGATTAAGCATATATTTGTGATAACTTGCAGGTTATGAATTGGCAAAATGAAATAACCTAAAAATGTAGTACAATTTCCATTGAAATTCCCCTTAATTCTAAAAGAAATGTGGGTGAATTACAGAAGAACTTTTTTTAAATGAATGCTTGTTTGTAAATACTGTTTGAAATGTATTTTAAAGATAAAGTAAAGGACATGTTTACGCTTAGAAAATGTAATTATTCCATTACTTGCGTCTTAAAAACACATTAATAGAGATGGGAATGTCCTGTAACAGGGGGGCATTTTAGTCCATCACATCCTGAGCTTGACCAATATATCATACATACCTGCTCTAAAATATGTGTCCGCCTTGCTCTCGTGAGATTATCATTGACCATATGATCATGGCGTCAGAGCAAGTCGGACACAAATCTAACCGGCATGCATTGTGCGGTGATTGGCGGTGATCGATTCTGCACAGGACCGACTCATCTCGAACGAGCCTAATAAAACAGCATAGATATGAACATATGGTCTCACCGACCTATGCCAAGATGAGATGGCTGCCACTGCCTTTTCCCTGTTTAGAATCGTGACAAAGAAAAACGCCCTGTCATAGAGACTTAATGTCTGCAAATCTCTCTAAATCAATTATTTGATTCCCTGGGGGAAAAGTAGACCATTAAATCAAGCTGGTTCTTAATAAGTTATATTAAATAACTCTGTGTTATTATGATAACACTGTGTTATCATAATTATGCAGATGACACACAGATCTACATATACAACAGAAATCTAGGTGTAGTTTTGGATTCAGACCTCAACCTGAACAGCCATATCATGACAATTACAAAATCAGCCTACCTGAAGAATATGTCAAGAGTTAGAGGACTTATGTCTCAACAGGATTTGGAGTAACTTGTCCATGCATTTATCTTCAGTAGACTTGACTACTGTAACGGTGTGTTCACAGGTCATTTATCTTCAGTCGACTTGACTACTGTAATGGTGAGTTCACAGGCCCCTGTAAAAAGTCAATCCGAAAGCTGCAGCTGATTCAGAACGCTGCAGTTCGAGTCCTCACTAAGACCAGGAAAGTGGAGCACATCACTCCAGTTCTGAGGTCTTTGCACTGGCTTCCTGTCAAACAAATAATTTACTTTAAAATCCTGCTGCTGGTTTATAAAGCATTGAATGGTTTCGGGCCTAAGTATGTTTGTGATCTGCTGCTACATTATGAACCACCCCGACCCCTCAGGTCATCTGGGACGGGTCTACTTTCTGTTCTGAAAATACAACATCCTGAAATCTGTTTTATTTTCTTTTGGTCACGTCATGTTGTGGAGCATGCCCTGTCATAGAGACTTAATGTCTGCAAATCTTATTTCTAAATCAATTCTTTGATTCCTTGGGGAAAAAGCAGACCATTAAAACAAGTTATTTTAAATAACTCTGTAAGGTAATTAACCTGAAAGTAATTTAGTTTAATAAGTGGTTAAATGAGAGATAATTTAGTCATAAATAAGATAGGAAGTAACTCGTTAAAGTTATGTAAATAAACGATCCTAAACAATATCAAAGGTCCACAATGGGTTATTGAATGAATGAATGAATGCATTCAAAACCTTAAGTGATAGTTGTGGGGTATAACATGTTTTGGCCATAAAAAATGAAGGACTGCTTGCTTTTACTGCCTGTACCTCGCTCTCTAGCTCCCTTCCGGGGGCCACATTTTGCAGGTCTGTAGCAAACATCTTAAAGGGCCCCACTTTGCTCCACAGCACAGCTCTGCGTTTACCCACCCAGATGTCAGCTAGAAGACATAGTTGTTTACCAAGACCTCATTTGTGATTTGATGCAGTTTCAAGTTCCAAAAGGTCACCAAAGACGTCATTAAATGTAATTTGTATTGACATCTACAGTATACTTACATTCCTCTGGGGTGGCGGGTGCATTCTATGACTTAAAACTGGAGGTCAAGGTCTTCACTTCCCTCCAGACAAATCCCAGTATTTGATGGTGACCCTTTAAGTTTTCAAACATTCATGTGTGCATTTAAGCATGGTATTGAAGATAAAACGAGTAATGACGAGGATAGACTTTACTACCTTGAACAGTAGACTAGTGGCCAACCTAGAAAACTAGTGAGAAGCTGTTTTCATATGAAACCAAACAGAGGCTATGGTGAGGCACGGAGACTGATGAAGATTCACTTTGGAGATGGAATGAAAATTGAAAATGCCTACATGGAGAAAGCTCTCAACTGGAGTGATATTAAGGTTAATGACGGAAAGGCATTACATGCCTATGCTCTTTACCTTAGAGCAGGGGTGTCAAACTCATTTTAGTTAAGGGGCCACATGCTGCCCATTTTGATCTCAAGTGGGCCGGACCAGTAAAATCATAGCATACTAACGCATACATAATGACAATATTTCTCTATGTTTAAATAATTATTGAAGCTTTTTGGATAATAAACCCTATTTTAAGGTCTTTCTACAATAAACTAGAAAAATAAAGACCACTGTTTACCTGCCTGGGCTCTCTGCAGATTCCCTCGCAGTCGAGCAATATGTTTAGTAATGTCAGTGCTCTAATCAATTGTGACTGTGGCTCAATGGTTAGTAAGCCTTTCTTTCAATCAGAGGATATGTGGTTTGATTCCTGATTCAGCTAGTTTTTTTCTTTCTTTTTTTTCTGCAATTTTAACAATTATCCCGCGGGCCGGACTGGACCCCCTGGCGGGCCGGATTCGTCCCGCGGGCCGTATGTTTGACACCCTGCCTTAGAGGATGTTGCAATGCTATGAAAGAGCTACAAGGCATGGGAGAAATGGGTATTGTCTCTACTTTAAAGCTCATCTTATCAAAGCTGCCGTATGGGCTGAAAGAAAAGTGGAGAACTACAGCATATGAGCTTCTGGAACGAAACCAGGAGCAGGCCAGATTCTCTGACCTTGTTGCATTTATGAGAAACAAGCCAGCATTCTGCAAGATCCCCTCTTTGGTGACATTCAAGATTCTATGCCCAAAAGGGCGATCCCAAAGAGTAACATGGCGACAGACTCCAAACAACAAACCAAACAAAAATGGAAGAGTAGTAGCCTTGCAATGGCAATTGAAATGAGCGACCATAGAGCTGCAAGTCAAGCAAGAAATCGTGAACCTGAAAACCGATTTGTCAATGTACGTGATGATAACTGTTGTATTTGCAACACAGGAAAACATCCATTGAATGAATGTGAAATGTTAAAGATGCAACCACAGGATGTGAAGGTGCGATTGTTGAAAGAAAAGGGCATCTGCTGTGGTTGCCTAAACAGGGGACATATGAGCAAGACTTGTAAAAGAAGGATGACTTGCCAACACTGTCAAGGAATGCACCCTAGTATACTACACATTGACAAATCTGCAGATGAGGAACCAAAAGACAAAAAAGACCTATCAGACAAAAGGATTGGTCAGTGGAACTCGTGTATCATTGGAAAAGGAGGATGATATCGGGGCTGGACAAGATTGCAAGCTGGCAATAGTACCAGTACAAGTAAAAGCTTCCAAAGGCACCAACACAATATTAATCTACGCATTTCTTGACCCTGGCAGCACAGCAACATTCTGTACGGAGGAAGGAAAACTAAAGTTATTCTGCAAACAATGGGTCAAAGGAAACCAGTGAGTAGTTATGAAATAACGCGACTACAAGTGGGTGATTTGGATGGGAATAACTTTATTCAAGGAACAGGCCAACAAGGAACAGGCCACCACACACAGTATCCATTAAAATGCATTTACTACTTTACTTTGTCACTATTTTCAACCTCGGTTTACATGTTTACATGTAAAAACATTTTTTTTTATCTCCATACCTGTCCTGAATCCCTCACATGAAAAAAATAAAAAGCAATATTTAAGTCACTATTTTAATATAAAGGAGAGAAACCACAGCACGTACTTCAATCGTCAGCACCACGATGGCCAGAGCTTTTATTTTTATATAACTTTTATTTAGGTTTATATTTTATTTATATGCACTTTTGTATTATTTACTTATTATTTAAAATGCACATATTAAGATCAAGAAAAGTATAACATTTATGAATGTGGTCAGTTTTTGGACCTCTGTATTTCTAGAAACCTGTTAATGGCCATGGTTGGATCTGTGAAAAACCACAAACTTAAGATGACAATGATTACATATTATTTTGATCAAATGCGCTCTATGCATCAAGTCTGCCATGAAAGCCACATAGAAGATCCTAAAAGCTTTTATTTTGAAGGTGACTCCGCAAGCTGCAGCTGACCCGGATGCTCCTCCATTAGCAACATGGCGGCTACCGTCAGCAGCAATAGCAGCGTCTCGTGGTTGTGTTGGTAAAGCGTCAGGTAGCTCCTTCAGTACTGATCCAGCAGAGTCTCTGTATGTCTGGATAAACCTTCTGAATGGACTTCTAGATGTTCACCTTTGTTCCCGGATGTTGTTCCTGTGACTCATCTCCCGGTAGCCTACAGAGATACTGAAGTTAGCTTAGCATGCTGCAAACAGACGGACGAAAGTCAGCAACAGCTCGTCTTTAAAGGAGAGGAAACGAGGTTTGTGACGGAGTTTGTGGAGAAAATGTCTAAAGTCCAAATGCTGAGATCTGTAGTCAACCAGCGACTAACTGCGGCTGCGCAAGAGATATTTGGGCTGTTTGAAAGAACGATAGCAGAGTACGAGGAGGAACTTTCTAGTTCAAAAGAGGAGAACGAGCGACAACGGAGACTACTGGACGCTGTTTTCAACCCGGAAGTCCGGATACAAAGAGCAGGTTGGTTCTGTTTGTTTCTTCATCACTTTACACTGAGAGCACAATTAAAATAAATATTTTTTAATATAATTTAAAACTTTATCAAAACTGTCGAAATGAGTGAGGAGTCCTTACTTTAAATCCAAGCCGGTTGTTTATTTCGTAAACTTGTAGAAAACATATGAACCTGAATACAACCGAGTATATCAGACTAACATTTTAACTTGACGGGAGGTGCGCGCACTGAACCCGAACCCCCACTGCGCATGTGCACTTTTCCGAGTACGGTGTCCCGTAGCGTGCATACAGAGCGCGAACAAATTCAAGTATAATAATATCTCCACTGGTCCTCTCCTTGTATGTAGTTAGGTGTCGGTAGGTACCACGAGCTGCCAGTAGTTGTCACAGGAGTGCCACGACTAGTCAGAGAGAAACAAAAACATCTATTATTACATTACACTACATTTTATTTAGCTGACGCTTTTAACCAAAGCGATTTACAATAAGTGCATTCAATCATGAGAGAGTTTATTTGATTGAAAACACATTTTTATTTAAGGTATAGTCGAAAGAGATGTGTTTTTAGTTTGCGGTGAAAGATGTGGAGACGTTCTGCTGTCGTTGGGGAGCTCATTCCACCATTGAGGAGCCAGGACAGCAAACAGTCGTGACTTTGAGGGTTTAGCTCGCAGTGACTGAGCTACAAGCCGATTGGCCGATGCAGAGCGGCGTGAACACGGAGTTGTTGAAGGTAAAAGTCAGGTCGTGGGTGGGAGAGCCTTTCCAAAGGAAGACGGTAAGAGTACCAAGTCAGAGTCTTCTCTGTCTGGATGTTAAAGTCACCCAGAAGGACGAGCGGGGGGCCGTTTTCTGGGAAGTTTGATATGAGGACGTCTAATTCTTCCAAGAAATCACCCAAACAAGCAGGTGGACGGTAGAGAACAACAATGTTTAGTTGAACCGGATGAGTAACCGTCACAGCATGACATTTAAAAGACAGTGGGGTAAAAAGTGGAAGCGGGTAGAGAATAAAAAGGTGAACACATGGAAGGAGGTACTCTACCCAGGGCTCCAGACTAACTTTTTTTACTAGGTGCACAGTGGCCCCTAACTTAACATTTTAGGGGCGCAAGCAGAAAATTTAGGGGCGCACACTATAAATCGACTTGCAAAGTTTTCCTATCATTTTAACTGTATTACTGATAAATACTTTGACAATAAATGCATACACTACAATCTTAGGTGAACTCGCGCAGCCACTCATCGCGAAATCTGAATTTCCTGCCTTTTTTCGCCACGACCGTTTCCTCACAATCTGAGTCGGACTCATTCTTGGGATTTGTCTTCTCTAGATCATTAGGTTTAGGAAGAAAGTACGAGCTGATAGTCCGCTTCGCCATTGTCCATTGTTTACAGGAGACACCGCTATGTGAAATCTGTGGATTTGCGTGATAACCCCCAAGACCCGCCTCTTTTCACACATTAGCCTATCACAGTGGTCATTCGCCCCCCAGGCATTACCGCTAACCAGACATGTGCACAAACTTTTTGGGGGGCAGGTGCTCAAACCACAAAAAGGGCAACCATCGCCAAAATTATTTATGAAATTAAAAATAATAAATAAAAAACAGTAGGATATTTTCAACTTATAAATTTATTTTTGTTAACAAACTAACTAAAATCATCAAATTGAATAAATAAATGAACAGGCAACTTTCCGTGTCCTCTCCTGAGGCACAACAGGTAAAGGAATGTTGAGAGCCTCTGCTTCTCTGACGCACCTTGAAATATCTCCTGAACTTCTCCTCAGACCTCAATGCTCATTGTGTGAATTACACCATCAGTTAGCTTGAGGCTGTGGAGCGGTCCAGGCTTTCTTGTTGCAGAGCGTTTGCTGAAGAGCAGTGACTTCAATGCTGGGTGCTGATTTCCATGCAGAGGATGAATGCCAAGTTAATCGCATTTTTGTAAATTTTTTCTAGCTGTGAATTCTTGTGACATTTATAAACACGTCGGACCAGTTGCGACGTAATGTTTTCAGCGGTTAATGTTGTGGTTAATTTATCACCAAACAACGTCGGGGGATTGCACAAACACCGTCACTACCCGTTTGTCTGATGCTGCGGGTCAGAGCAGAAGTAGCTGCACCCGTCTGGCCTGGCGCTCAGCGCTGCACGAGCACTACGAGGAGGAGGAGGGGCGCGCGGGGGCTCGTGAGCGCCGCGGGGCATGTCGGGGAGAAATTCTCACAAGAACTCAAATAAAGCAACAAAAATATTTAATAAAAAATATATATATTACTGGTCGCGGATGCGCGAGTAGATGAAAAATGTAGTCGCACAGTGTCTAATTTTAGGCGCAAAATGCGACCATTTGGTCGCAGTCTGGAGCCCTGACTCTACCACATATCAGAGTTACATATCTCCACCTTCCTAAAATAATGTCCCAAGTCATTTTTTCAGGTTTTTCAGAAAACACAAAAAAACGTGACCAAATGTAATCGGGATGCACAAGCTGCCTCTAGACACGGCACAACAGGCATACTGTAATACCGGTCAAAGTATGTTATGATAACTAATATTATGTTTGAGTGAGTCAAAATGCCATCTTGAAAAGCTTGTATAATTGCCTAAGTCGCATTGTCTTTTGACTTAAACTGAGGATGTAGGCGATTTTTACCAGAAGTGGCCAGTATCATGAGATGATTTAGGCAAGAAAATAATTTGTCAAAAAATGACTTATGCCATTATTTTAGGAAGGTGATGATATTGTACTTTTTACTGTACTACACCACAGAGGTACATACTGTACTGTTTATACTTTACTACATCTCAGAGGTACATATTGTACATTCTACTGTACTACATATCAGAGGTACATATTATACACTTTACTGTACTACGTCTCAGAGGTACATATTGTACACTTTAATGTACAACATCTCAGAGGTACATGTTTTACTTTTTACTTTACTACATCTCAGAGGTACGTATTTTACTTTTTACTGTACAACTAATTCCCTGCTTTTTCAGTGATAAACCTCTTAAATAATAGAGAGTTTAATATAAGATTTCTCAGACTTTTGAATGTATTTCATTATTCTCCACAGACGTCCAGCAGCTGTTGGTGGTTAAAGAAGAGGTTCCCCCTGAGCAGCAGGACTGGAGCGACAGTCTGGACCAGGAGGACCCAGAGCCCCCCCACATTAAAGCGGAACAGGAGGACCCAGAGCCCCCCCACATTAAAGCGGAACAGGAGGACCCAGAGCCCCCACACATTAAAGCGGAACAGGAGGACCCAGAGCCCCCACACATTAAAGAGGACCAGGAGGACCCAGAGCCCCCACACATTAAAGAGGACCAGGAGGACCCAGAGCCCCCACACATTAAAGAGGACCAGGAGGACCCAGAGCCCCCACACATTAAAGAGGACCAGGAGGAATTCTGGACCAGTCAGGAGGGAGAGCAACTTCAAGGACTGGAGGAGGCTGGTGTCAAGTTCTCATTCGCTCCTGTAGAGAGTGAAGATGATGAAGAAGATGCTCAGTCCTCGCAGCTTCATCAAAGACAAACTGCACAGATGGAAACAGAAGCTGATGCAGCAGATTGTGGAGGATCAGAACCAGACAGGAAGTTAGATCCAGAAAGACATCCAGGACCAGATAATGAAGACTCGTCTGAGACTGATGACAGTAGAGATTGGAAGGAGACTCAGGAACCTGTAAGTGATGTGAACTGTAGTACTGGAAATACATCAATCGGCTCTCCTGAATGTGCTGGAAGCTCTGACCACAAGAGCCATCTAAAGAGACACACTAGATCCAAAACAGGAGTGAAACCATTTAGTTGTTCCATGTGTAGTCAAACATTTGCAAGTAAGGGAAACCTTGAAAGTCACATGACTATCCACACAGGAGTGAAACCATTTAGTTGTTCCGTGTGTAGTAAAACATTTGCGCACAAGGGAAACCTGAACGTTCACATGATTGTTCACACTCGAGTGAAAGCATTTAGTTGTTCCGTGTGTCGTAAAACATTTTCATACTATGCAACCCTGCAACGTCACATGACTAACCACACAGGAGTGAAACCATTTAGTTGTTCCATGTGTAGTCAAACATTTGCAAGTAAGGTACACCTTGAAAGTCACATGACTATCCACACAGGAGTGAAAGCATTTAGTTGTTCCGTGTGTAGTAAAACATTTGCACACAAGGGACACCTGCAACGTCACATGACTAACCACACAGGAGTGAAAACATTTGCAAGTAAGGTACACCTTGAAAGTCACATGACTATCCACACAGGAGTGAAAGCATTTAGTTGTTCCGTGTGTAGTAAAACATTTGCACACAAGGGACACCTGCAACTTCACATGACTAACCACACAGGAGTGAAATCATTTAGTTGTTTCATGTGTAGTCAAACATTTGCACGTAAGGTAACCCTGAAACGTCACATGAATGTCCACACAGGAGTGAAACCATTTAGGTGTTCCGTGTGTAGTCAAACATTTGCACGTAAGGTAACCCTGAAACGTCACATGACTGTCCACACACACGAGTGAAATCATTTAGTTGTTTAGTCATTAGTCGTGGCGTTTGCTCAACTGAAACTGAAACTGAGGGAAATATGTAACCTTCTTTCTCTTCAGCAACGTTTTCTCTCCAGTTTAAACTCATTACTTCCTTGATTTAGTTTTACTGCAGAAACTGCAGTTTTGTTCCATAACTGAAGAATGACTGAATTGAGAAAAGAATTGTAGTTAATTATTTCCATCCTTCTTTCTTCAATCTCATCCTCTACTGATCTCATCTCTTTGAGATTTAGGGATTCCGTCCTTTGTTCTAGGACGTGAATGTTTTACCTTTTGTTGACCAAACTTTTCTTTTGATTTATTACTATTTAATAGTTGTTATAAAACAGCAATCTGTTCTAATTGTTTTCATGGAAATAGAAATCCTTTTTATTTGTCATAGTACATACATACATGAAATGTGTTCTCTGCATTTAGCCCATCCTAAGGAGCAGTGGGCTGCCCTGAGCGGCACCCGGGGAGCAATTTAGGGTTCAGTGTCTTGCTCAGGGACACTTCGACATGTGAGCTATGGGGGGGACTGGGGATCGAACTGGCTACCTTGTGGTTGCGGGACGACCACTCATCCCCCTGAGCTACAGCCGCCCTATGGTGGATCTCAAACTGTTGAAAAGTTCAGCCAATGTGTTCACCAAAATTACTTCAGTTCAATGTTGTACTTCCATGTTTGCTCCAGTGTTTGTAGCTAAGCTAAAGCAGCCTGTTTTTATTTTTAACCTAAATCTGTGTTCATGATTAATGGTTTAATGGTTGTTGATGGAAGTTGCGTTTATAATTTGTATGGGAATGAATTGCCTTCATTAATACAATATATTGTTCACTGATATGATTTCCACCCTGTTATCTGAGTTTTTTTTTTAATCATAATTAAATGAAATCAACAAATATTAAGCATATCTTTGTGATTACTTGCAGGTTATGAATTGGCAAAATGAAGTAACCTAAAAATTGAGTACAATTTCCATTGAAATTCCCCTTAATTCTAAAAGAAATGTGGGTGAATTACAGAAGAACTTTTTTCAAATGAATGCTTGTTTGTAAATACTGTTTAAAATGTATTTTAAGGATAAAGTAAAGGACATGTTTACTCTTAGAAAATGTAATTTCTCCGATACCTGTGTATTACAAAAACATTAATAGAGATGTGAATGCCCTGTCCATATCCTGAGTTTGACCAATTTATCATACATACCTGCTCTAAAGTATGCGTCCGCCTTGCTCTCGTGAGGTTATCATGACCATATGTACATGGCGTCGGAGCAAGTCGGACACAAATCTGACCGGTATGCATTGTGGGGCGATCGGCGGTGATCGATTCTGCACAGGACCGACTCATCTTGAACGAGCCTAATAAAACAGCATAATAATAATACTTTTAATTTATATAGCGCTTTTCCAAATGCTCAAAGACGTTTGACAGAGACAAACAGAACAAAAACAAAAAACAAAACAAAAATATAGAAAGACAATAGAGCAAACAAAACAAACAATCCAAAAAAAAGAAAAACTGGAGAAGCTGTAACGGAATTAGTCCTCCAGTGGAGGGTAGGGAGCAGGGGTTAGCAGGTGAAGGCGAGTTTGAAGAGGTGTGTTTTGAGGGCTAGCTTAAATGACGATAGGGTGGGAGCCTGACGGATGTTGATGGGGAGTGCATTCCAGAGGGGAGGTGCAGCAGCTGAGAAGGCCATGTCACCCCAGGTCCTGCTCTTGGTCTTGATGGTCTGGGGTAGGAACCAGAGGGTGGGGTCCAGGATGATGCCGAGGTTGCGGATCTGGGTGGCGGGGTTGATGATGGAGCCATCAATGTTCAGAGAGAAGGTCTGGGCTGAGCGGGTGAGGGAGTTAGGGCCGATGATGAGCATTTCAGATTTATTGCAGTTGAGTTTAAGAAAATTCCTGCATCCAGGATTTTATATCAGTGAGAGAGGAGGTGAGAGTGGAGTGGGTGACTGAGGTGATGGTCTTGGAGGAGAAATAGAGTTGGGTGTCGTCAGCGTAACAGTGGAAATCAAGACCATGACGACGGATGATTTGTCCAAGGGGGAGGATGTAAATGATGAAGAGGAGGGTACCAAGCACGGAACCTTGGGGGACACCGTGGGCCACTATGGGAGTTGGAGGATTTGCAGTTATTTATGGCAATAAATTGATGTCGGTCTGAGAGATATGAGGTGAACCAGGAGAGGGCAGTGCCAGTTATACCAAGGGAGTGCTGGAGACGTGAGAGGAGGATGGAGTGGTTGATAGTGTCTAGGGCTGTCAAAATTGGTAAAAAATGACGTTCGAATATTCCTTTTAAAAAAAACACATATATTCGAATATATGTGTAAATACAAAATTCTTCAGTTTAGGTGTTCAACCCCCCCCCCCCCCCCCCCCCCCCGCACCGTCGGTCGCGCATAGTGGTTTAAATGAACGGCAACAATAAACACATGCTGAGTGCTGATCAGGGATAAGGTTCCTCGGTTCCAGTGCTTCACAGAACTCCCTGAAGCCCTCATGTCCTTGCATACGAACGAAATCAATGTTTGCGTGCAGGCCTCCTGTCGTGCCGCAGACAATGAACTTGTGGCGGACGGCGCAAAATACGTATCCAGACGGGTCTGTTTCTCTGAAGTTCCACATTTTATGCCATATTCTCTTGGGTGCACTTGGGAGATGTGGCCTCAAGTTGCTTGTCGTTGAATGGTAAGCTAACTCTAGCTTACATAGTGTAGCGACCCTGGGTCAGGAAAGCTACGAGACGTTAGCTGGCTTACAGGGTGTTTATTAAGGGAACATAGAACAGGCTACTGTGGACCGCAGCCTACGCCAAAACAACAGCAAAACCCTGTGAAAGCCTCAACCAGCTTCACGTCTGCTCCGGGTCATAGACTCTGCCCCGAACGGCTCGTCACACACACACACACACACACACACAAAAAGAGGACACTTCATCGCGGCCGCGGCGGGGGTTGCCAGATTCACGATAATTATCCTCCGAAATCCTTTTCTTTTTTTTTCTTTTTTTTTTACATTCGAATATTAATTTTCACATTCGAAATTCTGTTTTTAACAACTATTCGAATATATATTCGAATTTCAATTATTCGTTGACAGCCCTAATAGTGTCGAAGGCGGCGCTGAGGTCAAGAAGGATGAGGATGGTGAGGAAGCCAGAGTCAGCAGAGAGAAGTATGTAATTTGTGATTTTCAGTAGGGCGGTTTTCTGTGCTGTGTTTTGAATGGAAACCGGATTGGAAGGGTTCGTAGAGATTGTGGAGATTGAGGTGGGACTTGAGTTGTGATGCATCAGCTCTCTCAAGGACTTTGGACAGGTAGGGGAGGTTAGAGATGGATTGCAGCATAGACATGATCATATGGTCTCACCGACCTATGCCAAGATAAAATGGCTGCCACTGCCTTTTCCCTGTTCAGAATCGCTCTACAATCCTTCAGGGATCACCAAAACAAAAAGGCCATCCAGTCAAGATTAAACCATTGCTCATTGCTGTTTTTTTTTACCATCTTCTTGGACATTTTGGAACTTGGTGTGGTTAACGACGTGAGAGCACACGGTGACTGTTTTCTCTTGTTACCAAACTAAAAACTAAAAACTGATGGAGAATTTAGAAGAGATAAGAATAATCCCTCAATTTTATGTCAGAGGAGATCAGCAAAGTGGTAAAACGTCAAAGTGACCTCATGAGTCTCATGGAGGAGGAAACTTTATCACCACTGGGCTGGAAACTAAGCATTATAAACATAGTCTACAGCCAGGGATCGACAAGGTGAGGATGCATCGCCTGGGGCTGCACACTCTGGATCAACAAGTGGTGCAATTTCTTAGAAGTAAGAACATTCACCTTGAGACACAGCAAATATCAGCCTGTGACACTCTACCACAGAAGGATAAGAAAGAAAAAATAACTACGATTGTTGTTCCAAAGTACAAGGTGGAAGTGTTCCGGCAGTCCAAAAAGCTGAAGGGTACTGACGTGTAAGTACGTGAGTATCTGACAAAGAAAAATGCTGGAATAGCCTGAAATGGTCGTATCCGAAGAAATCAAAACCAAACTCAAGCAACATGGACAAGGAATATAAAAGTGTTCATAAAGTTAAATGGACCACCAGAGCAAGCCAACGTGGTTGTGGTACAGAATCTGGGAGAACTGGATCAATACAAGTGATCACTTCTATAGCTGGGGTCGGGCCAGGACATGTTGGAAACAACATCGCATTCAACCTCGCAACCAGTACAAGACCAAGATAATACAACATCCTGAAATCTGTTTTATTTTCTTTTGGTCACGTCATGTTGTGGAGCACGCCCTGTCATAGAGACTTGATGTCTGCTAATCTTATTTATAAATCAATTCTTTGATTCCCTGGGGAAAAGTCGACCATTAAATCAAGCTGGTTCTTAAAAAGTTATATTAAATAACTCTGTAAGGTAATTAACCTGAAAGTAATTTAGTTTAATAAGTGGTAAAAGGAGAGATAATTTAGTCATAAATAAGATAGGAAATAACTTGTAGCCAAATTTTGCAGGTCTGTTGCAAAAATCTTAAAGGGCCCCACTTTGCTCCACAGCACAGCTCTGTGATTACCCGCCCAGATGTCTACTAGAAGACAGAGTTGTTTACCAAGACCTCATTTGTGATTTGATACAGTATCAAGTTCCAAAAGGTCACCAAAGCCATCATTAAATGTAATTTGTATTGACATCTACAGTATACTTACATTCCTCTGGGGAGGCGGGTGCATTCTATGACTTAAGACTGGATGTCAAGGTGTCTGATTGTGGACTAATGTGGATGGAAGGGGACCTCAAGGGGCCGGGCTGCAGTGCTGGAGGAGATGTGAAAGTGGTGGCAAACCATTTCAAGGGTATTCGATCTTCTGGTTCCACATATTTTTTCAGATGGTCTGTGTTTATTTTTCCCACGTTTGTTCCTTTTATGACTTTTTAGGTGAGCACTTTTCCCCTCCATGTTTGTGATTATGTAAGGACCCAATAAGTCTTAGAATATTTTTTCTCAGAACGTTGTCCCCCACGACCAAGCTGTCATCGACCCTCTGTGCCAATTTCCTCTTTCGTACCCTTTCCTCTCCTTTTGAAACATTAGCCTCTACTTTAGTGTAAACATCTGTGAGGTCTTTTTGTTGAAAAATAAACGCATGTACACGTTATGGCTTATATATCAGTGGCGGGCCGTGGCTTTTGTACTTCCACTTCCAGTGGATCAGCTGTTCGGCGCCTCGCAATGTTGTGCATCCTGGCTGACCGACTTGACCAGCCCAACTCCGTCGGGTCAACAACAATGCATGTTGTCCAAATCAACAACCAGTCACATTTAGTTATAACAAAACAATCCAACAAAACCGCGGCACTGAAACCCTGCAAGACATCGCAGGCGCAGCTGCGCACCTTGGAGAGGCGCGGGACCAGCAGCCCCAGTCCAGCAGCAACAACAGCGCTGTGGCTTATTTATGATTAAATACGACTGTAAATATAAAAAATAGTAACACAACCAGCATGTCACTCACCAGACGCACGTAACCCTCCGTAACCCTCTGTGGGAAAGGGGTCATCAGTAAATCCAGTAAATCCTGAGATCCTAGGTTGTAGGTTCGAGATTCTAGCTTGACTGACCAATCACAGCGCATGTTAAGGAGCAGAGGAACAGATGAAGACAGCTGTGCAATGAAAAAATAAGCTAATAAGGAAAAATTATTATAATACATGTAGTGTATTTGTGAAAAACAATTACTCGTGCCACTGGCGGGCATCGCCTCCCATCACCATCATAGTAATGTTCTTTATCACTTTGTGTTGTGTCTATTTCCCTTCTCTGTTGAGAAGATAACAGACTTGTGTTAGCTTTGAGGCTCTGCTGGCCTTTCAATGTCCTTTATAAATGTGTTGTAAAGCATAGATAGTCCTCACTTTAGATGAGGTCACAGAACATACTTAACTTAATACTTCATTTACAAATAGGGAATCCATCATTTATAAAGTATGAAAACCCAGTCATGAAACGCATAATAGTCAAGCTTATTAATCAAGAGTAATCATGAATTGCATACTAATGAGTTACTAATGAGAATTCATGTTGGAACAATGCTTTATAAATGATGAATTAAGTGTTTCCTCATGCTTAACTAATACTAAATAGCGTGTAGTTATTATAAAGTGCTACCAGAAAATACTGTAAATTATTGATTTGATGAAATAATAACAAATATGTTGTGGTTTTAATGTTCAATCAAACTTTAATATGTTTTCTATGTGCTTTTATAAATGTTGTGACAAAAACAAACAATCCTGTGGTGATTTACAATCGTTCTCCATTTGTTTCTTTTTAGCCATAAATTAGATCTGCAGAATAATTATTCCCTAGAGGAAGTTCAAAGAGAGGAATCTACCTCTTAAAGAGCTGAAATGTCTAAGATATCCAGCAGGTGGCAGTGAAAGATCACTAATTGCTCACCACACAGCAGTGCAGTAATGCTCCAACATGATATTTAACATATATTACGTTGCATCACCAAAGTTGATCCACACACGTCAATTTGAATGTAGAAATACTTACAAATACTCGCCTTGTCAAATCTTGAACAGGAATCAATAATTTACAAAATGTCAAAAACATTCATAAATGGCTGATAAAACATTTACAACAAATTAAAAGAGACAGTAGCGATGTTTAGAAGTGTGTTTGTATGAAGTTCTTCTTCTACGAGTTTTACTGCAGTAGATGGAGCAAAGTAATGTTCTGCTTTGGACGTATTTTAGACACTAAAATAATGTATATCAGTTTAAATGAAGACTATATTTAGAATATCTTCACCTCTTTATCTTTCTGACCGGGAACTGAAGCCGTTATCTATTCTCTACAAACACACGAGACTCCATTGACAAAAACAGTAATTTAACCTCTCAGAAAACAGGAGTTTCTGGTCTCCTGCTGATTCCACCTGTTAGTTTGTCTTATTGTGTGACTTTGGTGAATCTGACCCATAGACTGTGTTTAAACAAGGTATAAATAACAAGAGTTTTGAAGCCTCGTGGTCTGAACTAACCCTTTAAAACACCAAAGTGTTAAAAAGGTATTTTAAAAACTGTGCAACTTTGGCTTGTAGATGAACACGAGGACACCACTGATTCAGGGTCATCCTCTTGTTGAACAGGGACGTACGTCCTGATGTTCTTATCTTGACAACAAGACTCCAAACTTGAATAAAAGCAGATTTTTTTTAATGACGCCAACATCGTAACACAAATGAGTGAAAGTGAAGCTCCAAAACCAACCTGTGAGGTAAAACACTACATTACTTTGTCGCTATTTTCAACCTCGGCTTACATGTTTTCTAGACATGTAAAAACTTATTTTTCTTATCTACATACCTGTCCTGAATCCCTCACATGAAAAAAATTAAAATCAATATTTGAGTCAGTATTTTAATATAAAGGAGAGAAACCACAGCACGTGCTTCAATCGTCAGCACCACGATGGCCAGAGCTTTTATTTGTATATAACTTTTATTTAGTTTTATATTTTATTTATATGCACTTTATTATTATTTACTTATTAACTTATTATTTAAAATGCACATATTTAGATCAAGAAAAGTATACACTTTATGAATGGGGGGGTCCGTTTTTGGACCTCTGTATTTCTAGAAACCTGTTCATGGTCATGGTTGGATCTGTGTTGGGAAATAGTTTTTAAGCTTTAATTTCCAAGTGAACAACCACTAACTTAAGATGACAATGATGAAATATTATTTAGATAAAATGCGCTCTATGCATCAAGTCTGCCATGAAAGCCACATAGAAGATCCTAAAAGCTTTTATTTTGAAGGTGACTCCGCAAGCTGCAGCTGACCCGGATGTTGTTCCCTTAGCAACATGGCGGCTACCGTCAGCAGCAATAGCAGCGTCTCGTTGTTGTGTTGGTAAAGCGTCAGGTAGCTCCTTCAGTACTGATCCAGCAGAGTCTCTGTATGTCTGGATAAACCTTCTGAATGGACTTCTAGATGTTCACCTTTGTTCCCGGATGTTGTTCCTGTGACTCATCTCCCGGTAGCCTACAGAGATACTGAAGTTAGCTTAGCATGCTGCAAACAGACGGGGACGGAAGTCAGCAACAGCTCGTCTTTAAAGGAGAGGACACGAGGTTTGTGACGGAGTTTGTGGAGAAAATGTCTAAAGTCCAAATGCTGAGATCTTTCGTCAACCAGCGACTAACTGCGGCTGCGCAAGAGATATTTGGGCTGTTTGAAAGAACGATAGTAGAGTACGAGGAGGAACTTTCTAGTTCAAAAGAGGAGAACGAGCGACAACGGAGACTACTGGACGCTGTTTTCAACCCGGAAGTCCGGATACAAAGAGCAGGTTGGTTCTGTTTGTTTCTTCATCACTTTACACTGATGGAACCAGTTCTGAGAGACACCATTTAAAAGAAAAAAGCTGCTGTGAGCTGGACGCCGGTGAGAATGTCTGTGACCATCGGACAAAGCGTCCATGACTTGTGCTGCGTTCAAAGTCAGTTTTATTTTTCATTTCTTCCATTGTGCAAGCATACAGAAGATTTGAAATTGTGTTTCTCTTCTGTCCGACATGGAGTGAATGTACTGTAATAAAGTGCAAAAACTGTTAAAAAAAAAGAAAGAAAATATATATATATATATATATATATATATATATATATATATATATAAGGTTGACCTCCTTCCTGTAGTGGGTCTCATCATCCAATTTTACAACTCCGGCGAAAAAAATCGCACGATACAAAGTTGCGTCAGCCAATCAGCGTTGAGAAGCTCCGCCCGTCACCACCGCCGTCCTGCCGTTGCCGACTCAAACTGCTGCTGGTCCGCCTGAAGTAGCGCTGGTAGCGGCCGTCATTCAGACGCTGTTGTGGGACTACGGATAATATTATGAACCCAGACACGATGTTTGATGTTCCGACGTTTGTGGAGTTTACACAACAAGTATAAAGCAGAACTAGTGGTTATTTCCATGGTGGATGGCGGAAACGGTAACTGTTTTTACGGAGATAAGCCACGCCCTCTTTCAGGCGCGAGTAACATTCACAACGCTTTTGGTGTGAACGTAGCATTAGAGGTACATATTGTATTTTTTACTGTACTACATCTCAGAGGTACATATTGTACTTTTTACTTTACTACACCTCGGAGGTACATATTGTCGTTTTTACTGTACTACATCTCAGAGTATTGTACCTCTGAGATGGCGACTGTGGGTCAGTGGTTAGCATGCCTGACTTTCAATCAGAGGATCGGTGGTTTGAGCCCCGGCTCAGCTAGTCCATGTCGATGCGTCCTTGAGCAAGACACTTAACCACGAATTGCTTCCCGTTGCTGTGTCTACGGTGTATAGAGAAAATGTAAGTCGCTTTGGATAAAAGCGTCAGCTAAATGAAATTTAATGTATTTTTTACTTTACTACATCTCAGAGGTACATATTGTACATTTTACTGTACTACATCTCTACGTCTACCGACTTTACTCGTTGCGGAGGATTAAAACTCAACAAATCTCAGCAGCGTGGAACAACACTATCACAGCAGCAACAAGCACAACAGTTATGTTACACCGAACTGAACGGGATTCGGCGGTCGTTAAAATCCACAATAACACGGTAAATAGTGCAATTAAACTTAAACCAAAACAAACAAGGTTACAAACACACTGTGGCCGCTCTCTGCCCAGACTAAAGCCTCTTACTTGATTTTCATCTGGCTGCGGAGAAAACGATGAAATATCGCCTTCAAGAATCCACCGACCAATTGCACGGTTGTAAATCATCTCATGTGATTCTACTCGGCCAATCACATGGGTGTATTCCTATAAGCGCCGCCCTCGACTTGAGTGAGACATTAAAAGCAGCGATGTGAAGCAACACCACGAGACAAAGCACAGATCTTTTGAGCGAACATACCGACTCGCATCCGAAATTAAGGCACAGAAAAATATACCTAAGAGGCCAATATGATCAGAAGCCTAACACATTAATTAACTTACCAAAAAATATTTGAACAGAGAGGAGAAATGAGCTGAAACAAGTGGTTTAATGAGCCTGAGGTCAGAGAATATAACCGTGAGGTCATAGAACCCTGAGATGAGATCAGAGAACCCTGAGGTCAGAGCATAGTACAATGAGATCATAGAACCCTGAGATGAGATCAGAGAACCCTGAGGTCAGAGCATAGTACAATGAGATCATAGAACCCTGAGATGAGATCAGAGAACCCTGAGGTCAGAGCATAGTATAATGAGATCATAGAACCCTGAGATGAGAGTCAGAGTGGTTTAACGAGTGTTTTAATGAATTTAAAGCTGCAGGACAATTCAGTTAAAATCATTTTTCTAAAATTAAGTACTTTTATTTATTCACATTTTTCAAAAGCTTTCTGTTCCAGCTTTTATTTTACTTGAAATAAGAGAAGATAATGTACGTAATATTTATAATTAATCCATTTCAATTGGAAATATGTAATAATAAATATTGTTTAAATGTTATTCAATTGAACTTTCTTTAATTAATTTGACAGTCAGTTGTTGACTTCATACAGATGTTAATACAACTGTTAGCGATCTCAATACATATGGCAAAACATCATAGAGCGCAAATTGGACATTATTGGGATGTTCCAGACCTTTGCATGACGAAATTCTCTCGAACTGGACCTCGCTGAATTTTAGTTGAATACCCGTGATATATAAATATACTTCTTCTTTCACTATATTAGCTACACATGACCTTTGTTGGTGTACTAGAGGGGAACTAAAAGTAACCGGTCAGTGGAGCAAGTTACAGTTGGTGGAACATGTAGTCTCTGCATCTGCTACTGAGGGTCCGTCACTGCCGGTGGGGAGTGGTTCAGTCAATGCAACACAAGTTGCTGTGTGATGTTCACGACAGCAGCAGCATGTTTTTATTTAGGGGTCATGCTTCTCTCATTTACAACTAATTCACCGCTTTTTCAGTGATAAACCTCTTGAATAATAGAGAGTTTAATATAAGATTTCTCAGACGTATGAATGTATTTTATTATCCTCCACAGACGTCCAGCAGCTGTTGGTGGTTAAAGAAGAGGTTCCCCCTGAGCAGCAGGACTGGAGCGCCAGTCTGGACCAGGAGGACTCAGAGCCCCCACACATTAAAGAGGAACAGGAGGACCCAGAGCCCCCACACATTAAAGAGGAACAGGAGGACCCAGAGCCCCCACACATTAAAGAGGAACAGGAGGACCCAGAGCCCCCACACATTAAAGAGGAACAGGAGGACCCAGAGCCCCCACACATTAAAGAGGAACAGGAGGAACTCTGGACCAGTCAGGAGGGAGAGCAGCTTCAAGGACTGGAGGAGGCTGGTATCAAGTTCTCATTCGCTCCTGTAAAGAGTGAAGATGATGAAGAAGAAGCTCAGTCCTCACAGCTTCATCAAAGACAAACTGAACAGACGGAAACAGAAGCTGATGGAGCGGATTGTGGAGGATCAGAACCAGACAGGAAGTTAGATCCAGAAATATATCCAGGACCAGATAATGAAGACTTGTCTGAACCTGAGACTGATGACAGTAGAGATTGGAAGGAGACTCAGGAACCTGTAAGTGATGTGAACTGTAGTACTGGAAATACATCAATCAGCTCACCTGAATGTGCTGGAAGCTCTGACCACAAGAGACATCTGAAGAGACACACTAGATCCAAAACAGGAGTGAAAGCGTTTCGTTGTTCCGTGTGTAGTAAAACATTTTTACATAAGGGAAACCTGAACGATCACATGATTGTCCACACAGGAGTGAAAGCATTTCGTTGTTCCGTGTGTAGTCAAACATTTTCACAAAAGAGAAACCTGAACGTTCACATGACTATCCACACAGGAGTGAAACCATTTCGTTGTTCCGTGTGTAGTCGAACATTTTCACAAAAGAGAAACCTGAACGACCACATGACTGTCCACACAGGAGTGAAAGCATTTCGTTGTTCCGTTTGTAGTCAAACATTTTCATACAAGGGAAACCTGAACGTTCACATGCTTGTCCACACAGGAGTGAAAGCATTTCGTTGTTCCGTGTGTAGTAAAACATTTTCACATAAGGGAAACCTGAACGTTCACATGACTGTCCACACAGGAGTGAAAGCATTTCGTTGTTCCGTGTGTAGTAAAACATTTTCACATAAGGGAAACCTGAACGTTCACATGACTGTCCACACAGGAGTGAAGGCATTTCATTGTTCGGTGTGTAGTAAAACATTTTCACACCAGCAAACTCTGAAACAACATTCCAAAGTCCACACTAGACAAATAAATTAGTCGTGGAGTTTGCTCAACAAGATTCTCTCGTCTCTGATATTTATCAAATCACAAGTGTATTGATGAGAGCATCAGAAATAAATCAGACATAGTTACACACTTAAAAACTGTCGGGCTGATACAGACTGCAAAATAAGTTTATTCAGCTAAGATGAAGCTACACATCAATTGAAATTATGTTGGTATTTGTTTCTATGATATTGTCATGTATATACTCATTATAATTGGTTTCAGTTAAAGTATTCCATGTCCCCTATGCAGCACTATGGTTTGAGCTGAATTATCATACAGTCAGGTCCATAAATATTTGGACATTGACACATTTTTCATTATTTTGGCTCTGTACACCACAACAATGGAGTTGAAATGAAAAAAAAGATGTGCTTTAAGTGCAGACTTTCAGCTTTAATTTGAGGGTATTTACAAGTCAGGTGAATGGTGTAGGAACTACAACAAATTCAAATGTGGCCACCCTCTTTTTAAGGGACCAAAAGTAATTGGACAATTGGCTGCTCAGCTGTTCCAAGGTCAGGTGTGTGTAATTCCCTCGTTATTTCATTTACAAGGAGTAGATAAAAGGTCTAGAGTTCATTTCAGGTGTAGGATTTGTGTTTGGAATCTGTTGCGGTCAACTCTCAATATGAAGTCCAAAGAGCTGTCACTATCAGTGAAGCAAGCCATCATTAGGATGAAAAAAAAAATCAAAACAAAACCATCAGAGATAGCAAACACATTAGGTGTGGCCAAATCAACTGTTTGGTACATTCTTAAGAAGAAAGAACGCACTGGTGAGCTCAGCAACACCAAAAGACCCGGAAGACCACGTAAGACAACTGTGGTGGATGACAGAAGAATCATTTCCCTGGTGAAGGAAAAACCCCAACTCCATTGTTGTGGTGTACAGAGCCAAAATAATGAAAAATGTGTCATTGTCCAAATATTTATGGACCTGACTGTAGGTGATGAAACTGAGGGACATATTTAACCTTCTTTCTCTTCAGCAATGTTTTCTCTCCAGTTTAAACTCATTACTTCCTTGTTTTAGTTTTACTGCAGAAACTGCAGTTTTGTTCCATAACTGAAGAATGACTGAATTGAGAAAATAATTGTAGTTAATTATCTCCATCCTTCTTTCTTCTTCAACCTCATCCTCAACTGATCTCATCTCTTTGAGATTTAGGGATTCTGTCCTTTGATTTAGGATGTGAATGTTTTACCTGTTTGTTTAAGAACTTTCTCTTTGATGTATTACTATTTTAATAGTTGTAATGAAACAGTAATCTGTTCTAATTGTTTTCAAAGTGTTGAAAAGTTCAGCAAATGTGTTCATCAAAATTACTTTAGTTCAATGTTGTACTTCCATATTTGCCCCAGTGTTTGTAACTAAGCTGCAGCAGCCTGTTTGTCTTTTTAACCTAAACCTGTGTGTTCATGATTAATGTTTTAATGGTTGTTAATGGAAGTTCAATTTATAATTTGTATTTGACATGTGAATGAATTGCCTCAGTGAAGAAAATATATTCTTCACTGATCTGATTCCACCTTGTTATCGGCAAAATGGAATAACCTAAACATTTAGTAAAATGTCCATTGAAAGATGTCTGCCACTGCCTTTTCCCTGTTCAGAATCCTGATAAAGAAAAATGCTGAAATAGCCTGAAATGGTCGTATCTGAAGAAAGCAAAACCAAACTTAAGCAACATGGACAAGGAATGTAAAAGTGTTCATAACGTTTAATGGACCACCAGAGCAAGCCAATGTGGTTGTGGTACGGAATCTGGGAGAAATGGATCAATACAAGTGATCACTTCTATAGCCGGGGTCGGGCCAGGACATGTTGGAAACAACATCGCATTCAACCCAGCAACCAGTACAAGACCAAGAAAATACAAAATCCTGAAATCTGTTTTATTTTATTTTGGTCACGTCATGTTGTGGAGCACGCCCTGTCATAGAGACTTGATGTCTGCAAATCTTATTTCTAAATCAATTCTTTGATTCCCTGGGGAAAAAGTAGAGCATTAAATCAAGCTGGTTCTTAATAAGTTATATTAAATAACTCTGTAAAACACAAATTGATATCTTTTGGGTCCGGATTACAGGGCTAATGATACCACTGATTATCTCCAGGAATAGTCGGGGCCCTGTATGAAGTTAGCCTTCTCAATTCCTTTCCTGACTTATAGAAAAGGAAAGGTGAGGCTGCGAAGAAACATTAGTACATCTGCAAATGTATCCAATTTAACATTCATTCCTCGTCAGCCTGTCCAAATAAATAGGGCAAATAGAGCTTTAAACACATTAAACTTAGCTTTATTAAATGTCAGGTCTCTGTCAGGAAAAACATTTTTAATCAATGATTTCATTATTAGGCACAAACTAGATTTTTTGTTTTTAACCGAAACTTGGTTAGACCAAGATAACAGTGCAGCTGTTCTTATTGAATCAACACCTCCCAACTTCAGTTTCATGAGTGAAACAAGAGCGCATAAGAAAGGAGGTGGAGTTCTTATTTTATTTAATGAGTCTCTTCAATGCAAGCAGATGTCTTTTGGTCATTTTACTTCCTTTGAATATGTGGCTCTGAATTCCACTCAAGTTTTATTCCTCAACATTTACAGACCACCTAAGTACTGTGCAACCTTCTTTGATGAGTTTACTGAACTGCTGTCTATAATCTGTATTGATTTTGATTGTGTTGTCATTGTTGGTGATTTTAATATCCATGTTGATAATCCCCAGGACAGAGGGTCTATAGAGCTATGTGGTGTCCTTGATAACTATGACCTGACACAGCATGTAACAGGTCCCACCCACAACAAGGGGCACACTCTAGACCTCATCATCACCAAAGGTCTGGACATTTCCAAGGTTGCTGTGACTGATGTTGCACTCTCTGATCATTTCTGTGTTTTCTTTGAGAGTGCAATCTCCCTAGACACAAATGTCCAAACCAAGGTTGTGACAAAGCGTTACATCACTGAAAACACTAGTGAACTATTTATTCAGAAGTTCTGCTCCACACCAGCCCTCTCTTGCATCTCAGTCAATGAGCTTGTGGATGGCTTCAATTCTAAAGTAAAACATGTTATTGATGCCATTGCACTCAGTAAGGTGAAGGTTGTCTCGGGTAAGAAAAGATCCCCTTGGAGAAATGCCACGCTGGTCCGAATAGAGAAAAGAGTGTCGGAAAGCTGAGCACAGGTGGCGAAAAACTAATCTCCAGGTTCACTGTGGTATCTATAAAGAGAGACTTCGCAATTATAATTTGGAACTTAGAAATGCAAGACAGTCCTTCTTCTCTGACATCATAACCAAAAACAATAACAATACACGTGCCTTATTTTCCGCTGATCTTTTACAAATTGTAAACATCCCTTCTTTCAGGTGTCTTCCCACAAGCCCTAAAAACTGCAGTGATTAAACCACTCCTAAAGAAGGCTAGTTTAGACCTCGAAATAATGAAAAACTATAGGCCAATATCAAACCTCCCATTTTTAATTAAAATAATGGAAAAAGTGGTTTTTCAACAGCTGAACAACTTCTTGGCCCAAAATAACTGTTTCGATGTCTTCCAGTCCGGCTTTCGTCAGCACCACAGTACTGGAACTGCTCTTGTTAAGGTTTTCAACGACATCCACTTAAACACAGACAGTGGCAGAACCTCAGTCTTAGTATTACTGGATCTCAGTGCTGCATTCGACACGGTCGATCATGACATACTACTAGACAGACTGAAAGTCTGGGTAGGACTCTCTGGCGCAGCACTTAACTGGTTTGAATCCTACTTGAAGGACCGACAATACTTTGTGTCGGTAGCTAATTACACATCAGAGCTGACTAGGATGACATGTGGTGTTCCCCAAGGCTCAATACTGGGGCCTCTTCTGTTCAACATCTACATGCTTCCACTGGCTCAGATTATGAAAAACAACAAAGTGTGTTATCATAATTATGCAGATGACACACAAATCTACATAACTATATCACATGGGAACTATAGTCCCATACAAGGGCTGTCTAAATGCATTGAAGAAATCAATAACTGGATGTGCCAGAATTTTCTTCAATTAAATAAAGATAAAACAGAAGTAATTGTTTTTGGTCCCAAGGATGAACGATTGAAAGTGAGCTCTCAGCTTCAATCACTGACGTTAAAAACCTCAAACCAAGCCAGAAATCTAGGTGTAGTTATGGATTCAGACCTCAACCTGAACAGCCATATCAAGACAATTACAAAATCAGCCTACTACCACCTGAAGAATATATCAAGGGTTAGAGGACTTATGTCTCAACAGGATTTGGAGAAACTTGTCCATGCATTTATCTTCAGTAGACTTGACTACTGTAACGGTGTGTTCACAGGCCTCTGTAAAAAGTCAATCAGAAAGCTGCAGCTGATTCAGAACGCTGCAGCTCGAGTCCTCACTAAGACCAGGAAAGTGGAGCACATCACTCCAGTTCTGAGGTCTTTGCACTGGCTTCCTGTCCAACAAATAATTGACTTTAAAATCCTGCTGCTGGTTTATAAAGCACTGAATGGTTTAGGGCCTAAGTATGTTTGTGATCTGCTGCTACCTTATGAACCATCCCGACCCCTCAGGTCGTCTGGGACGGGTCTACTTCCTGTTCCAAGAGTCAGAACTAAACATGGAGAAGCAGGGTTCATCTTTTCTGCTCCACACATCTGGAACAAGGTCCCTGAAAGCTGCAGGTCTGCTGAGACCCTCAGCTCCTTTAAGTCCAGATTGAAGACTTTTCTGTTTGCTGTTGCCTTTAATTGAACTAGATTCAATTGCTGCATCTCACTACTGCATTTTATTTCTTAAACTGCACTGCAACTTTTATTCAATTTTTATTTTTTATTTAGCTTTTTGACTGTTTTAATGTTTTCTTAACTGTTGCTTTTAATGGTTTTATGTGAAGCACTTTGAATTGCCTTGTTGTTGAAATGTGCTATACAAATAAACTTGCCTTGCCTTGCCTAAAGAGCTGAAATGTCTAAGATATCCAGCAGATGGCAGTGAGAGATCACTAATTGCTCACCACACAGCAGTGCAGTAATGCTCCAACATGATATTTAACATATATTACATTGAATCACCAAAGTTGATCCACACACGTCAATTTGAATGTAGAAATACTTACAAATACTCGTCTTGTACTTAAACTTGTGTCATGATATTTGTGTTTCTTGAAGACCAAGTGAAATCAATGAATAAGTTGAGCAAACTCAACCCTCTGATGAAGACCATGAGATCTGGCTGAAGGCTTCAGAAAAAAGCGAGTAAGCAGTAGTGGAATTATTTTTTTAGGTGACTGTTTGATACCCAAACTGTTTTGTGTGTCTGTAATATTTGGGTTAAGAGCTCACTGAATGGAAAGCGTGATCAAGGTGATTACACGCATGAGGAGATTTTAGAAGTTAATTCGATGTTGTTTGAAAAGACGGACGACATCAGAAACGTGGTCTTTGTCTTCCTGAAGGATGCTGCGAATGCTTTCTACAGTCAACTGTCAAATCTGGAACAGGAATGAATAAAATCAGGAATTCCGGTGATTCACATTTTACAAATGTCAACAACATTCGTAAATGGCTGATAAAACATTTACGGAAGAATTACAATAATAGAGAAACATCACGGCTTCTTTTCCAGGGTTTTCAGACCAAGTTGGCAAATTAAAAGAGACAGTAGCGATGTTTAGAAGTGTGTTTGTATGACGTTCTTCTTCTACAAGTTTTACTGCAGTAGATGGAGCAAAGTAATGTTCTGCTTTGGACGTATTTTAGACACTAAAATCATTTATATCAGTTTAAATGAAGACTTTATTTAGAATATATTCACCTCTTTCTCTTTCTGACCGGGAACTGAAGCCGTTATCTATTCTCTACAAACACACCAGACTCCATTGACAAAAACAGTAATTTAACCTCTCAGAACACAGGAGTTTCTGGTCTCCTGCTGATTCCACCTGTTATTATCTTATCTTGACAACATGCCTCCAAACATGAATACAAGCAGATTGTTTTAATGACGCCAACGTCGTAACACAAATGAGTGAAAGTGAAGCTCTGTCTCCATTAAAAATACATTTATTACATTATGTTGTTGATATTATTAACCTAAATCTATATACCTGTCCTGAACCCCCACATGAGAAAAAATAAAAATCAATATTTGAGTCAGTATTTTAATATAAAGGAGAGAAACCACAGCACGTACTTCAATCGTCAGCACCACGATGGCCAGAGCGCCCGCTGTGTAGATGAACATCTCAAAGTAGTCGACCATCACAGAGTAGCAGAAACAATTATTAACCTCATAAGCCCTAAGTCATTTTTTTATAAACTGGCTTAACTTAATTATAAATTACTTAATTATGAATAAACAGAAGACAGGAGTACCTCTAGTTACTCCAATTAAAAATATCAACAGTTCAACTTTTATTTGTATTTAACTTTTATTTTGTATCATATTTTATTTAAATGTACTTTTTTAATATTTACTTATTAACTCATTATTTCAAGTGCACATATTTAGATCAAGAAAAGTATACAGTCAGTTTTTGGACCTCTGTATTTCTAGAAGCCTGTTCATGGTCATGGTTGGATCTGTGTTAGGAAATAGTTTTTAAGCTTTAATGTCCAAATGAACAAACACAAACTTAAGATGACAATGATTACATATTATTTTGATCAAATGCGCTCTATGCATCAAGTCTGCCATGAAAGCCACATAGAAGATCCTAAAAGCTTTTATTTTGAAGGTGACTCCGCAAGCTGCAGCTGACCCGGATGCTCCTCCATTAGCAACATGGCGGCTACCGTCAGCAGCAATAGCAGCGTCTCGTTGTTGTGTTGGTAAAGCGTCAGGTAGCTCCTTCAGTACTGATCCAGCAGAGTCTCTGTATGTCTGGATAAACCTTCTGAATGGACTTCTAGATGTTCACCTTTGTTCCCGGATGTTGTTCCTGTGACTCATCTCCCGGTAGCCTACAGAGATACTGAAGTTAGCTTAGCATGCTGCAAACAGACGGGGACGGAAGTCAGCAACAGCTCGTCTTTAATGGAGAGGACACGAGGTTTGTGACGGAGTTCGTGGAGAAAATGTCTAAAGTGCAAATGCTGAGATCTTTCGTCAACCAGCGACTAACTGCGGCTGCGCAAGAGATATTTGGGCTGTTTGAAAGAACGATAGCAGAGTACGAGGAGGAACTTTCTAGTTCAAAAGAGGAGAACGAGCGACAACGGAGACTACTGGACGCTGTTTTCAACCCGGAAGTCCGGATACAAAGAGCAGGTTGGTTCTGTTTGTTTCTTCATCACTTTACACTGATGGAACCAGTTCTGAGAGACACCATTACAACAAATCTTCCTTTTTAATATAATTTAAAACGTTTTTAAACACAAGTCTAATACTATCTCCACTGGTCCTCTCCTTGTATGTGGTTGGGTGTCGGTAGGTACCACGAGCTGCCAGTAGTGGTCGTGTGTGCTGCACCCTCTTCCTCCTTGGGTCGATATTCATCTCCTTGGTCTTGTCTGCGTTCAGGGAGAGATTATTATCCTGACACCAGGCCACAAGTTCCTCCACCTCTCTCCTGCACGCCGTCTCAGCCCACCAGTGATTATTCTAGTGACTGAAAGTCTATCTACTTTGCTCAGTTTGCTGCAGCAGTTGAGGAATCGCTCTTCTTCCCTCTTCTGCAGCCTGATACTTTCAGCAGATGCTGTGTGTTTGTTCTGGAAGAGTCTTTCAACATTACATGTTCTGTTGTTTGATCATTTCTCGCAACACATATCATGCAGACAGGTCAGACAGCAGGGAAAGTAAATGAATACGTCCACGCAGAATTAAACTCTACTTTTTTTTTTTATCAGCGAGTTTAGCGAGGGCGGAGCTCTGGGAATCACGAGGATCCTCCTGCAGGGGAAGACGCTTGACATCGACGTGACAGGATGTGACGCACATTTTAGTAAAACAAATATTTAAAAGAAAAATGCTGTTTTCAGTGACCCAATATCAACTCAAACTCCAAGATAGGAGGAATTCCCTTTGAAATATTTTCCACTTGGCAACAAAAATGAAGTTATTTCTTTTTCTTTTTCCAAAGCCTCAGGGAGCCGCAACAGGAGGAGCCGCAGGTTGCCGACCCCTGCCCTAGGTTTACAGCTTTAGGGGGGGACAATCGGACATTCTACATCGTGGTACCTCACAGTACTACATAGTATTATTATTAATTAGATATCGAACCACAAATCCAAGCAACAATTACTCTGCATGTCATGAAGCAACATAATTCGGACTTGTTGAACGCAGTTCGGCGTTCTGCACCGTAGCTCAGAGGCTATATTTACACATTGCTTCTTTTGAAGCCCCTGCAGTATTTTAAAACGAAGAAACGTGGTTTCAATAAGTCGTTATCTAACCCAGTGATTGTCACCCACTGTGCCGTCAGAGAACGTCAGGTGTTTTGTTAGAACATTTCCAATTTCACTTAAATGGTCCAAAAAAATGCACACACAGAGAGAGAGAGCGGCGAAAAATATGTTGCGTGCTTTTCACAATGGGATTTGCTGCTCATATATGAACATAAGTTTGATAAATACTGACTTAAAGGAAACATGGTGTTCATGTATTTTAATGACAACCACAAAATGTGCAGGCTTTGTCACTGCAGTGTATTTTTCGCCCTATCACTATTTTAAGCTATCAGCTATCACTTTTAAAGCCTAACAGTTACATTACATTTAGCTGACGCTTTTATCCAAAGCGACTTACATGTTTGCTCTATACAGCGTAGACACAGCAACAGGGAGCAATTAGGGGTTAAGTGTCTTGCTCGAGGACACACTAGCAGAGCCGGGGTTCGAACCAATCCTCTGATTGAAAGGGGGGCATGCTAACCACTGAGCCATAGTTCTACCCAGTTAATGTATTTACAGGGCAAGACAAACATTCGCAACAGGCTGCAGCCTGCGAAACTCCATAAATGACGTTTCTGACTTCGCATATCGAGAGGCTCTGGAAATATTCTTCCAAAAGGCCGAAAAATACACTGCAGTGACAAAGCCTGCTCACTTTGTGGTTGTCATTAAAATACACGAACACCATGTTTCCTTTAAGTCCGTTTTATCAAACTTATGTTCATATATGAGCAGCAAATCCCATTGTGAAAAGTACGCAACATATTTTTCGCCTCTCTCTCGCTGTCCACTGTGTGCTTGCCTGTGTGTGTGCTCGCCTGTGTGTGTGCTCGCCTGTGTGTGTGCTCGCCTGTGTGTGTGCTCGCCTGTGCGCACGTGTCTGTGTGCAGCGCATCTGGGGTGCGATACCGAGGGCATCGACGACACCGACACAAACATTTAAAGCAGTGGTTCTCAAACTTTTTCTGTAAATAACATCATTTTGTGACTCCATCTGTGCTTTTATAAATAACAGAATAAAGACAATTGCAGTCACTTTCAAGTAAATCAGATTGCTCCATCAGACAATTTGTTTTATTTATTGCATTCACTTAGAACAATGAAAATAAAGTTCTATCTGTGCAAAAAAATAACTAATATTTAGTTACTACTAATTTTGTTTTTTTGCCAAACAAAACAGAATGAGTGCAGATATGTGAGCATCAGGTTGCATCAGTATTAGTGGCTGAAGTGAGCTGCTTTTCTCTACACATCTTTATAAACGGGGTTGTAGATTTGATACAATTCATGCTCAACGTTGAGCTGAGATCTGTTTTCTGTTTTGAGACACGCAGCAGCAGAAAGGACATCACGGAGACTTCTGGCAAAACGCCCAAAATCGTCGAGTCGCGTAACCTGTTAACGGCGTAACGAAACCATTTACCCGAAAGTACAGGCATTGCTCCATGTATTTATTAATGACTTAGTTTTATGTCTGTGTACTTTGTACTTTTGTAATATGTGAAGCCAGCAGCTCATTGTTGGGTAGACGACACAAGCTCTTTGGCTTGTTTCACCTGGAGCAGGAGAGCTGCTCCGGGTAAGCCCTGCCCCCTCTCCGGCGCAAATGACGCGACTATGTAGACTGTAATACAAACAGTAATACAAGCAGTGCAGTTTATCAGGTGCAACATTTATGACATGTTGGTCAGTTTGTCTGCTTGACAATCACATTTTGCTGCAATAAAAATGATTGAAGTGAGATGAACAGACTGAAAACTTTATCTTATTAGATCAAATATGTTGACAAAGTTTTCATTTGGGGACAATTTGCAGTTGGAAAAAAGGGAATAAATTGCAATACTCAACATATCACAGTATCGGGATGGTATCGAATCGTGGGACCTCTGGTGATTCCCACCCATAGTACATTGTGTTTGTTAATCGCATCGAAGACTAATCGATGATTAGAAAACCTTCGTGCAATTATATAAAACTGGCCTTCCTTTGAGCTAGTTGAGTATCTGGAGCATCACATTTGTGGGTTCCATTATACTCTCAAAATGGCCAGAAAACGAGAACTTTCATACGAAACTCGCCAGTCTATTCTTGTTCTTAGAAATGAAGGCTATTCCATGCGAGAAATTGCGAAGAAACTGAACATTTCTTACAACGGTGTGTACTACTCCCTTCAGAGAACAGCACAAACGGGCTCTAACCAGAGTAGAAATAGAAGTGGGAGGCCCCGGTGCACAGCTCAGCAAGAAGACAAGTATATTAGAGTCTCTAGTTTAAGAAATAGACGCCTCACAGGTCCTCAACTGGCAGCTTCTTTAAATGGTACACGCAAAACGCCAGTGTCAACGTCTTCAGTGAAGAGGCGACTCCGGGATGCTGGCCTTCTAGGCAGAGTGGCAAAGAAAAAGCCATATCTGAGACTGGCCAATAAAAAGAAAAGATTGATATGGGCAAAAGAACAGACATTGGACAGAGGAAGATTGGAGAAAGTGTTATGGACAGACAAATCAAAGTTTGAGGTGTTTGGATCACACAGAAGAACATTTGTGAAACGCAGAACAGGTGAAAAGATGCTGGAAGAGTGCCTGACGCCATCTGTCAAGCATGGTGGAGGTAATGTGATGGTCTGGGGCTTGCTTGGTGCTGGTAAAGTGGGAGATTTGTACAAGGTAAAGGGGATTTTAAATAAGGAAGGCTATCACGCCATTTTGCAACGCCATGCCATACTCTGTGGACAGCGCTTGATTGGAGCTAATTTCCTCCTACAACAGGACAATGACTCAAAGCACACCTCCAAATTATGCAAGAACTATTTAGGGAAGAAGCAGGCAGCTGGTATGCTGTCTGTAATGGAGTGGCCAGCGCAGTCACCAGATGTCAACCCCATTGAGCTGTTGTGGGAGCAGCTTGACCGTATGGTACGCAAGAAGTGCCCATTTAGCCAATCCAACTTGTGGGAGGCGCTTCAGGAAGCGTGGGGTGAAAATTCTACAGATTACCTACATAAATTAACAGCTAGAATGCCAAAGGTCTGCAATGCTGTAATTGATGCAAATGGAGCATTCTTTGACTAAAGCAAAGTTTGAAGAACAAAATTAGATTTGGGTGACTCCAAACTTTTGAACGTGTGTGTGTGCATATATACACACTAGATTTGAGTGACCCCAAACTTTTGAATATATATATATATATACTGAAGTGGAATTCTCCTCGCCGGGATATTCCTCGAGTGTTCAAGAATTGACAGAACGGGTTATAGTACAATTATGATTATTTATTTAGCAATTACATACATGAAATGCATACCTAATACAAGGCCTTGGACTCCGCTCCCCTGTCTGTCTGCCCTTCACACGGTCAGCACGCCTCAGGATGAGTGAGCCCCGAACTCAGAGAGTAAAGGGTTTTTATCCTCTTTCTATCTGACTTCCTCTTTTATCTGACTCCAATGCTTTTCAAATATTCCCAGAGAAAAACACAACCCAGGTTCCCAGACAATTATTTTTGAAATACTGCTGCTTTCTCCTCAAGGCCGGATACAGGACGAGGCTGAATAGATAAGTTTGCACCTGCTGATAAATTTAATTAATAGTTGGAACAAGAACACAAGACCCGTGTGTGAGACTCATATTATGGTTCTCTTTCAAGTGTGCTGCTCATCTTCATTGGACGTCCCAAACTTCATCTGACAGACAGGGAAGTAAGAGTTCTGCGGTTTCTCACACCTGAGACACGCACACACATCCTTCAGCTTTAAGCAAGCATTATCTTAAAACAAAATATTCAGCCAATGCTGTATTAATCATAAACAGAGTATTCAGCCAATGCTATATAAATCATTAAACAGAGTATTCAGCCAATGCTATATAAATCATAAATTCTCTTCAATACACACAATAGATTTGGGTGACCCCAAACTTTATATATATATATATATATATATATATATATATATATATATATATATATTTATATACACTCTCACTCACTCACTTTCTTCTTCTTCTTTCACTATATTAGCTACGCATGGCCTTTGTTGGTGTACTAGAGGGGAACTCAAAGTAGCCGGTCAGTGGAGCAAGTTACATTTGGTGGAACATGTAGTCTCTGCATCTGCTACTGAGGGTCTGTCACTGCCGGTGGGGAGTGGTTCAGTCAATGCAACACGAGTTGCTGTGTGATTTTTACGACAGCAGCAGCATGTTTTTATTTAGGGGTCATGCTTCTCTCATTTACAACTAATTCACTGCTTTTTCAGTGATAAACCTCTTAAATAATAGAGAGTTTAAAATTTAAGATTTCTCAGATGTATGAATATATTTTATTGTTCTCCACAGACGTCCAGCAGCTGTTGGTGGATAAAGAAGAGGTTCCCCCTGAGCAGCAGGACTGGGGCTCCAGTCTGGAACAGGAGGACCTAGAGACCCCCCACATTAAAGAGGAACAGGAGGACCCAGAGCCCCCCCACATTAAAGAGGAACAGGAGGAACTCTTGACCAGTCAGGATGGAGAGCAGCTTCAAGGGCTGGAGGAGGCTGGTATCAAGTTCCCATTCCCTCCTGTAAAGAGTGAAGATGATGAAGAAGCAGCTCAGTCCTCACAGCTTCATCAAAGACAAACTGAACAGATGAAAACAGAAGCTGATGGAGCGGATTGTGGAGGATCAGAACCAGACAGGAAGTTAGATCCAGAAATACATCCAGGACCAGATAATGAAGACTTGTCTGAACCTGAGACTGATGACAGTAGAGATTGGAAGGAGACTCAGGAACCTGTAAGTGATGTGAACTGTAGTACTGGAAATACATCAGTCAGCTCGCCTGAATGTGATGGAAGCTCTGACCACAAGAGACATCTGAAGAGACACACTAGATCCAAAACAAGAGTGAAAGCATTTAGTTGTTCCTTGTGTAGTAAAACATTTGTACGTAAGGTAAACCTGAACGAACACATGAATGTCCACATAGGAGTGAAACCATTTAGTTGTTCGTTGTGTAGTAAAACATTTTCACGAAAGGGACACCTGAACGAACACATGAATGTCCACACAGGAGTGAAAGCATTTAGTTGTTCGTTGTGTAGTAAAACATTTTTACGAAAGGGACACCTGAACGAACACATGAATGTCCACGCAGGAGTGAAAGCATTTAGTTGTTCCTTGTGTAGTAAAACATTTTCACAAAAGATAACCCTGAAACGTCACATGACTGTCCACACAGGAGTGAAAGCATTTAGTTGTTCCGTGTGTAGTAAAACATTTTCACATAAGGGAAACCTGAACATTCACATGACTGTCCACACAGGAGGGAAAGCATTTAGTTGTTCAGTTTGTGGTAAAACATTTTCACACAAGCAAACTCTGAAACAACATTCAAAAGTCCACACTAGAGAAACAAATTAGTCGTGGAGTTTGCTCAACAACATTCTGTTTTTGTGTATTGATGAGAGCATCAGAAAGAAATGAGACATAGTTAAACACTTAAAAACTGTCGGGCTGATACAGACTGCAAAGTAAGTTTTTTCAGCTAAGATAAAGCTACACATCAATTTCAATTCTGTTGGTATTTGTTTCTATGATATTGTCTCATGTTTCATGTGTTATGTATTGTCATGTATATATTCATTATAATTGTTTTACGTCAAAGTATTCCATGTCCCCTATGCAGCACTATGGTTTGAGCTGAATTATCATAGGTGATGAAACTGAGGGAAATATTTAACCTTCTTTCTCTTCAGCAACGTTTTCTCTCCAGTTTAAACTCATTACTTTCTTGATTTAGTTTTACTGCAGAAACTGCAGTTTTGTTCCATGACTGAAGAATGACTGAATTGAGAAAAGAATTGTAGTTAATTATCTCCATCCTTCTTTCTTCTTCAACCTCATTCTCTACTGATCTCATCTCTTTGAGATTTAGGGATTATGTCCTTTGTTTTAGGACGTGAATATTTTATCTTTTGTTGACCAAACTTTCTCTTTGATTTATTACTATTTTAATAGTTGTAATGAAACTGTAATCTGTTCTAATTGTTTTCAAGGTGGCTCTCAAACAGTTGAAAAGTTAAGGCAATGTTTTCACCGAGTTCAGTTCAATGTTGTACTTCCATATTTTCTCCAGTGTTTGTAGCTAAGCTGCAGCAGCCTGTTTTTATTTTTAAACAAAATTTGTGTGTTCATGATTAATGGTTTAATGGTTGTTAATTGAAATTACATTTATAATTTGTATGTGAATGAATTGCCTTCATTAATAAAATATATTGTTCACTGATATGATTTCCACCATTTTATCAGAGTTTTTTTTAATGATAATGAAATCAACCATTACTATGCATATCTTTGTGATTACTTGCAGGTTATGAATTGGCAAAATGAAATAACCTAAAAATGGAGTAAAATTCCCATTGAAATTCCCCTTACTTCTTAAAGAAATGTGGGTTAATTACAGAAGAACTTTTTTCAAATTAATGCTTGTTTATAAATACTGTTTAAAATGTATTTTAAGGATAAAGTAAAGGACTAGTTTACTCTTAGAAAACGTAATTATTCCAATACCTGTCTATTAAATACACATTAATAGAGATGTGAATGTCCTGTAACAGGGTGGACATTTTAGTCCATCATATACTGAGCTTGACCAATATATCATACATACCTGCTCTAAAATATGTGTCCGCCTTGCTCTCGTGAGGTTATCATTGACCTGGGCCCTATTTTTCGTACCTGGCTTACTGAGTTAGCGGGCTAATTGTCAGGATAAGATGACGTAGGTCAGGCTTATTCAGTTTCTCGAAGCAAGCTTAGATAAATCACCATAGCAACACAGCCAAAAATGTAAACCTGCTCCCGGGCAGGCTTACTGAAATTCACTGGATAAGCTGGCCACTCCCACCGGACAAAAAAGGCAGCTCACTTCCTCATTGATGAAGGAGCGGTATTAGTTATATTAGTTTTATTGGGAGAGAGTTCTTTGAGATCGCCAAGATCCGTTCTCACATCATCATGACTTCCTGTACGCGGCGCTATAGATTCTGCCTTCAAGGAATCATTTATTTACGAGAGCTTCTCGAGCCGCGGACATTGATCACCACACGGCGCAGCCGATCGCCCGTCTCACAGACAGAGACTCTCACCCGCTGCATGCCGCTCTGTTCTTAAGTTTATTTAGCGCTTAAGAAACTTATGGATGTGTTGAAAGCACTCATAATTATATGACAGTGTTATTAGTACACCATACATATCATTATTGTAGAACATGATTAAGGTGGACTCATGATAAGAATACAGAGAATCACACACAATTTCTTTTCACTGCTTCAATTGATTGAATTTCTGATTATGAATAATACATATATACTGATCCGCCCATACACATATTCAAACTCCTAGTTATATAGAAATATACACATACATGTATATACATATAGTACATGATTCATACGCGCATACAGTACATATATCCTCATAAGTATATATTTATTCGTAAATATAATCTGATTGATCTGGGTGATGAAGCACTTAAAATTTGCGGATACATTTTCCCAACACTGACACATTTAACTTGTCTGATATATTTGCGGCGCTTATGTCTCGCAGCGGGGGCGGAGTTAAGCTGCGTTCACGGCAACAATGTTACAAAAACGTTGGAATATTCACAACGCGTTTGCTGTGAATGATTAAGGTATTGACTTCCTCATATGTCTTCATGATCATCTCCTGCTTCTCATCGGAGAAATAAAAAAAGGTTCCTCTGAGTTTATTTGGCATTGTACTGTTAGAAGATCGTGGTGTCAGTGCTCGATTATTATCCCTTCTGAAGAGGAACGGACACGCGCATTTATCCAGAGGATTGACGTCTGGCTAGAATTAACGAGACCGTTTCAGCGCGGATCAGCCGTGAAGAAACCCAGATAGCCTGATGTCAATCATCTCGCTAATTTAAGCTGGAGATTAGGACATTTGCCTGACTTTGTTTAGCCAGGTACGAAAAATAGGGTCCATATGTGCATGGCGTCAGAGCAAGTCGGACACAAATCTGACCGGTATGCATTGTGGGGCGATCGGCGGTGATCGATTCTGGACAGGACCGGCTCATCTCGAACGAGCCTAATAAAACAGCATAATAATAATAATAATACTTTTAATTTATATAGCGCTTTTCCAAATGCTCAAAGACGCTTGACAAAGACAAACAGAACAAAAACAAAAACAAAACAAAAATATAGAAAGACAATAGAGCAAACAAAACAAACAATCCCAAAAAAAAGAAAAACTGGAGAAGCTGCAACGGAATTAGTCCTGCAGTGGAGGATAGGGAGCAGGGGTTAGCAGGTGAAGGTGAGTTTGAAGAGGTGTGTTTTGAGGGCTAGCTTAAATGACGATAGGGTGGGAGCCTGACGGATGTTGATGGAGAGTGCATTCCAGAGGGGAGGTGCAGCAGCTGAGAAGGCCATGTCACCCCAGGTCCTGCGCTTGGTCTTGATGGTCTTCAGAGTGTTCGTATTGGCGGACCTGAGGCAACGGGTTGGGGCGTGAAGGGGCAGGAGGTCTGAAAGGTAGGGAGGTACCAGGGCCCTATTTTTCGTACCTGGCTAAACAAAGTCAGGCAAATGTCCTAATCTCCATCTTAAATTAGCGAGATGATTGACATCAGGCTATCTGGGTTTCTTCACGGCTGATCCGCGCTGAAACGGTCTCGTTAATTCTAGCCAGACGTCAATCCTCTGGATAAATGCGCGTGTCCGTTCCTCTCCAGAAGGGATAATAATCGAGCACTGACACCACGATGTTCTAACAGTACAATAGCAAATAAACTCAGAGGAACCTCTTTTTATTTCTCCGATGAGAAGCAGGAGATGATCATGAAGACATATGAGGAAGTCAATACCTTAATCATTCACAGCAAACGCGTTGTGAATATTCCAACGTTTTTGTAACATTGTTGCCGTGAACGCAGCTTAACTCCGCCCCCGCTGCGAGACATAAGCGCCGCAAATATATCAGACAAGTTAAATGTGTCAGTGTTGGGAAAATGTATCCGCAAATTTTAAGTGCTTCATCACCCAGATCAATCAGATTATATTTACGAATAAATATATACTTATGAGGATATATGTACTGTATGCGCGTATGAATCATGTACTATATGTATATACATGTATGTGTATATTTCTATATAACTAGGAGTTTGAATATGTGTATGGGCGGATCAGTATATATGTATTATTCATAATCAGAAATTCAATCAATTGAAGCAGTGAAAAGAAATTGTGTGTGATTCTCTGTATTCTTATCATGAGTCCACCTTAATCATGTTCTACAATAATGATATGTATGGTGTACTAATAACACTGTCATATAATTCTGAGTGCTTTCAACACATCCATAAGTTTCTTAAGCGCTAAATAAACGTAAGAACAGCGCGGCATGCAGCGGGTGAGAGTCTCTGTCTGTGAGACGGCCGATCGGCTGCGCCTGTGGTGATCAGTGTCCGCGGCTCCAGAAGCTCTCGTAAATAAATGATTAATTGACGGCAGAATCTATTGTGCCGCGTACAGGAAGTCATCCTGATGTGAGGACGGATCTTGGCGATCTCAAAGAACTCTCTCCCAATAAAACTAATATAACTAATACCGCTCCTTCATCAATGAGGAAGTGAGCTGCCTTTTTTGTCCGGTGGGAGTGGCCAGCTTATCCAGTGAATTTCAGTAAGCCTGCCAGGGAGCAGGTTTACATTTTTGGCTGTGTTGCTATGGTGATTTATCTAAGCTTGCTTCGAGAAACTGAATAAGCCTGACCTACGTCATCTTATCCTGACAATTAGCCCGCTAACTCAGTAAGCCAGGTACGAAAAATAGGGCCCAGGTTGTTTCGGGCTTTGTAAGTGGTAAGTAAGATTTTAAAGTCAATCCTGTATATGACCGGGAGCCAGTGGAGGTTGCATAGGACCGGGGTGATGTGGTCATAGCGGCAGAGCTCTGAACATATTGAAGTTTGTGATAATTGTGTTGGGGGAGCCGTAGAGGATACTGTTGCAATAATCAAGTCTAGATGTTATGAGGGCATGGATGAGAATTTTGGTGGTGGCAGAGGACAAGGAGGGCCAGAGGCGAGCAATGTTCCTGAGGTGAAAGAAGGTCGTTTTGGTGATATGGTTGGTGTGGGGTAGGAACCAGAGGGTGGGGTCGAGGATAATGCAGAGGTTGCGGATCTGGGTGGAGGGGGTGACGATGGAGCCATCAATGTTCAGAGAGAAGGTCTGGGCTGAGCGGGTGAGGGAGTTAGGGCCGATGATGAGCATTTCAGATTTATTGCAGTTGAGTTTAAGAAAATTCCTGCATCCAGGATTTTATATCAGTGAGAGGCGAGGTGAGAGTGGAGTGGGTGACTGAGGTGATGGTCTTAGAGGGGAAAAAGAGTTGGGTGTCGTCAATGTAACAGTGGAAATCAAGACCATGACGACGGATGATTTGTCCAAGGGGAAGGATGTAAATGATGAAGAGGAGGGGACCAAGCATGGAACCTTGGGGACACCGTGGGGCACTGGGGAGGTGGAGGATTTTCAGTTATTTATGGCAATGAATTGATGTCGGTTGGAGAGATGTGAGGTTAACCAGGAGAGGGCAGTGCCAGTTATACCAAGGGAGTGCTGGAGACGTGAGAGGAGGATGGAGTGGTTGATAGTGTCGAAGGCGGCGCTAAGGTCAAGAAGGATGAGGATGGTGAGGAAGCCAGAGTCAGCAGAGAGAAGTATGTCATTTGTGATTTTCAGTAGGGCGGTTTCTGTGCTGTGTTTTGAATGGAAGACGGATTGGAAGGGTTCGTAGAGATTGTGGAGATTGAGGTGGGACTTGAGTTGTGATGCAACAGCTCTCTCAAGGACTTTGGACAGGTAGGGTAGGTTAGAGATGGATTGCAGCATAGACATGATCATATATGGTCTCACCGACCTATGCCAAGATAAGATGGCTGCCACCGCCTTTTACCTGTTCAGAATCGCTCTACAATCCTTCAGGGATCACCAAAACAAAAAGGCCATCCAGTCAAGATTAAACCATTGCTCATTGCTGTTTTTTTACCATCTTCTTGGACATTTTGGAACTTGGTGTGGTTAACGACGTGAGAGCACACGGTGATTGTTTTCTCTTGTTACCAAACTAAAAACTGACGGAGGAATTAGAAGAGAAATTTTGCAGATCTGTAGCACAAATCTTAAAGGGCCCCACTTTGCTCCACAGCACAGCTCTGTGTTTACCCGCCCAGATGTCAGCTAGAAGACAGAGTTGTTTACCAAGACCTCATTTGTGATTTGATGCAGTAGCAAGTTCCAAAAGGTCACCAAAGCCATCATTAAATGTCATTAGTATTGACATCTACAGTATACTTACATTCCTCTGGGGAGGCGGGTGCATTCTATAACTTAAGACTGGAGGTCAAGGTGTCTGATTGTGGACTAATGTGGATGGAAGGGGACCTCAAGGGGCCGGGCTGCAGTGCTGGAGGAGATGTGGAAGTGGTGGCAAACTATTTCAAGGGTATTCGATCTTCTGGTTCCACATGTTTTTTCAGATGGTCTATGTTTATTTTTCCCACGTATTTTTCCTTAATGACTTTTTAGGTGAGCACTTTTCCCCTCCATGTTTGTGATTATGTAAGGACCCAATAAGTCTGCCTCTAGCTTCCCCCTTTTTCATTGTTCCTCACGAATATATCCCCTGTGCCAATTTCCTCTTTCGTACCCTTTCCTCTCCTTTTGAAATGTTAGCCTCCACTTTGGTGTAAACGTCTGTGAGATCTTTCGTGTGTTTTCAAAAATCCTATTTTTTTGTCAGAGCAGTGATGTGGTCCTCAATTATCTGTAACATTGGTCCTCATGAATTGCTTAACTAATGCTAAATAGCGTGTAGTTATTTTAAAGTGCTACCTGAAAATACTGTCAATTATTTTAAGTGTTTTTGCTTAATTTTATAATAAATTATCATTGTCGAATTTTCCTTTTACACTACAAGAAGCCGATCCTGGATGATGAAATAATAACAAATATGTTGTGGTTTTAATTTTCAATCAAACTTGGCTATGTTTTCTACAAACAATCCAGTTTAAAATCCGATTTAAAATCGTTCTCCATTTGTTTCTTTTCAGTCAAAAATTTGTTCAGCAGAATAATTATTCCCTAAAGGAAGTTCAAAGAGAGGAATCTATCTTTTAAATAGCTGACATCTCTAAGATATCCAGCAGGTGGCAGTGAAAGATCACTAATTGCTCACCACACAGCAGTGCAGTAATGCTCCAACATGATATTTAACATATATTACGTTGCATCACCAAAGTTGATCCACAAATGTAAATTTTAATGTAGAAATACTTACAAATACTCGCCTTGTACTTAAACTTGTGTCATGCTATTTGTGTTTCTTGAAGACCAAGTGAAATCAATGAATAAGTTGAACAAACTCAACCCTCTGATGAAGACCATGAGATCTGGATGAAGGCTCCAGAAAAAAGCGAGTAAGTAGTGGATTTTTTTATTGGGGCACAACATAGCTTAAGTTGAAGTTGCAGTTTTTTAGGTGACTGATACCCAAACTGTTTTGTGTGTCTTTAAGATTTGGGTTCAGAGCTCACGTAATAGAAAGCATGATCAAGGTGATTACATCTTTATTATGGTCGCATGAGGAGATTTTGGATTTCTCAAAGTTTATTAGATGTTGTTTGAAAAGACAGACGACATCAGAAACGTGGTCTTTGTCTTCCTGAAGGACGCTGTCATTCAGTGCTGAGAATGCTTTCTACAGTCAACTGTCACATCTGGAACACAATCTATAAAATCAGAAATTCCGGTGATTCACATTAAAAAAAATATCAACGACATTCGTAAATGACTGATAAAACATTTACAGAATAATTACAATAATAGAGAAATATCACGGCTTCTTTTTCAGGGTTTTAAGACTAAGTTGGCAAATTAAAAGAGACAGTAGCGATGTTTAGAAGTGTGTTTGTAAGTTCTTCTAATATTTTTTTAATGACGCCAACGTCGTAACACAAATGAGTGAAAGTGAAGCTCCAAAACCAACCTGTGAGGTAAAACACGTCTTCATTAAAACACATTCACTACATTACTTTGTTGCTATTTTCAACCTCGGTTTTTTACATTTTTTTTTTAAATCTACATACCTGTCCTGAATCCCTGACATGGAAAAATAAAAATAAATATTTGAGTCAGTATTTTTATATAAAGGAGAGAAACCACAGCACACACTTCAATCGTCAGCACCACGATGGCCAGAGCGCCCGCTGTGTAGATGAACATCAAAGTAGTCGACCATCGCGAGTAGCAGAATTAATTTTTAACTTAATTATAAATTACTTAATTATGAATCAACAGAGGACTACCTCAAATTACTCCAATTAAAAATATCTACAGTTCAACTTTTATTTTGTTTTATATTTCATTTAAATGTACTTTATTATTGTTTACTTATTGACTTATTATTTATAAAACAATGCAACAAATAAATAAACACCCAACTGGAATATGTGAGCACTGCAATGTAGCGGAAACGGTAGAGCATGTCATTTGTCATTGCCAGAAATTCAGAATTGAATGAGAGTGGTTGAAGAGGAGGCTGGCAGTAGAGGAGGTACAATTAAAAGATGCATTAACGTTGGGGGCAGGACAGGTACTGCAATATCTGAAAGAAACAGTATTATGTGGAAGGATTTAGTGCGCCGAAAGTGACATAGCTTCCTTATTTATTTTTTATCTTGGGATGAAGGGATATATATATTTCTGGTCCACACTCCAATACAGTAGTAATGCAACTTTTGTGGATGCCATCCGCCTAAAACCCCAAAAGAAGAAGAAGAAGAAGAAGAAGAAGAAGAAGAAGAAGAAGAAGAAGAAGAAGAAGAAGTCTGCCATGAAAGCCACACAGAAGATCCTAAAAGCTTTTATTTTGAAGGTGACTCCGCAAGCTGCAGCTGACCCGGATGTTGTTCCGTTAGCCACATGGCGGCTACCGTCAGCAGCAATAGCAGCGTCTCGTTGTTGTGTTGGTAAAGCGTCAGGTAGCTCCTTCAGTACTGATCCAGCAGAGTCTCTGTATGTCTGGATAAACCTTCTGAATGGACTTCTAGATGTTCACCTTTGTTCCCGGATGTTGTTCCTGTGACTCATCTCCCGGTAGCCTACAGAGATACTGAAGTTAGCTTAGCAGCTAGTCCCAGTTTAAGAAAAGAAAGAAAAGAAGAAAGAAAACATCCTTTATTAATCCCCTTGGGGAAAGTCTTCTCTGCATTTGACCCATCCTCGGTTAAGGAGCAGCGGGCTGCCCTGAGAGGCGCCCTATGGAGAGGAAACGGGCTTTGCGACGGAGTTTGTGTGGAGGAAACGTTTGAAAATGTCTAAAATGCAGTTTGAAAGAACGATAGCAGAGAACGAGGAGGAACTTTCTAGTTCAAAAGAGGAGAACGAGCGACAACGGAGACTACTGGACGCTGTTTTCAACCCGGAAGTCCGGATACAAAGAGCAGGTTGGTTCTGTTTGCTATCGCGTTTGAGGCGGGGCGGATAGCGCGTTTGACTGAGTTGCGTCAGCCAATCAGCGTTGAGATGTTCCGCTCGTTACTGCCGGTGTTACGGATTAACAGGCGGCCATGTTAACTGGCGACTTTCGGCCGAACGCGTCTACTGTTGTCGTCGTTACAGCAGATGTTGAGAATAGCGAGAGAACACGTAGCTGTCCTCGCGAATGCCGCATTGTTTAATTCTGCAATTCAATGTCTAACCTTCTCGTCTAAAGTCTCTGGTCAAAACATACCGGACTAGACGTGGTTGAGTCTTTTCAGGGAAAGAATCCACGCGAGTGGAAACGTCGCTTGTTGTTTATGTGTTGAAACAGGAAGTCAGCAAATTGTCTTTCCTTTTTTAAATAAAGTTGTTAAAAAATAACACATAATAGGCTCGTTCGAGATGAGCCAGTTCTGCGCAGAATCGATCGGCGACGATCGGCGCGCAATGCATGCCGGTTAGATTTGTGTCCGACTTGCTCCCGACTTGCTCTGACGTCATGCACACGTGGTCAACGATACTCTCGCGAGAGCCAGCCGGCCGTCGATTTCAGAGGCAGGCGCTGCAGTGGCTCTCCCCCGACTGCTTGGCCCAGTGCATGATGGGAAACGCCTGGCTCTCGCCACATCAGAGAGCTGATTGGCTCTTAGATTTGACAGCAAACACCACGTGTTCTAGAAAATCCTTATTTTATGTGTAGTTGTAATACTTAACGCTTGATTGTTGATTATTCGTCTCATGTTTAATCTTAAAACATATTTTGTGTGGTTGTTAATAGACAATCGTATTTATACAACACATATCTAAACCAGTAGTAATGTATTTCACAGCTACACATACATTTATACATAAATATATATTTATAAACACATATGAATAAATCCAAACGTGATCTGTAAACTACAAGAAGCCTAAAGTTCGGAACTAACAGGAAGTCATTTGTTCTGTGACTTCCTGTCTGTACTTTGAAGGCAGCCTAAAACTGTCCGACTTGATCGCAGTTTTTTGACAACGCCTCCTGCTGCGGCCGCTGCTCTCGTCTGGATTCCAGGCGAGGCGCAGCTCTAACGAACGAGCCTAATGACCGTGGAGTCTGTTTTGTGCAAATATCTGTCACGTAAATGAACTCTGTAGTACAGGAAAAAAGATGTAAATAAATTAAATTTACGGGATTCAAACTCATATCATTGGGTGAAAAAAAAAAATCAGAGGTCAGTGGCATTACCACTACACCACAATAGACATATTGAGTTGACTTGTGGATTTACAATCAAATCATGTACAACACAGTCAGCAGTCACATTTAAACGGCAGAGAGCCACCAGATCAACTTGTGACCGACTGCGACTCCATGCAGCATGTTGACGTGACCTGAGGAGCACTTTACAATATCGCTGCTTTCTCAAACTAATAGACAGCTGTTTAAAATCAAACCATTCAAAACGTCTTTGTACAACTACAAATTAATGAGGCAGATCTTTGTGATGTTGTCATGAGGTGAAAATACACAATGTGGACAATAACGCAAAGGAGGGAACAAGAAAAGCAGAGCCATACAATTAAGAATTCAACCAGCCAAGAACACAGATGTCAAACAGTTGAGTTCACTTGAATTTAATAAGGGCCACCTAAACCATGTGAATATATGACAAAGTAAATGTGGTCAAACGCATTATTATTATATATGGTCATAAGTGTATGAATACCCAAACATTACACCCATATGTGATCGTTTAATATCTGTTTAAAGGTGGGCATTGACCTCATTAAGTTCTCTAAGTTATATTCACATGGTTTAAGTGGTATAAATCACAGCCTTACAACTGATAACAAGAATGAACAAAAAACTAAACTCTTTGTATCAAATATTAATCGTTCACCTCGAGTGTGCACCATGTTTACATATTGTGTTGTGATCATTTATTTCCCTTATTAAATTCAAGTGAACTCAACCGCTGTTTATTAGTTTGAGAAAGCAACGATATTGTAAAGTGCTCCTCAGGTCACGTCAAGTTGATCTGGTGGCTCTCTGCCGTTTAAATGTGACTGCTGACTGTGTTGTACATGATTTTATTGTAAATTCACAAGTCAACTCAATATGTCTATCAAGGTGTAGTGGTAATGCCACTGACCTCTGATCTTTTTCCACCCAATGATATGAGTTTGAATCCCGTAAATTGAATTTATTTATATCTTTTTTTTCTCTTCTTTTTTCCTGTACTACAGAGTTCATTTACATGACAGATATTTGCACAAAACAGACTCCACAGTCATTATGTGTTATCTTTAACAACTTTATTTCAAAGGAAAGGCAATTTGCTGACTTCCTGTTTCAACACATAAACAACAAGCGACGTTTCCACTCGCGTGGATTCTTTCCCTGAAAAGACTCAACCACGTCTAGTCCGGTATGTTTTGACCAGAGACTTTAGACGAGAAGGTAAGACATTGAATTGCAGAATTAAACAATGCGGCATTCACGAGGACAGCTACGTGTTCTCTCGCTATTCTCAACATCTGCTGTAACGACGACAACAGTAGACGCTTTCGGCCGAAAGTCGCCAGTTAACAGGGCCGCCTGTTAATCCGTAACACCGGCACTCCTCGAGAAACTGACGCGAGTGGGCGGAGCCACATTTCATGGGAACATCCATGGTCAGCTGCCGTAAATCAGTTTTATGATCATAGAATGGATGAGCTGCGTTTTTGTTGTTGTTAATGCCTAAGTGTACAAATAGATAGATAGATAATGTGTGTTTTATTTGTAGACTTAATACTTAAAATATGCAATAAGATAACATATTGCTGTATAGTACTGATGTACTATATTGATCTACTACTACATTTCACTTCACAATATATTACACTTATATACCATAATATGTATAATGTACCCGCCTTTTTTTCATACAAAAAAAATATATACATTTTACTGTGTCATGTCATACTGTTATACCGTGACAGTGCTCAGTAGTTGTCAGACAACTGCAACCATGGTTTACATGGATCGTGGTTATATCTGGATGCTGGTCCGGCCCAACATCTACTGCTATTAACATTATTATTATTATTATTATTATTATTATTATTATTATTATTAGTTGTTAGTTATTAGTTATTACTGTTAGCATTGGAAATACACTTACTGCTTTTATTATTATTATTATCATACTATATCCACTGCTGCTGGTATTTTTGGTAGTTGTAACTTTCATGCCTATACTCATTATATTAATCATTTCTGTCATATTCATTAAATGTGCTGTGACTATGTTGTTCATTCTGTACACATGACATCTATTGTACTTCCTATATTTCTTCATATAATATAATACTTCATATAGTTTACCATGTCATGTCATACTGATATACCACCATTATGAGACTCTACTTTGAGGAGACGGCACTGTTGGTCTAAGCTAAACACTGGAATATTTTTTCCACCAGGTAAACCTGAACATGCACACCTCTCTTGAGTGAAGTTCCCTGCTGATGTCCGAGCTCCTTACCCTAAAATTAAGGCTGAGACCCCCGGCCTCCTACAGAGGAAACTCATTTCGGCCACTTGTTAGAATTTGTTTGTTTTTTTGGATAAAATTGGATAAAATCGGCACTTGTCCTCTCCTTATATGTAGTTCGCTGTCGGTAGGTGCCACGAGCTGCCAGTGCCAGTAGTTGTCAGAGAAGTGCCCCGACCGTCAGAGACTTGCCACCAGTAGTTAGACAGGTGCCACCACTATGGCACATGCTTTGTTGGCAGCCATGTGGTGCCAGACCAGGGCTATAAAGGGAACAGTCACTTTGCCAGATGTGACACTAATGGTCAAAGCAGATCAGCTCAAAGCAATAGAAGACATTTAAAAAAAAACATACACATACGACATCCCCTGACCTTTGACCCTCACATCGGTTCAGGGAAAAAGGAAGAAACCTTCGGAAGTACAATAGATGTCATGTGTACAGAATGAACAACATAGTCACAGCACATTCAATGAATATGACAGAAATGATTAATATGAGTATAGGCATGAAAGTTACAACTACCAAAAATACCAGCAGCAGTGGATATAGTAGAATAATAATAATTATAATAGAAGCAGTAAGTGTATTTCCAATGCTAATAGTAATAACTAACAACTAATAATAATATTAATAATGTTAATAGCAGTAGATGTTGGGCCGGACCAGGATCCAGATATAACCACGATCCATGTAAACCATGGTTGCAGTTGTCTGACAACTACTGAGCACTGTCACGGTACAATAGTATGACATGACACGGTAAAATGTATATACGTACTTTTATTTATTAAAAAAAGGCGGGTACATTATACATATTATGGTATATAAGTAATATATTGTGAAGTGAAATGTATTAGTAGCGAATCAATATTCAATATAGTACACCAGTACTATACAGCAAAATGTTATCTTATTGAATATTTTAAGTATTAAGTCTACAAATAAAACACTATCTATCTATCTATCTATCTATCTATCTATCTATCTATCTATCTATCTATCTATCTATCTATCTATCTATCTATCTATTTGTACACTTAGGCATTAACAACAACAAAAATGCAGCTCCTCCATTCTATGATCATAAAACTGATTTACGGCAGCTGACCTGTTGTGAAATGTGGCTCCGCCCACTCAGCTCGTCAGCTTCTCGACGAGTGCCGTTCACTTGCCGATGTCCTGGTGGTGAGTCGCCGCAGACACGTCGCAGACACGTCGCAGACTCGCGACGCCTGCGCAGACCTCGCCGCAGACTCGCCGCCTTTCTGACGCCTGCCACACGCTTGCCACTAGGTGCCGGTGCCACAAGGAGGAGCTCGCCCTTACTGCGAAAAATGTCTGTGACCATCCGACAAAACGTCCATGAGTTAGATGTTATTTTCCCTGCATGGAGCTTTGCAAACAGTCCACCAGTATGATGATGGCACGAGACAACATGCATCAACATACTACATTTGAAGTGGATCTTATAAATTACCTTCATCAGTTCGTTAATGTATAGTGTCTAGAAATAGACACTAAATTACGGAAAAATCACACAAAACTCAAAATGGCGACCCGTCCTTCGCGGTCAACAACGAAGGTACTTTTGAGGGACTAAGCATGCTTGAAACGTAACTACCGTAAAAGTCGGGTTACACGCCGCTACTACCTTCGGTCAGTGTCCCCGTTTTGCAATTTTATTCCCAACTCTTCCTAAACGCTGGGTTCCATTTTTACAAAATTCTCTGTGGATCATTAATGGTTCAATTTCATCAACATATATCAAAAGCTTGTTTATATCTCATTGTGTTCAGAAGAAAAGGACCAATGAACTTCTAAGGAGAAAATGCAACTAAATTCAACAAAGCAGCCCTCGCAGTACGTTCAACATAGATATACAACATTTGATAGGCGTATGTACCACATATGAACTTATAAATTACTATCTTGGGACCATGCTCTAAACCAGTGATTTTTAACCATAGGGCCGCGAGCGCCACCTAGAGGGCCGCCAAAAACATATATATATATAAAAATGATTTTAGCAAATGGCTGCAATGAAACAAAGAGTGAAACATTTAAAGGGGTCGGAATACTTTCCATATATATATATATATATATATATATATATATATATATAATTCATTCATTCATTCAGTTGGTGGAACATGTAGACTCTGCTACTGAGGGTCCACTGATGTTTATGACAGCAGTAGCATGTTTTTATTTAGGGGTCATGCTTCTCTAATTTACAACTAATTCACCGCTTTTTCAGTTGTAAACCTCTTTAAATAATAGAGAGTTTAAGACTTATACATGTATTGTATTATTCTCCACAGATGTCCAGCAGCTGTTGGTGGTTAAAAAAGAGGTTCCCCTTGAGCAGCAGGACTGGAGCTCCAATCTGGACCAGGAGGACCCAGAGCCCCCTCACATTAAAGAGGAACGGGAGGACCCAGAGCCCCCCCACATTAAAGAGGAATGGGAGGACCCAGAGCCCCCCCACATTAAAGAGGAATGGGAGGACCCAGAGCCCCCCCACATTAAAGAGGAATGGGAGGACCCAGAGCCCCCACATATTAAAGAGGAACAGGAGTACCCAGAACCCTCACACATTAAAGAGGAACAGGAGGATCCAGAGCCCCCCCACATTAAAGAGGATCAGGAGGAGCTCTTAACCAGTCAGGAGGGAGAGCAGCTTCAAGGGCTGGAGGAGGCTGGTATCAAGTTCCCATTCGCTCCTGTAAAGAGTGAAGATGAAGAAGAAGAAGCTCAGTCCTCACAGCTTCATCAAAGACAAACTGAACAGATGAAAACAGAAGCTGATGGAGTGAATTGTGGAGGATCAGAACCAGACAGGAAGTTAGATCCAGAAAGACCTCTAAGACCAGATTCTGAAGACTCGTCTGAACTTGAGACTGATGACAGTAGAGATTGGAAGGAGACTCAGGCACCTGTAAGTGATGTGAACTGTAGTACTGGAAATAAATCGATCAGCTCTACTGAATGTGCTGGAAGCTCTGACCACAAGAGACATCTGAAGAGACACACTAGATCCAAAACAAGAGTGAAAGCATTTAGTTGTTCCGTGTGTAGTAAAACATTTTCACATAAGGGAACCCTGAACAATCACATGACTATCCACACAGGAATGAAACCATTTAGTTGTTCCGTGTGTAGTAAAACATTTTCACAAAAGGGACACCTGAACATTCACATGACTATCCACACAGGAGTGAAACCATTTAGTTGTTCCGTGTGTAGTAAAACATTTTCACAAAAGATAGCCCTGGAACGTCACATGATTGTTCACACAGGAGTGAAAGCATTTAGTTGTTCCGTGTGTAGTAAAACATTTTCACAAAAGATAGCCCTGGAACGTCACATGACTGTTCACACAGGAGGGAAAGCATTTAGTTGTTCCTTGTGTAGTAAAACATTTTCACACAAGAAAACCCTGGATGGTCACATGAAGATCCACACAGGAGGTAATCCATTTCGTTGTTCCGTGTGTAGTAAAACATTTTCACAAAAGTTAACCCTGGAACGTCACATGATGATCCACACAGGAGTTAAAGCATTTAGTTGTTCCACGTGTCGTAAAACATTTACACTCAAGGGAAACCTGGAACGTCACATGACGATCCACACAGGAGTGAAAGCATTTAGTTGTTCCGTGTGTAGTCAAACATTTTCACTCAAGGCAACCCTGAAACGTCACATGTATGTCCACACACGAGTGAAAGCATTTAGTTGTTCCGTGTGTAGTCAAACATTTTCACAAAAGAGAAACCTGAAGTATCACATGACTATCCACACAGGAGTGAAAGCATTTAGTTGTTCAGTTTGTGGTAAAACATTTTCACACAAGCACATTCTGAAACAACATTCAAAAGTCCACACTAGAGAAACAAATTAGTCGTGGAGTTTGCTCAACAAGATTCTGTCGTCTCTGATATTCATCAAATCACAAGTGTATTGATGAGCGCATCAGAAATAAACGAGACATAGTTAAACACTTAAAAAACTGTCGGGCTGATACAGACTGCAAAATAAGTTTATTCAGCTAAGATGAAGCTACACATCAATTTAAATTATATTGGTATTTGTTTCTATGATATGGTCTCATGTGTTATGTAGTGTCATGTATATATTAATTATAATTGTTTTACGTCAAAGTATTACATGTCCCCTATGCAGCACTATGGTTTGAGCTGAATTATCATAGGTGATGAAACTGAGGGAAATATTTAACCTTCTTTCTCTTCAGCAATGTTTTCTCTCCAGTTTAAACTCATTACTTCCTTGATTTAGTTTTTCTTGTCTAAGACGCGACACGTCACATCAAAGATGTTTTACTGCGAAGATCACAACCTCAACTTTTCTCCGTGTCTCACTCCAATCTCAGAAACGCTGGTATGCCATTTGCGCTGCTCTTTTTTTCCGCGACTTATTGACTGCCGTAATAATCGCGCGACAACGAATCGATAATGAAATTCGTTGCCAATTCTTGATTATCGATTCGTTGTTGAAGCCCTAGACTGAATTGAGAAAATAATTGTAGTTAACTATCTCCATCCTTCTTTCTTCTTCAATTTGATTCCGTCCTTTGTTTTAGGACGTGAATATTTTACCTTTTGTTGACCAAACTTTCTCTTTGATTTATTAATATTTTGATAGTTGTAATGCAAAAGTAATTGTTTTCATTTTGGATCTCAAACCGTTAAAGTTTAGCCAATGTTTTCACCAAAATGACTTCAGTTCAATGTTGTACTTCCATATTTGCTCCAGTGTGTGTAGCTAAGCTGCAGCAGCCTGTTTTTCTTTTATAACTTAACCTGTGTGTTTATGATGAATGGTTTAATGGAAGTTACATTTATAATTTGTATGTGAATGAATTGCCTTCATTAATAAAATATATTGTTCATTGATATGGTTTCCACCCTGTTATCTGAGTAATGATAATTAAATCAACAAATATTAAGCATATCTTTGTGATTACTTGCAGGTTATGAATTGGCAAAATAAAATAACCTAAAAATGGGTTAAAACTTCCATTGACTTCCATCCTAATTCTAAAAGAAATGTGGGTGAATTACAGAAGGACTTTTTTCAAACTAATGCTTGTTTGTAAATACTGTTGATGTGAATGTCCTGTAACTGGGTGGACATTTTAGTCCATCATTTCATACATACCTGCTCTAAACTATGCAGAGGTTATCGTTGACCAAATGTGAATGCGTCAGAGCAAGTCGGACACAAATCTAACCGGCATGCGTTGTGCGGCGATCGGCGGTGATCAATTCTGCACAGGATTGGCTCATCTCAAACGAGCCTAATAAAACAGCATAGACATGATCATATGGTCTCACCGACCTATGCCAAGATAAGATGGCTGCCACTGCCTTTTCCCTGTTCAGAATCTCTCTACAATCCTTCAGGGATCACCAAAACAAAAGGCATTTTGGAACTTGGTGTGGTTAACGACATGAGAACACACGGTGATTGTTTTCTTTTGTGACCAAACAAAAAGGATCTTGATTACAACCAAAAAACTGATGGAGGAATTAGAAGAGATTAAAAAATCCCTCAATTTTATGTCAGAGATCAGCAAAGTGGTAAAACGGCAAAGGAACCTCATGGGTCTCATGGAGGTGCGTGAGCTGAAGGCCACAGTCAAACAAAGGGACCAGAGGATTGAACTGCTGGAACAAAGGATAGACGATTTGGAGCAGATAACTTTGTCACCACTGGGCTGGAAACTAAGCATTATACAGTCAGGTCCATAAATATTTGGACATTGACACATTTTTCATTATTTTGGCTCTGTACACCACAACAATGGAGTTGAAATTTAAAAAATCAAGATGTGCAGACCTTCAGCTTTAATTTGAGGGTATTTACATCCAAGTTAGGTGAACGGTGTAGGAACTACAACAAATTCAAATGTGGCCACCCTCTTTTTAAAGGGACCAAAAGTAATTGGACAATTGGCTGCTCAGCTGTTCCAAGGTCAGGTGTGTGTAATTCCCTTGTTATTTCATTTACAAGAGTAGATGAAAGGGCTAGAGTTCATTTCAGGTGTAGTATTTGTGTTTGGAATCTGTTGCGGTCAACTCTCAATATGAAGTCCAAACAGCTGTCACTATCAGTGAAGCAAGCCATCAGTAGGATGAAAAATCGAAACAAAACCATCAGAGAGATAGCAAACACATTAGGTGTGGCCAAATCAACTGTTGTGGTACATTCTTAAGAAGAAAGAACGCACTGGTGAGCTCAGCAACACCAAAAGACCCGGAAGACCACGGAAGACAACTGTGGTGAATGACAGAATAATCATTTCCCTGGTGAAGAAAAACCCCTTCACAACAGTTGGCCAGATCAAGAACACTCTCCAAGAGGTAGGTGTATCTGTGTCAAAGTCGACAATCAAGAGAAGACTTCACCAGAGTAAATACAGAGGGTTCACCACAAGATGTAAACCATTGGTGAGCCTCAAAAACAGGAAGACCAGATTAGAGTTTGCCAAAAAACATCTAAAAGAGCCTGTACAGTTCTGGAAGAACATCCTATGGACAGATGAGACAAAGATAAACTTGTACCAGAATGATGGGAAGAGAAGAGTATGGAGAAGGAAAGGAACTGCTCATGATCCAAAGCATCAGTGAAGCATGGTGGAGGTAGTGTTATGGCGTGGGCATGTATGGCTGCCAATGGAACTGGTTCCCTTGTATTTATTGATGATGTGACTGCTGACAAAAGCAGCAGGATGAATTCGGAAGTGTTTCGGGCAATATTATCTGCTCATATTCAGCCAAATGCTTCAGAACTCATTGGACGGCGCTTCACAGTGCAGATGGACAATGACCCGAAGCATACTGCGAAAGCAACCAAGGAATTTTTTAAGGCAAAGACGTGGAATGTTCTACAATGGCCAAGTCAATCACCTGACCTGAATCCAATTGAGCATGCATTTCACTTTCACAAAACTGAAGGGAAAATGCCCCAAGAACCAGCAGGAACTGAAGACGGTTGCAGGAGAGGCCTGGGAGAGCATCACCAGGGACGAAACCCAGCGTCTGGTGATGTCTATGGAATCCAGACTTCAGGCTGTCATTGACTGCAAAGGATTTTCAACAAAGTATTAAAAGTGACAATTAGATTTATGATTATATTAATTTGTCCAATTACTTTTGGTCCCTTAAAAATGGGGTGGCCACTCGTACATTTGTTGTAGTTCCTACACCTTCACCTGATTTGGATGTAAATACCCTCAAATTAAAGCTGAAAGTCTGCACTTAAAGCACATCTTGATTTTTTCATTTCAACTCCATTGTTGTAGTGTACAGAGCCAAAATAATGAAAAATGTGTCAATGTCCAAATAGTTATGGACCTAACTGTAGCTATAGTCTACAACCAGGGATCGACAAGGTGAGGATGCACCACCTGGGGAGTTGCACACTGGAGCAACAAGTGGTGCAATTTATAAGAAGTAAGAACATTCACCTCAAGACACAGCAAATATCAGCCTGCCACACTCTACCACAGAAGGATAAGAAAGAAAACTACGATTGTTGTTTGAATAAATAAGATTCAGGTTCAACTTTATTGTCATTGCACATAGTACAAGTACTGTGACAACGAAATGTAGTATGCATCTGTCCAGAGTGCAAAAGAGAAGCAGTTAAGGTGCAGTGCAACGTGGTGGATAATACAATGAAGACAGTATAAACAGTATTGATAGGTGGAAGTGTTCCGGCAGTCCAAAAAGCTGAAGTGTAAGTAAATGAGTACCTGACAAAGAAACATGCTGAAATAGACTGGATTTGTTGTATCTGAAGAAAGCATAACCAAACTCAAGGAATGTAAAAGTGTTCATAAAGTTAAATGGACCACCAGAGAAAGCCAACGTGGTTGTGGTACGGAATCTGGGAGAACTGGATCAATACAAGTGATCACTTCTATAGCCGGGGTCGGGCCAGGACATGTTGGAAACAACATTGCATTCAACCCAGCAACCAGTACAAGACCAAGAAAATACAACATCCTGAAATCTGTTTTATTTTCTTTTGGTGACGTCATGTTGTGGAGCACGCCCTGTCATAGAGACTTGATCATTAAAACAAGTTGGTTCTTAATAATTTATTTTAAATAACTCTGTAAGGTAATTAACCTGAAAGTAATTTTGTTTAATAAGTGGTACAAGGAGAGATAATTTAGTCATAAATAAGATAGGAAGTAACTCGTTAAAGTTATGTAAATAAACGATCCTAAACAATATAAAATGTCCACAATGGGTTATTGAATGAATGAATGCATTCAAAACCTTAAGTGATAGTTGTGGGGTATACAATGTTTTGGCCATAACTAATTAAGGATTGCTTGCTTTTACTGCCTGTTCCTCACTCTCTAGCTCCCTTCCAGGGGCCAGAATGTGCAGGTCTGTAGCAAACATCTTAAAGGGCCCCACTTTGCTCCACAGCACAGCTGTGTGTTTACCCGCCCAGATGTCAGCTCGAAAACAGAGTTGTTTACTAATACCTCATTTGTGATTTAATGCAGTATCAAGTTCCAAAAGGTCACCAAAGCCATCATTAAATGTAATTAGTATTGACATCTACAGTATACTTACATTCCTCTGGGGTGGCAGGTGCATTCTATAACTTAAGACTGGAGGTCAAGGTGTCTGATTGTGGACTAATGTGGATAAAATAAGATAATCCTTTATTAGTCCCGCAGTGGGGAAATTACAGGATTACAGCAGCATTGCTCACAATTGAATAAAAGAATAATAAAATAGAAACAAGTAATATAAATAAATATAAATAAGCAGTAAAACAGTAGAGAATAATATTAATATACAGACTGAATAGAAAAAGTATATATACACTCACCTAAAGGGTTATTAGGAACACCATACTAATACTGTGTTTGACCCCCTTTCGCCTTCAGAACTGCCTTAATTCTACGTGGCATTGATTCAACAAGGTGCTGAAAGCATTATTTAGAAATGTTGGCCCATATTGATAGGATAGCATCTTGCAGTTGATGGAGATTTGTGGGATGCACATCCAGGGCACGAAGCTCCCTTTCCACCACATCCCAAAGATGCTCTATTGGGTTGAGATCTGGTGACTGTGGGGGCCATTTTAGTACAGTGAACTCATTGTCATGTTCAAGAAACCAATTTGAAATGATTCGAGCTTTGTGACATGGTGCATTATCCTGCTGGAAGTATCCATCAGAGGATGGGTACATGGTGGCCATAAAGGGATGGACATGGTCAGAAACAATGCTCAGGTAGGCCGTGGCATTTAAACGATGCCCAATTGGCACTAAGGGGCCTAAAGTGTGCCAAGAAAACATCCCCCACACCATTACACCACCACCACCAGCCTGCACAGTGGTAACACGGCATGATGGATCCATGTTCTCATTCTGTTTACGCCAAATTCTGACTCTACCATCTGAATGTCTCAACAGAAATCGAGACTCATCAGACCAGGCAACATTTTTCCAGTCTTCAACTGTCCAATTTTGGTGAGCTCTTGCAAATTGTAGCCTCTTTTTCCTATTTGTAGTGGAGATGAGTGGTACCCGGTGGGGTCTTCTGCTGTTGTAGCCCATCCGCCTCAAGGTTGTGCGTGTTGTGGCTTCACAAATGCTTTGCTGCATACCTCGGTTGTAACGAGTGGTTATTTCAGTCAAAGTTGCTCTTCTATCAGCTTGAATCAGTCGGCCCATTCTCCTCTGACCTCTAGCATCAACGAGGCATTTTCGCCCACAGGACTGCCGCATACTGGATGTTTTTCCCTTTTCACACCATTCTTTGTAAACCCTAGAAATGGTTGTGCGTGAAAATCCCAGTAACTGAGCAGATTGTGAAATACTCAGACCGGCCCGTCTGGCACCAACAACCATGCCACGCTCAAAATTGCTTAAATCACCTTTCTTTCCCATTCTGACATTCAGTTTGGAGTTCAGGAGATTGTCTTGACCAGGACCACACCCTTAAATGCATTGAAGCAACTGCCATGTGATTGGTTGATTAGATAATTGCATTAATGAGAAATTGAACAGGTGTTCCTAATAATCCTTTAGGTGAGTGTATAAAAAAAGTACTTAAACGTATTGCACGTAATATTGCACCAGGTGAGTGATAAAGTGACCAAGTTCAGTTCAAAGTGTTCAATTGTCAAAGTTCAAAGTTGTCTACTGGGAGCTCAGCTGGTTGTGCAGCCTGACCGCAGCGGGAAGAAAAGACTTGCGGTACCACTCCCTCAGACACCGGGGATGAATCCGCGGGTGACTGAAGGAGCTGTGCAGCGCTGCCAGAGTGTCCTGCATGGGGTGGGAGGCGTGGTTCATCATGGACGAGAGCTTCGTCATCATCCCCCTGTCCCCCACCACCTCCACGGTATCCAGAGAACGCCCCAGCACGCTGCTGGCCTTCTTTACTAGCTTGTCCAGTCTCCTCCGTCAGCTGCAGTGATGCTGCTGTTTTAATATACATACCTGTCTCAAAGTAGTTGACCATCGCAGAGTAGCAGAAATAATTATTAACTTAATTATAAATTACTTAATTATGAATCAACAGATAATTACCTCAAATTACTCCAATTAAAAATATCTACAGTTCTACTTTTATTTGTATATAACTTTTATTTTGTTTTATATTTCATTTAAATGTACTTTATTATTGTTTACTTATTGACTCATTATTTATAAAACAATGCAACGAATAAATAAACACCCAACTGGAATATGTGAGCACTGCAATGTAGCGGAAACGGTAGAGCATGTCATTTGTCATTGCCAGAAATTCAGAATTGAGCGAGAGTGGTTGAAGAGGAGGCTGGCAGTAAAGGAGATACAATTAAAAGATGCATTAACGTTGGGGGCAGGACAGGTACTGCAATATCTGAAAGAAACAGTATTATGTGGAAGGATTTAGTGCGCCGAAAGTGACATAGCTCCCTTATTTATTTTTTATTTTGGGATGAAGGGATATATATATATATATATATATATATATATATATATATATATATATATATTTATATATATATATATATATTTATATATATATATATATATATATTTCTGGTCCACACTCCAATACAGTAGTAATGCAACTTTTGTGGATGCCATCCGCCTAAAACCCCAAAAGAAGAAGAAGAAGTAGAAGAAGAAAAAGTCTGTCATGAAAGCCACATAGAAGATCCTAAAAGCTTTTATTTTGAAGGTGACTCCGCAAGCTGCAGCTGACCCGGATGTTGTTCCCTTAGCAACATGGCGGCTACCGTCAGCAGCAATAGCAGTGTCTCGTTGTTGTGTTGGTAAAGCGTCAGGTAGCTCCTTCAGTACTGATCCAGCAGAGTCTCTGTATGTCTGGATAAACCTTCTGAATGGACTTCTAGATGTTCACCTTTGTTCCCGGATGTTGTTCCTGTGACTCATCTCCCGGTAGCCTACAGAGATACTGAAGTTAGCTTAGCAGCTAGTCCCAGTTTAAGAAAAGAAAGAAAAGAAGAAAGAAAACATCCTTTATTAATCCCCTTGGGGAAAGTCTTCTCTGCATTTGACCCATCCTCGGTTAAGGAGCAGTGGGCTGCCCTGAGAGGCGCCCTATGGAGAGGAAACGGGCTTTGCGACGGAGTTTGTGTGGAGGAAACGTTTCTGTCGTTGTGTGAAAATGTCTAAAATGCTGTTTGAAAGAACGATAGCAGAGAACGAGGAGGAACTTTCTAGTTCTAAAGAGGAGAACGAGCGACAACGGAGACTACTGGACGCTGTTTTCAACCCGGAAGTCCGGATACAAAGAGCAGGTTGGTTCTGTTTGCTATCGCGTTTGAGGCGGGGCGGATAGCGCGTTTGACTGAGTGTTGAGAATAGCGAGAGAACACGTAGCTGTCCTCGTGAATGCCGCATTGTTTAATTCTGCAGTTCAATGTCTAACCTTCTCGTCTAAAGTCTCTGGTCAAAACATACCGGACTAGACGTGGTTGAGTCTTTTCAGGGAAAGAATCCACGCAAGTGGAAACGTCGCTTGTTGTTTATGTGTTGAAACAGGAAGTCAGCAAATTGCCTTTCCTTTTTTAAATAAAGTTGTTAAAAATAACACATAATGACTGTGGAGTCTGTTTTGTGCAAATATCTGTCACGTAAATGAACTCTGTAGTACAGGAAAAAAGATATAAATAAATTAAATTTACGGGATTCAAACTCATATCATTGGGTGGAAAAAAGATCAGAGGTCAGTGGCATTACCACTACACCACGATAGACATATTGAGTTGAATCAAATCATGTACAACACAGTCAGCAGTCACATTTAAACGGCAGAGAGCCACCAGATCAACTTGTGACCAACTGCGACTCCATGCAGCATGTTGACGTGACCTGAGGAGCACTTTACAATATCGCTGCTTTCTCAAACTAATAAACAGCTGTTTAAAATCAAACCATTCAAAACGTCTTTGTACAACTACAAATTAATGAGGCAGATCTTTGAGATGAGGTACGTGTTGTACTTTTTACTGTACTACATCTCAGAGGTACGTGTTGTATTTTTTTACTGTACTTCATCTCAGAGGTACGCGTTGTACTTTTTACTGTACTTCATCTCAGAGGTACGCGTTGTACTTTTTACTGTACTTCATCTCAGAGGTACGCGTTGTACTTTTTACTGTACTTCATCTCAGAGGTACATATTGTAACTTTACTACATATCAGAGATACATACTGTACTTTTTACTGTACTACATCTGAGGTACACATTGTACATTTTACTTTACTACACAGGGCTCCAGACTAACTTTTTTTACTAGGAGCACAGTGGCCCCTAACTTAAAATTTTAGGGGCGCAAGCAGAACATTTAGGGGCGCACACTATAAATCGACTTGCAAAGTTTTCCTATCATTTTCACTGTATTACTGATAAATACTTTGACAATAAATGCATACACTACAATCTTAGGTGAACTCGCGCAGCCACTCATCACGAAAGCGGAATTTCCTGCCTTTTTTCGCCACGACCGTTTCCTCACAACCTGAGTCGGACTCATTCTCGGGATTTGTCTTCTCTAGATCATTAGGTTTAAGAAGAAAGTACGAACTGATAGTCCGCTTCGCCATTGTCCATTGTTTACAGGAGACACCGCTATGTGAAATCTGTGGATTTGCGCGATAACCCCCAAGACCCGCCTCTTTTCACACATTAGCCTATCACAGTGGAGCAGTGACTTCACATGCTGGGTGCTGATTTCCATCCAGAGGATGAATGCCAAGTTAATCGCATTTTTGTAAATTTTTTCTACCTGTGAATTCTCGTGACATTTATAAACACGTCGGACCAGTTGTGACGTAATGTTTTCAGCGGCGTTAATGTTGTGGTTAATTCATCACCAAACAACGTCGGGGGATTGCACAAACACGTCACTACCCGTTTGTCTGATGCTGCGGGTCAGAGCAGAAGTAGCTGCACCCGTCTGGCCTGGCACTCAGCGCTGCATGAGCACTACGAGGAGGAGGAGGGGCGCGCGGGGGCTCGTGAGCGCCGCGGAGCATGTCGGGGCGAAATTCAATAATGCAAAGAACTCAAATAAATGCAAAAGGGTGGTGCTTGAGCACCACTAGGGGTCTATCTGTGCACGTGCCTGCCACTAACTATAGTGGGCTGAAGTGTAGAACAAGTTTGTCGGCAACAAAAATATTTAATAAAAAAAAAAGAAATACTGGTCGCGCATGCGAGAGTAGATGAAAAATTTAGTCGCACTGTGTCTAATTTTAGGCGCAAAATGCGACCATTTGGTCGCAGTCTGGAGCCCTGCTACATCTCAGAGGTACACATTGTACTTTTTAATATACTACATCTCAGAGATACATATTGTACTTTTTCCTGTACTACATCTCAGAGGCACATATTGTACTTTTTACTTTACTACATAACAGAGCTACATATTGTACTTTTTACGTTATGAGATCATTGAACCCTGAGGTTCCCTTGTGGTTTTAACAAGTGGTTTAATAACCACAGAAAAAGTCCCTAACCCCAAATCAGCTTTAATATGAATTTAAAGCTTCAGGACCATTCAGTTAAAATAAATAGTAGTACTTTATTTAATGAGTCACTTTTTCCAAAAGCTTACTGTTTTAAATCCAGCCTTTATTTTACTTGAAATAAGATAAGATAATATATGTAAATTAGAGTATGTATTATTTATAATTAATCCAGTTCAATCTGTAATAATAAATATTGCTTAGATGTTATTCTATTGAACTTTCTTTAATTAATTTGACAGTCAGTTGTTGACTTTATACAGACGTTAATACAACTGTTAGCTACCTCAATACATATGGCACAACATCATAGAGCGCAAATTGGACATTATTGTGATGTTCTGGACCTTTGCATGAGGAAATTCTCTCTAACTGCACCTCCGCTGAATTTTAGTTGAATACCCCTGATATATATATATAACTCACTCACTCACTCACTCACTCACACCACTTCTTCTTCTATCACTATATTAGCTACACATGACCTTTTGTTGGTGTACTACAGGGGAACTAAAAGTAGCTGGTCAGTGGAGCACGTTACAGTTGGTGGAACATGTAGTCTCTGCATCTGCTACTGAGGGTCCGTCACTGCCGGTGGGGAGTGGTTCAGTCAATGCAACACAAGTTGCTGTGTGATGTTTACGACAGCAGCAGCATGTTTTTATTTAGGGGTCACGCTTCTCTCATTTACAACTAATTCACCATTTCTCAGACGTATGAATGTATTTTATTGTTCTCCACAGACGTCCAGCAGCTGTTGGTCGTTAAAGAAGAGGTTCCACCTGAGCAGCAGGACTGGAGCTCCAGTCTGGACCAGGAGGACCCAGAGACCCCCCACATTAAAGAGGAACAGGAGGACCCAGAGCCCCGCCACATTAAAGACAAACAGGAGGATGCAGAGCCCCCACACATTAAAGAGGAACAGCAGGACCCAGAGCCCCCACACATTAAAGAGGACAAGGAGGAACCAGAGCCTGCACACATTAAAGAGGACCAGGAGGAACCCCCACACATTAAAGAGGAACAGGAGGAACTCTGGATCAGTCAGGAGGGAGAGCAGCTTCAAGGACTGGAGGAGGCTGGTATCAAGTTCTCATTCACTCCTGTAAAGAGTGAAGATGATGATGATGATGATGATGAAGAAGCTCAATCCTCACAGCTTCATCAAAGACAAACTGAACAGACGGAAACAGAAGCTGATGGAGCGGATTGTAGAGGATCAGAACCAGGCAGGAAGTTAGATCCAGAAAGATATCCAGGACCAGATACTGATGAGACTGATGACTCGTCTGAACCCGAGACTGATGACCGTAGAGATTGGAAGGAGACTCAGGAACCTGTAAGTGATGTGAACTGTAGTACTGGAAATACATCAATCAGCTCTCCTGAATGTGCTGGAAGCTCTGACCACAAGAGACATCTGAAGAGACACACTAGATCCAAAACAGGAGTGAAACCATTTAGTTGCTCCGTGTGTAGTCAAACATTTTCACATAAGGGAAACCTGAACGTTCACATGATTATCCACACAGGAGTGAAACCATTTAGTTGTTCCGTGTGTAGTCAAACATTTTCACGAAAGGGACACCTGAACGTTCACATGACTGCCCACACAGGAGTGAAACCATTTAGTTGTTCCGTGTGTAGTCAAACGTTTTCACGAAAGGGAGACCTGAACGTTCACATGACGATCCACACAGGAGTGAAACCATTTAGTTGTTCAGTTTGTGGTAAAACATTTTCACAAAAGGGACACCTGAACGCTCACATGAATATCCACACAGGAGTGAAACCATTTAGTTGTTCTGTGTGTAGTCAAACATTTTCACAAAAGGGAAACCTGAACGATCACATTACTGTCCACACAGGAGTGAAACCATTTCGTTGTTCCCTGTGTAGTAAAACATTTTCACTCAAGCAAAATCTGAAACGACATTCAAAAGTCCACACTAGAGAAACAAATTAGTTTGCTCAACAAGATTCTCTCGTCTCTGATGTTCATCAAATCACAAGTGTATTGATGAGAGCATCAGAAATAAACGAGACATAGTTAAACACTTCAAAACTGTCGGGCTGATACAGACTGCAAAATAAATGTATTCTGCTAAGATGAAGCTACACATCAATTTAAATTATGTTTGTATTTTTTTCTATGATATTGTCTCATGTTTCATGAGTTATGTATTGTCATGTATATATTAATTATAATTGTTTTACGTTGTCAAAGTATTCCATGTCCCCTATGCAGCACTATGGTTTGAACTGAATTATCATAGGTGATGAAACTGAGTTTTAGTTTTACTGTAGAAACTGCATTTTTGTTCCATAACTGAAGAATGACTGAATTGAGAAAAGAATTGTAGTTAAATACTGTATCTCCATCCTACTTTCTTCTTTAACCTCATCCTCTACTGATTGCCATCATTAATAACATGTATTGTTCACTGATATGATTTTCACCCTGTTATCTAGTTTTTTTTAAATGATAATTAAATGAAATCAACATATCTTTGTGATTACTTGCAGGTTATGAATTGGCAAAATGAAATAACCTAAAAATGGAGTAAAATGTCCCTTGAAATTCCCCTTAATTCTAAAAGAAATGTGGGTGAATTACAGAAGAACTTTTTCAAATGAATGTTTGTTTGTAAATGCTGTTTAAAATGTATTTTAAGGCTAAGGTAAAGGGCATGTTTACTCTTAGAAAATGTAATTATTCCAATACCTGTGTATTAAAAACACATTAATAGAGTTGTGAATGTCCTGTAACAGGGTGGACATTTTAGTCCATCATATCCTGAGCTTGACCAATATATCATACATACCTGCTCTAAAGTATGCGTCCGCCTTGCTCTCGTGAGGTTATCCTTGACCATATGTGCATGGCGTCAGTGCCAGTCGGACACAAATCTAACCGGCATGCATTGTGCGGCAATCGGCGGTGATCGATTCTGTGCAGGACTGGCTCATCTCGAACAAGCCTAATAAAACAGCATAGCCATGATCAATCAAGATTCAAGATATTTTGTATTGTCATATGCACAGATAATAGACAGTTACTCTGTACAATGAAATGCTTATTTTGCTGGCCTCTCCTAACACACAGAATTATAATAAACTTAAGGTAAAAATTAAGGCACAAAATATAGTAACAGTATTGCACAAAAATAAGGCACAATAATGTGATGACAGCATTGCACAATCAGTGTTTAAAGTGCACTATGCATTGCTACAAATATACAAGTACAAGTATGGTAGTGACATGAAGTGTGTGTGTGTGAGCTGTTCACCAGCCTGATGGCCTGCGGGTAGAAACTTTTTGTCAGTCTCATGGTTCTGGACTTCAGACTCCCGTAGCGTCTGCCTGATGGGAGGGTGTTCTGTCATTGATGATGTGGTGTGCTCTCCTGGTTACCCTGGTTGAGTAAATGTCTTTAAGAGAGGGGAAGGCTGCTCCTGAGATGTACTGTGCAGTTTTTATCACACGATGGAGTGCCTTCCTGTCCTGGGCAGTGCACTTTCCATACCACACTGTGATTGAGCTGGTAACGTTGTTCTCGATCGTACATCTGTAGAAGATGCTGAGAATTTTGGGTAGCTTGCCAAATTTCCTCAGCCTTCTGAGGAAATAAAGTCGCTGCTGTGCCTTTTTAATGTTCTGTAGTGTGTTGTGAGACCAGGTGAGGTCTTTGCTGATGTGCGTTCCGAGGAATTTAAAGGTTTTCACCCTGTCACCTATGTGAAGTGTGTGCTGCACCCTCGCACCCTCTTCCTGTTTGCTATACTTTTTATATAATATAATATAATATATATATATATATATATATATATATATATATATGATATGATATGTGATTCCTTTTTATCCATTGTTAACTTTTTATTATCGAACTGTTGGGTATGGTCAGCTATAGACTATAATTGATTGTAGTTTATTACTACTGCACTTTGGCATGACCTTTTCCTCCAGGACACTCAGCCTGTACATTCTGGCAGGGGGACAGACAATGGAAATCAGCCTTGCGGCTGTAATTTAAATTTAAATTTAAAGTGTTCTTCAATGTACTGTACATTGTCCCTCTCGAACAAATAAAAACTAAACTAAACTAGAAGTCTCTATTAAAAATTGTCAGATTGAAGAATATTTAAAATAATTAAAACATACATTTCAAGTTATTGCTATGAGTGAGACTTGGTTAACAAATGAAAAGGGTGTTGACTTTGTCCTACAAGGGTACAATATGTTCAGAGGTAACCGGATCAATAAGAGGGGTGGTGGTGTAGCATTTTATGAACAGAAAGACTTTCAATGTAAGGTAATTGATAGCACAGTTGTTGATGATATTATGGAGAGTTTGACAATTAAAATGAATTCTAATCAATTTAAGAGAATATTCTCGAGTTGCATTTATAGAACGCCTGGTTCCTGTATTGACCAATTTATGAATACCATCCATCCATTTTCAGCCGCTTATCCGGGGTCGGGTCGCGGTGGCAGCAGGTTCAGCAGGCTGACCCAGGCTTCCCCCTCACCCGCAACACTTTCCAGCTCATTCTGGAGGATCCTGAGGCGTTCCCAGGCCAGCCGGGAGATATAATCCCTCCAGCGTGTCCTGGGTCTTTCCCGGGGTCTCCTACCAGTTGGACGTGCCTGGAAAACCTCTAATGGGAGGCGTCCAGGAGGCATCCAAATTAGATGCCCGAACCACCTCAGCTGACTCCATGAAAGTCACGAACAGGACCAGTGATTAAGGGCAGCCCTGGCGGAGGCCAACACCCACGAACACAGCTCCTACTGCAGGCGTACAGAGACCGGAAGGCCCTTTGCAACGGGTCCGGCACCCCATATTCCCGCAGCACCCCACACAAAAACCCCAGAGGGCCAGGAGGAAATCCGCAACAGTGTCCAGCGTCTTCAGCAGGGCGGATCTCATCCACCCCCGGCGCCTCTCCACAAAGGAGCTTTTTGACTACCTTAGTGGCCTCCACCAGGGGTATGGGTGCAACCACCCCCAAGTCTTCAAGTGCTGCCCCCTCTCCAGGAGACATGTTGACCGGGTTTAGGAGTTCCTCAAAGTGCTCTTTCCATTGCCCGACGATATTCCCCGTCTGTGTAAGCAGTTCCCCTCCACCGCTGAGAACAGCCTGGGGTAGACCCTGCTTTCCCTTCCTGAGCTGTCGGATGATTTGCCAGAACCTCCTTGAGGCCAATTGAAAGTCCTTCACCCGAATGTCAAAGACATACGGCCGGAGATCAGATGATACAATTACAAAGTCGATCATTGATCTCCGGCCTAAGGTGCTCTGGTACCAGGTACACTTATGAGCCACCTTATGCTCCAACATGGTGTTCGTTAAGGACACCATGCAAAATGACACATTTTATATAACTGGATACTTATTTTGTTCGAGAAAACGTTTGAAGGAACTTTTGTGTCCTATTGAAAGGGGGCTAGAAATGATCAAATCTTGGTTTGATGTTATTACATTATCGCCTAATAAAAACAAAACAAAATTCAATAAAAAAAAATATAACACAACGGGCAAGACGGAAACAAATGCTGGACAAGTCCTGCTCCAGTGGCGGTTTGTCAATATAGATCCAGTGGAACCAGAGACCGCATGTTGTACACTGGATCTGAGGAGAAGCATGGCAGTAGATTAGTAATATATCACATCTATAAGATTACATAACTGTCAGTTTAATCTTACCCAGTCATCATGGCCATATTTATTTATCCTTGGACTTTGCTATGCATTCCCGCATGCTCGGCATAGGTGCAATACATTTCTCATTGACATCTATAATATGACAAAACATTAACATTAAAAAAGACAAACCTGAATCAGTGACCAGTCTGCAAGCTATTTATTTCCTCAACTGAGTGATGGCAGCCTCATCCGTAGAGAAATCTAGAATCCCACCAGTTAAAATAAGCTCTGCAAACTACACAAGATGTTTAATCGGCAACATTCAGTGTGCAAAAAAGGGTCAGCTACACTCTGACCTTGCAGACAAAAGCCCCACAGGATGTAGAGTCCTGCTTCGGATGGCTTAATGTAGAACAAGTCCACCAAGAAATGTGTAGATTTTTGTGCATTCTATGACTTGTCTGAATGTGGACTAATGTGGATGGAAGGGGACCTCAAAGGGCCGGGCTGCAGTGCTGGCGGAGATGTGCAGATTGCTGGTACATACATATTATTGATTATGAGTATCTAGCTATCGCCTGGATTGATCTACTTACAACTGAGGTGGCGCGTGCCCGTCTCAGGACCTCTAGTTAGTGACATTCAGTGACATCAGCAGGGCCATGGCAGCAGGCAGGACCGGTTCCAGGCTAGTTCCATCAACAAGCTCGTCCTTATCAGTGATGGGCTTGCTAGCTGGCTAGCTAACGAGCTAGCCATAGCTAGCATAATCAATAATATGTATGTGCCAGCAAACTATGACACATACTCACGACTCGTGTCACTAACGGGCATCGCCCCCATCACCATCATATTAATGTTCTTTATCACTTTGTGTCTATTTCCCTTCTCTGTAGAGAAGATAACAGACTTGTGTTAGCTTTGAGGCCCTGCTGGCCTTTCAATGTCCTTTATAAATGTGTTGTAAAGCATAGATAGTCCTCACTTTAGATGAGGTCACAGAACATACTTAACTAAAACTTAACTAACGACTAGTAACTACCTGAATTAATCATGAATTGCAGTATTAAAACACGTTTATAAAGCACATGTTAACATAGTCCCTAACATGAGTGCATATCTAAATCATTATATGTATAATAAATGCATGAATACATAACATTTAAATATTTTTTGTATCATTTACTAACACTTTATACATTATCTTAATAATCACCTCTAAGTCCTTATTACTTAATTTACAAATAGAGAATCCATCAAATATAAAGTGTGAAAACCCAATCATGAAACACATAATAGTCAAGCTTATTAATCAAGAATGAAACATTTATAACTGTGTTTATGAATTGCATACTAATGAATTACTAATGAGTGTTCATGTTGGAACAATGCTTTATAAATGATGAATTAAGTGTTTACTAATGCTTAACTAATGCTAAATAGCGTGTAGTTATTATGAAGTGCTACCAGAAAATACTGTACTTTATTTTAAGTGTTTTTGCTAAATTTTATAATACATTATTGTTGTAGATTTTTCATCTCAAAATACGAGAAGCCGATCCTGGATGATGAAATAATAACAAATATGTGGGGATTTTAATGTTAAATCAAACTTTACAATGTTTTCTATGTGCTTTTGTAAATGTTGTGACACAAACAAACAATCCTGTGGCGATTTACAATCGTTCTCCATTTGTTTCTTTTTAGCCATAAATTAGATCTGCAGAATAATTATTCCCTAAAGGAAGTTCAAAGAGAGGAATCTACCTCTTAAAGAGCTGAAATGTCTAAGATATCCAGCAGGTGGCAGTGAAAGATCACTAATTGCTCATCACACAGCAGTGCAGTAATGCTCCAACATGATATTTAACACATATTACGTTGCATCTTGTACTTAAACTTGTGTCATGATATTTGTGTTTCTTGAAGACCAAGTGAAATCAATGTATAAGTTGAGCAAACTCAACCCTCTGATGAAGACCATGAGATCTGGATGAAGGCTTCAACAGTAGTGGAATTATCTATTTTCTTCAAAAAATAGCGTAAGTTGCAGTTTTTTAGGTGACTGTTTGATACCCAAACTGTTTTGTGTGTCTTTAATATTTGGCTTAAGAGCGCACGTAATAGAAAGCGTGATCAAGGTGATTACATCTTTATTAAGGTTGCATGAGGAGATTTGGGATTTCTCAGAGTTTATTCGATGTTGTTTGAAAAGACGGACGACATCAGAAACGTGGTCATTGTCTTCCTGAAGGACGCTGCGAATGCTTTCTACAGTCAACTGTCACATCTGGAACAGGAATGAATAAAATCAGGAATTCCGGTGATTCACATTTAAAAAATGTCAACGACATTCGTAAATGGCTGATAAAACATTTACGGAAGAATTACAATAATAGAGAAACATCACAGCTTCTTTTCCAGGGTTTTCAGACTAAGTTGGCAAATTAAAAGAGACAGTAGCGATGTTTGGAAGTGTGTTTGTATGAAGTTCTTCTTCTACGAGTTTTACTGCAGTAGATGGAGCAAAGCAATGTTCTGCTTTGGACGTATTTTAGACAATAAATAGAATATCTTCACCTCTTTATCTTTTGGACCGGGAACTGAAGCCGTTATCTATTCTCTCTACAAACACACAAGACTCCATTGACAAAAACAGTAATTTAACCTCTCAGAACACAGGAGTTTCTGGTCTCCTGCTGAATCCACCTGTTAGTTTGTGTTATTGTGTGACTTTGGTGAATCTGACCCATATGACTGTGTTTAAACAAGGTGTATATAACAAGAGTTTTGAAGCCTTGTGATCTGAACTAACCCTTTAAAACACCAAAGTGTTATGATCAATTTTTTTACTTTAAAAAAAATGTATTAGTTGTATTTCTTATAATTTTTCACTTTACGTTGTCTGTTTGCTCTACCTTCCTGTCACGTTATGCATTACTACTACAAACAGAACAACATACACACAAAAACAAAAACGAAAATACTTGTTCGTTGATCCTTGTCCTCATATTGTGCACTTTCTCTAATAAAGTGTTGCTTTTTTTAAACACACCAAAGTGTTAAAAAGGTATTTTATAAGCTTTAATTTCCAAGTGAAAAACCACTAACTTAAGATGACAATGATGAAATATTATTTTGATCAAACGCGCTCTATGCATCAAGTCTGCCGTGAAAACCACATGGAAGATCCTAAAAGCTTTTATTTTGAAGGTGACTCCGCAAGCTGCAGCTGACCCGGATGTTGTTCCGTTAGCAACATGGCGGCTACCGTCAGCAGCAATAGCAGCGTCTCGTTGTTGTGTTGGTAAAGCGTCAGGTAGCTCCTTCAGTACTGATCCAGCAGAGTCTCTGTATGTCTGGATAAACCTTCTGAATGGACTTCTAGATGTTCACCTTTGTTCCCGGATGTTGTTCCTGTGACTCATCTCCCGGTAGCCTACAGAGATACTGAAGTTAGCTTAGCATGCTGCAAACAGACGGGGACGGAAGTCAGCAACAGCTCGTCTTTAATGGAGAGGAAACGAGGTTTGTGACGGAGTTTGTGGAGAAAATGTCTAAAGTCCAAATGCTGAGATCTTTCGTCAACCAGCGACTAACTGCGGCTGCGCAAGAGATATTTGGGCTGTTTGAAAGAACGATAGCAGAGTACGAGGAGGAACTTTCTAGTTCAAAAGAGGAGAACGAGCGACAACGGAGACTACTGGACGCTGTTTTCAACCCGGAAGTCCGGATACAAAGAGCAGGTTGGTTCTGTTTGTTTCTTCATCACTTTACACTGATGGAACCAGTTCTGAGAGACACCATTACAATACATCTTCCTTTTAATATAATTTAAAACGTTTTTAAACACAAGTCTAATAATCTCTCCACTGGTCCTCTCCTTGTATGTGGTTGGGTGTCGGTAGTACCACGAGCTGCCAGTAGTGGTCGTGTGTGCTGCACCCTCTTCCTCCTTGGGTCGATATTCATCTCCTTGTCTGCGTTCAGGGAGAGATTATTATCCTGACACCAGGCCACAAGTTCCTCCACCTCTCTTCTGCACGCCGTCTCAGCCCACCAGTGATTATTCTAGTGACTGAAAGTCTATCTACTTTGCTCAGTTTGCTGCAGCAGTTGAGGAATCGCTCTTCTTCCCTCTTCTGCAGCCTGATACTTTCAGCAGATGCTGTGCGTTTGTTCTGGAAGAGTCTTTCAACATTACATGTTCTGTTGTTTGATAATTTCTCGCCACATATCAAGCATATGTATGTATGTATATATATATATATATATATATATATACACATACAGTGTTTCCCCCACAGTTAGAATAGGGGGGTTAGAAAAATATGTCGCGTGAAAAGCAGACCTATATCTGCGTTTTAAACGCTCCCAGGGTGAAGATGGCAACAGCAGCTCTCATGTGAGGAGCACCAGAGCAGCTCTCCTGCTCAGGTGAAAGAGACAAAGTGCTCGTGTCTTCTACCAACAATGAGCTTCTGGCTTCACATATTACAAAAGTACAAAGTACACAGACATAAAACTAAGTCATTAATAAATACATGGAGAAAAGCCTGTACTTTCGGGTAAATGTTTACGTTATGCCGTTAACAGGTTATGCTCGCGCATGCGCATAGCGACTCGTCGACTTTTGGCTCTTTGCCAGAAGTCTCCGTGACGTCCTTTCTGCTGCCGCGTCTCAAAACAGAAAACAGATCTCAGATCAACGTTGAACATGAATTGTATCAAATCTACAACCCCGTTTATAAAGATGTGTGGAGGCTCACTGCTCCACTAATACTGATGCAACCTGATGCTCACATATCTGCACTCATTCTGTTTTGTTTGGCAAAAAAATAAATAGCTTATTGTTTTCCACAATGAGCTATTTAGTAGTAACAAAATATTATTATTTTTTGCACAGATATAACTTTCTTTTCATTGTTCTAAGTGATTGCAATTTAAAAATAAAAAAATGTCTGATGGAGCAATCTGATTTACTTGAAAGTGATTGCAATTTTCTTTATTCTGTTATTTATAAAAGCACAGATGGAGTCACAAAATGAAGTTATTTACAGAAAAAGTTTGAGAACCACTACTTTAAGTGTTTGTGTTGGTGCCGTCGCCCCCCCTCCCCCCTGCTGGTTGGCTGACTGTTAGTTGAAGTAGCGCTTGATTTGATATGTAGCAGAGCACGCATTTTAAACGTGAATATCGCCGACGATCATGCTCATTTAATCGTGGCAGCCAAAATCGTGATCGCGATTAAAATGTGATTAATTGTGCAGCCCTACTTTGTAGTACTGTGAGGTATTACTTTGTAGTACTGTGAGGTACCACGATATAGTACGTCCGTCTGTCTGACAGTCGATCCCCCCCTAAATCTGTAAACCTAGGGGAAACACTGAATACTCTTCCATGCCAGTAGGTAGCGCACTAATTACCTGCCATATATGCTGTATTATGCCACAATGTGACATTCTGTAACTTTTTGGGTTGTTGGTGTGCCGCGAGATTTTTTTTATTGTAGAAAATGTGCCGCAGCTCAAAAGGTTGAAAAACACTGATCTAACCCAACAGCGCGGCTCAAACACGGGGAATGAATGACTAGCTAAAGACAACGGTTAGCCTAGCTGCTAAGTTATTGTAGCAAGCAATTCGACCACGCAGTGACATACGAAAGGATGCAATGGGCTGCACCAGAACCTCCTGGACCTTCTGTCCGCTATGCTCTGCGCTCAAATATATATATTTTTAAACTCAAACTTCTCCGCGACTTATTGAATGGCGTAATAATCGCCCGATACAACGAATCGTTAATGAAATTCATTGCCAACTCTTTTAATAATCAAATTATATCGATTCGTTGTTGCAGCCCCACTGCAGTGAGCTGCTTTCCTCTACACATCTTTTGTAGATCTTTTGTACAATCTGTATTCTGATGAGACACAACAGCAGAAAAGACGACCTCACGGAGATCTCATAATGCCAAGAATCATCGAGTCGCGCAAGCGTAACCTATTAACGGCACACGATGCACATTTAAAATCAGCATTTCCTTTTTCTGCAGCCACCTGTAATAAATACCTCCCCAGTTTGATAAATACTGACTTAAAGGAAACATGGTGTTCATATATTTTAATGACAACCACAAAGTGTGCAGGCTTTGTCACTGCAGTGTATTTTTTGTATTTCAGAAACGTTTGGCCTATTTATGGAGCTCCGCAGGCTGCAGCCTGTTGGATGTTTGTGTAAAGTATTCTTAGAATCTCGGGTGGTCATGGGAAGTGAAAGTCCAGAATGCGATGAGTTATAATTAAAAATTATTTAATAAAAGGTTGATCACAAAAACAGCTCATGCATTCTCGATCGAGGCCCTCTCTTTTCTCACAGATTCACGGTCTGTCCCCCAGTTACCTGCCGCCTCTGTGGTTCAAGAGAAGTCCCTTCCAGTCTCGCACGTGTTAGTTTATATCGGACATTCACAGAGCTTAAGGCCCTTTCATTGGTTTAGTTCTACTATAACACCTTGGCTAACATTCTTTGCTCATTGGGCCCGCAGCTTCAGGGGCGGAGCTATTCCTATTCTTCTTCCTGTACTTCAAAAAGTCAATGTTCACTCCGCCGCCTCAGGCGAACAAGAGAACTACAATTCCTTAAAGTGACAGTTCACTGGCTCCAGGCAATATAAAACTGTGTCTAATATCCATTCATACATTAATCATTATACAGTCATAACAACAGTGACCTGTATATGCATACAATTACATATCCTTCATAATAATATCCCTTATTAATTATCATATTTCATGCATTGTAATGTACACATAAACATTTCTTTATTTTACACTGTGCAAGTCTAAATTTGACCAACTAAGCTTTAAAAACACTACACCTGCAAATACATTAACTATTAGGCTATAAAAGTGATGGCTGATAGCTTAAAGCAGCAAATCCCATTGTGAAAAGCATGCAACATATTTTTCGCCTCTGTCCACTGTGCTCACCTGTGTGCGCACTTGTCTGTGTGCAGCGCATCGGGGGCGCGATACCGAGAGCAAAGTAGAGTGTAAACGCAACCATGTAGAGACACAAATGACATGCTGTCGTGTAGATAAGATCAATAACATACGGCCGTTTAGTTTGTTTAATAACAGAACAAGGTGTAGACCTGTTTATAGGAAAGGGAACCTTAAATAACTTCTATTGTGATCTGGCGCTATAGAGAAAATGACAGGGGGCGTGGCCTAATATAATGGCAGTGTATATATATAGTAACATAGTTTGATCCCATTTGGCTCCTACATCCTTCTTAAGTATTGTAATTTACACATATACATTCTTTATTTACAAGTGTAAGTCATAATAAACGTATTACAATTCTACACGGGCTTCAGTCAGGTGTCAGGACAGCAGAAAGCAAACGTCACTCTTTTGGCACCCCTGGCATGTTCATACCTGCAAACTTGTCACCTTTTCGGCGAAATTCGCCGTTTTGAAATGAAGATATGTCATTAGGGCTGCAACGATTAGTCGACATAATCGACGACGTCGATTATGAAAAATCGTCGACGCGTATTTTGGTCGTCGACGCATCGTTTGTAATGAAAAGATTCAGAGCTACCGGTAATTTTCATTCGGCATTGCAATGCACTACATCACGGGTGCCCAATACGTCGGCAGAGGTAGTGCGGGTAGATCGCATGCCAAAAAAAACTGTATCGACAAAACCCAGCCAATCACCACGGACGCTGCGCCCGCAATGGCCGGTCGCTTGAATGGATTTATTGTTAAGTGCAGGGAGAACGGCGCTTTCCCCGACTTCCTTAACTACCACTGCATAACAAGCATTATGCGCTACAACGCTAAACAGGAAAGAGATCACGGAGGTGGCATCGAAGATCGTCTATTGGAGCGAGAGCTCTTCAAAGACAGCTGTTCATCACACTGATGTGAGACGGCTTATAGAGCTCTGTCCAGAGATAAAGGAGTTTCTCCATGTAGTTAAACATGCAGAATACAACCAACTAAATGACCATCAGTGGCTGTAGACTTGGCATTTTTAACCGATCTGTTGAATGAGCTTGACCGTGGTTGATAAGATCAGCTCAGTTAATGCTTTCAAACGGAAAACGCAACATCTGTCCTCAAAGCTGCAGCGCCATGGTTTGGGGAACTTGACAAGTGTCTGTCAGAGCTTATTTATGTCAGCCTTTTCCCACATGAACAATATTAAGTCCAAACATCGTTCCACCAGCAGCTACTACATATATATAGCATTATTAATGTAGGTAGATATTTTTGACTTGGTCATTTTAAAAGTAGCTTTTAAAAAGTGTGGGCCCCCCTGCTCCAGAGCGTGTCAATATGCTCACGTTTCTGCATTACAATTTAAAACGTGTAAATTGTGTTGCCCCGAAGGAGGGAGCAGCAATACACACAATGCAATAAGTCATTTTGATTTACTTTTAAACCCTTGCACTTTAATTGTCGGGTAGGATGGACTATTTGTTTTACTTTTGGACTTTGAATGTCAGTTATTTTGCACTTTCAGAGGCTTGATTGCTATTTTGAGTTACTTTTAAAGCATATTTGCACTTTAATTTGTATTACTATTTAATTTATTTGTTATAATGTTCTGATGTTCAGATCTTGTTACTCAAACACATTTGACAAATACAAGTTCAAATTCCAACATTTTGAGTCATTTTAATGGAAAATAGTCATTAGATTAGTCGACTAATCGAAAAAATAGTCGATAGATTAGTCGATTATGAAAATAATCGTTAGTTGCAGCCCTATATGTCATCCACGTGAATCGTGTAGCTCCGAAGAGTTTTTTAGTTTTGGGGGGGGACAACTCGCCCAGCGTTTCTGAGATCAGAGTGAGACCCGAAAAAAAAGAGAGTTGTACTCTTCGCAAATAGAACATCTTCGATGTGACGTATCGAGTCTTGGCCAATCAGCGTTAAGATGTCTACAGCGGCTTCATTTCCCTCCCACCAGTTTTTGAATGGCAAGCTAGCCAGCTTGCTATCACGTTAGCTAACGTTGTTGAGAGAGACAGCGAGTGCGATTACTGGCAGTGGCGAGTCCGTGGCAGCGTGTGGCGTCAGCCAGGAGAGCGGCGAGTCAGTGGCGGCACTGGCGGGTTCTACCTACCGACACCTAACTACATATAAGGAGAGGACAATGGAGATTTTATCCAACTTGTATTTTAATTAAAAAACAAGTGGCCGAAATGAGTTTCCTCCGTAGGCTGGCCGGGCTCCTGTTTATATTTAAGGGTTCAAATCTACGTGTAGAAAGTATCCTCCAGTTAATTATAATCTATATAGTTATGCGGTTATAATCGCTGTCACGCAGAGAGAGGTGTGCATGTTCAGGTTTACCTGGTGGAAACATTCCAGTATTCTAGACTAACAGTGACGTCTCCTCAAAGTAAAGTGGTATAACAGTATGACATAATATGGTAAAATACAAATAAAAAGGCTGGTGCATTATACATATTATGGCATATAAGTGTAATATTATGAAGTGAAATGTATTAGTAGCAAAACAATATTCAGTATAGTACAGCAGTATTGCATATTGTAAGTATTAAGTCTACAAAATACATTATATATATATATATATATATATATATATATATATATATATATATATATATATATATGTATATGTGTGTGTTATAACTACTGTTCAAAAGTTTGGGGTCACTTAGAAATGTCCTTATTTTTCAAAGAAAAGCACAGTTTTTTTTCAATGAAGATAACATTAAATTAATCAGAAATACACTATACATTGTTAATGTGGTAAATTACTATTCTAGGTGGAAACGTCTGGTTTTTAATGAAAATGTGTATAGAGGCCCATTTCCAGCAACTATCACTCCAGTGTACATTGTGTTTGCTCATCGCATAGAAGACTAATGGATGATTAGAAAACCCTTGTGCAATTATGTTAGCACAGCTTAAAACAGTGATGCTGGAGAGAGAACCTATAAAACTGGCCTTCCTTTGAGCTAGTTGAGTATCTGGAGCATCACATTTGTGGGTTCCATTATACTCTCAAAATGGCCAGAAAAAGAGAACTTTCATGTGAAACTCGCCAGTCTGTTCTTGTTCTTAGAAATGAAGGCTATTCCATGCCAGAAATTATGAAGAAAATGCATAATGATAATATGATCATAGTGACGCTGTACGGCACTGACTCCCCGGTCACTGCACCCCTAATGGTAAAAGGAAGACACAAGTCTAAATATGGTCATAGATGATATCTTGCTGTTTTGACCTGCTGTAACCTACTGTCTTGAACTTGTTGTGACCTGCTGTCTTGAACTAGCCGTGACCTGCTTATCGAGTTCATCTAAAGCACAAGAACATGCAGCTGCTGTTTTCAGGCTTTTTGCAGCTGTAACCGCAAACACCTTATTGAGCACATATCGAGTTCATCTAACCACAGGCACCTGCTACGCCCACGCACTTGCCTAATATAAACTGCAACAACTCCGCACTCCGGCGTTCTTCTCAGACTCTGTCCCTGAGATTGAATCACTCCGTTTGAGAAATCAAACAGAGATTTTCTTGCACTGCGTAGAGCTGGCGAAACATATGATACTTCTGAATTAAGTTCTTTGCACAGAGGGGGTGTCCCCCATGGGCCTTAAAAGTTCTTAGTTGAAGTACTGTATGTATAAATAACTCTTGTAAATAAAAACCATAAAACTCTAACAAAAAGAGTGTGAAAATCAATTCAAAGGGGACTCCTGTTTAGTGGAAGGAGATAACTTCCAGGTTGTCGAGACGTCAAGGTAACACCGGGCCGAGGCCATTGACCAGGGAACACAATCAGCACGATCCCGCCTCGTTCCCAGATCCAGACAAATGTAAGTAATCATTTGGGTTTCACTGTGTGTAAAACGGTTCATCTTCCCTTCCTATTAGAGGAAACAGTTCGGTGGATCACGTGGCTCAATGAAATAGGTAGGCCACGGGGAGATACTAGACGAAAGTTTTTTTTTTTTATATCTGTCATTGTCTCTATAAACTGTAATCGAAAGCAAAATAAGAGGGAAACCTCAGGGTTCTAAAACGGGCCCTCCTTACACGGCTGGCGTGAGGAGTAGGCGCTCCCCCTAAGCCCTGACCAGGTCAGGGCCGGTCCCGTTGCATAGTCATTTACAACATCTGCTAAAATTAAAATAAAGCATCCTTTTTAATATAATTTAAAACTTCATCAAAACGTTCAAAACATCAAAAAGTCGAATAATATCTCCACTTGTCCTCTCCTTGTATGTAGTTAGTAGGGGTGGGAATCACCAGAGGTCCCACGATACGATATTATCACGATATTGCGATTTATTACCTTTTTTCAACTGCAAATTGTCCCCAAAGAAAAACTTTGTCAACATATTTGATCTAATAAGATAAAGTTTTCATTCGGTTCATCTCACTTCAATACTTTTTATTGCAGTAAAAAGGGAAACTATATAGTCGCGTCGGAGAGGGGGCGTGGCTTATCTCCGTGCAAACAGTTATAATTACTGCCATCCAACATGGAATTAACTACTATTTCTGCTTTATACTTGTTGTGGAAATCCCCAAAACGTTGAAATATCAAACACCGTTGTGTCTGGATTTATAATATTATCCGTAAGCGCACACAGCTCATTGAATTTCACCGACTTCTCCAGGAACTGTGTCGGAATGAAGGCCGCTTCCAGCGCTACTAGGGTGCCCGTAGGCAGTTTGATTCACGCTTTTTTTTTTACGTCTTTTTCCTGTGTGTCTGTGTGTCGCAGCGGCGCGAGCAGCGCCGCTACGAGTGACAGGAAGTCCAGACGTTTCAGTGTTTCCCCTACCGTTATATTAGTGGGGCGGGGCGCTCCCATGAAGAAGCCCCCGTCCCCTTTGTAATTCACGCATTACAAAAGTGCAAAGTACAAGGACATAAAACTAAGTCATTCAAATACATGGAGAAATGCCTGTACTTTCGGGTGAATGGTTACGGTACACTGTTAACCTTCTTGGCGTTTTACCGAAAGCCAATCTCTGTGAAGTCTCCGTGAGGTCGTCTTTTTTGCCGTTTCGTCTCTTAAAATGTAAAACAGATCTAATACAGATCTAAGCTCAACATTGAGCATGAATTGAGAGCGTCCGTATCAAATCTACAACCCCGTTTTAAAAAGATTTGTAGAGGAAAGTGTGATGGAAGATTTTCCTATTAGATCTGTTAAAAAGGAATGATGTCTCTCTTAATCAAAGTTGTCTTAAGTCCGTTTATTCCTGCAGGAAGGAAAAGTCTGTCACTGGTCAGAGCAGCCTGTGACACAAGATTCAAAGAAGCAACAGTCATCAGGCCCCTTATAACACAATGAGGTCTCCGCCTCCAAACCCCCCAATGAAGGAGACCAGAGTAGCTGAGTCTTTTCGAGACCAATTAGCCCCCACAGTTCCCGTCATCAGAGAAGAAAACATTTCCCTTTGTCCTGAAAAGTCAACCCCTTATCTGCTTATGACCCCCCCCCCCCCTCCCCCCATATACAAATGAAGGAATGTCAACAGTCCTTTTGATCCCAGTACTCATCCCAGTTCATCTGCTTCTCCCCCCATCTCACATGTGTCAAACTCAAGGCCCGCGGGCCAAATCCGGCCCGCCACGTCATTTTACGTGGCGCGCGACGGCTTTCCGGACCCGTTTTCAGTGAATCGCGGACCTTTTCATGGGCTTTTATTTTGAAGGGGATTTTTTATGTGCTTTTATTTTGAAGGAGATTTTTTATGCAGCGGAGTGCCAACTATTGACACTCCTCAATGATGCATTCACAACACGCTTTACTTGCGTGAGTTTACTGTTTGTGATAGTTAAGCTTCATTACCAACTTTTGTATTTCATGTTTGTGCATGAAAGCACAGAGTCTGTTAAAAAAGGCTGAAGTTATACAATTATTATGTGTGTTGTATTACCTTGTGTCCTTAAGATGCACTTTTTGTTTTTTAATTGAGTGTAAAAGGGTTTGTTTAAAACTATTATTTTTTTTGCGTTGGCATATACTGTGATATTCTGTACTTTCTCAGGTTCAAACTGCACCATCTCATTAAATCAATTTGAGAAGTTGAAAATGTTCCTGGCATTGGATCTCAGCTTGTTAAGGGGTCAAGGTGGGTCCTGCAGTCAGACCAGTTCAGAACAAGTTCCCCAGATCAGTTCAGAACCAGTGCCCCAGATCAGTTCAGAACCAGTGCCCCAGATCAGTTCAGAACCACTTCCCCAGACCAGTTCAGAACCAGTTCCCCAGACCAGTTGAACCACTGCCCCAGACCAGTTCAGAACAAGTTCCCCAGACCAGTTGAACCACTGCCCCAGACCAGTTCAGAACCAGTTCCCCAGACCAGTTGAACCACTTCCCCAGACCAGTTCAGAACCAGTGCCCCAGACCAGTTCAGAACCAGTGCCCCAGATCAGTTCAGAACCACTTCCCCAGACCAGTTCAGAACCAGTGCCCCAGACCAGTTGAACCACTGCCCCAGACCACATGCATGTTCTTATTTGCTCACAATTATTTGTTGGACCAGTTATGTCCTTCTCAACTGTGACAAACAAGCTTTGAAGAAAGTTAATATAATAATGTGCGTTTGATCTTTGTCTTTGTTATTTTCTTCTGTTTTAAGTTTGATCTTTTATAATTGTATATTTATTATAATTTAGTAATGTGGGTTTCTTAACCCTAAATTAAATGGATTTCTGTCATAGTAACAGAGAAATTTGCTTACATATATTTTTACGTTTCTATAAATGCATGTACAATATTTGTACACTTGAATAAGCAATAATCTAATACAAAGACAGTTATTTAACATTATGTTCGGGAGTAGTTACATTTTACAGTGTTACAGTTACAACCGGCCCTTTGAGGACGACCATGATGCTGATGCGGCCCGGGGTGGAAATGAGTTTGACACCCCTGCCCCATCTGGTCTTCATCTCTGAGGGTCATTTAAAGCTCAATTCAGGCCCTCTTCTCCCCCAACATGACAACACGACATTTTCCCATTACAAAAGCAGCTCACTGCAGCCACTAATACTGATACAACTTGATAGCTTACACATATCTGCACTAATTTTTGAAGTTTGAGACGACCAGAACTCTTCCTAGACCTGGCCGTAAAGCCAAACTGAGCAATCGTGGGAGAAGAGCCTTGGTGAGAGGTAAAGACGAACCCAAAGATCACTGTGGCTGAGCTCCAGAGATGCAGTAGGGAGATGGGAGAAAGTTCCACAAAGTCAGCTATCACTGCAGCCCTCCACCAGTCGGGGCATTATGGCAGAGTGGCCCGACGGAAGCCTCTCCTCAGTGCAAGACATATGAAGGCCCCCATAGAGTTTGCCAAAAAACACATGAAGGACTGCCAGACTATGAGAAATACGATTTTCTGGTCTGATGAGACCAAGATTGAACTTTTTGGCGTTAATTCTAAGCTGTATGTGTGGATAAAACCAGGCACTGCTCATCACCTGCCCAATACAATCCTAACAGTGAAACATGGTGGTGGCAGCATCATGCTATGGGGGTGTTTTTCAGCTGCAGGGACAGGACGACTGGTTGCAATTGAAGGAAAGATGAATGCAAGACAATGACCCTAAGCACACAGCTAAAATAACAAAGGAGTGGCTTCGGAACAACTCTGTGACCATTCTTGACTGGCCCAGCCAGATCCCTGACCTAAACCCAATTGAGCATCTCTGGAGAGACCTGAAAATGGCTGTCCACCAACGTTCACCATCCAACCTGACGGAACTGGAGAGAATCTGCAAGGAAGAATGGCAGAGGATCCCCAAATCCAAGTGTGAAAAACTTGTTGCATCATTCCCAAGAAGACTCATGGCTGTACTAGCTCAAAAGGGTGCTTCTACTCAATACTGAGCAAAGGGTCTGAATACTTATGACCATGTGATGTTTCAGTTTTTCTTTCTTTTTTAATAAATCTGCAAAAAATTCTACATTTCAGTTTTTTTTCTGTCAAGATGGGTGCTGTGTGTACATTAATGAGAAACAAAATTAACTTTATTGATTTTAGCAAATGGCTGCAATGAAACAAACAGAAAAATGTAAAGGGGTCTGAATACTTTCCGTACCGTGTGTGTGTGTGTGTGTGTGTATATGTATGTATGTATATATATATATATATATATATATATATATATATATATATATATATATATATACACTTTTATATATACACTTTCTTCTTCTTCTTTCACTATACACATGACCTTTGTTGGTGTACTAGAGGGGAACTCAAAGTAGCCGGTCAGTGGAGCAAGTTACAGTTGGTGGAACATGTAGTCTCTGCATCTGCTACTGAGGGTCTGTCACTGGGGAGTGATTCAGTCAATGCAACACGAGTTTTTAGGGGTCACGCTTCTCTCATTTACAACTAATTCACCACTGTTTCAGTGATAAACCTCTTAAATAATAGTTTAATATAAGATTTCTCAGATGTATGAATGTATTTTATTGTTCTCCACAGACGTCCAGCAGCTGTTTGTGGTTCCCCCTGAGCAGCAGGACTGGAGCTCCAGTCTGGACCAGGAGGAACCAGAGCCCCCCCACATTAAAGAGGAACCGGAGGAACCAGAGCCCCCCCACATTAAAGAGGAACAGGAGGAGCTCTTAACCAGTCAGGAGGGAGAGCAGCTTCAAGGGCGAGAGGAGGCTGGTATAAAGTTCCCATTCACTCCTGTAAAGAGTGAAGATGATGAAGAAGGCGCTCTGTCCTCACAGCTTCATCAAAGAAAAACGGAACGGATGGAAACAGAAGCTGATGGAGTGGATTGTGGAGGATCAGAACCAGACAGGAAGTTAGATCCAGAAAGATATCCAGGACCAGATACGGATGAGACTGAAGACTTGTCTGAACCTGAGACTGATGACAGTAGAGATTGGAAGGAGACTCAGGAACCTGTAAGTGATGTGAACTGTAGTACTGGAAATACATCAATCAGCTCACCTGAATGTGCTGGAAGCTCTGACCACAAGAGATATCTGAAAAGACACACTAGATCCAAAACAGGAGGGAAACTATTTAGTTGTTCCGTGTGTAGTAAAACATGTTTACATAAGGGACACCTGAACTATCACATGAATGTCCACGCAGGAGTGAAACCATTTAGTTGTTCCGTGTGTAGTAAAACATTTTCAGTGAAGGGATCCCTGAAACGTCACATGATTGTCCACACAGGAGTGAAACCATGTAGTAGTTCCATGTGTAGTAAAACATTTTCACAAAAGGAAAGCCTGAAACGTCACATGACTTCCCACACAGGAGTGAAACCATTTAGTTGTTCCCTGTGTAGTAAAACATTTTCACGAAAGAAAAGCCTGAACGTTCACATGATTGTCCACACAGGAGTGAAACCATTTAGTTGTTCCTTGTGTAGTAAAACATTTTCATACAAGGTAATCCTGAAACATCACATGTATGTCCACACAGGAGTGAAACCAATTAGTTGTTCCATGTGTAGTAAAACATTTACACACACGGGAAACCTGAAAGATCACATGATTGTCCACACTGGAGTGAAAGCATTTAGTTGTTCCTTGTGTAGTAAAACATTTTTTCACAAGGCAACTCTGAAACGACATGCAATAGCCCACACTAGAGAAACAAATTAGTCATGGAGTTTGCGCAACAAGATTCTCTCGTCTCTGATATTTATCAAATCACAAGTGTATTGACGAGAGCATCAGAAATAAATGAGACATAGTTAAACACTTAAAAACTGTCGGGCTGATACAGACTGCAAAATAAGTGTATTCGGCTAAGATAAAGCTACACATCAATTTAAATTCTGTTGGTATTTTTTTCTATGATATTGTCTCATGTTTCATGTGTTATGTAGTGTCATGTATATATTAATTAGAATTGTTTTCAGTTAAAGTATTCCATGTCCCCCATGCAGCACTATGGTTTGAGCTGAATTATCATATGTGATAAAACTGAGGGAAATATTGGACCTTCTTTCTCTTCAGCAAAGTTTTCTCTCCTGTTTAAACTCATTACTTCAAGATTTAGTTTTACTGTAGAAACTGCAGTTTTGTTCCATAACTGAATGACTGAATTGAGAAAATAATTGTAGTTAATTATCTCCATCCTTCTTTCTTCAACCTCATTTAAAGATTCTGTCCTTTGTTTTAGAACGTGAATATTTTACCTTTTGTTGACCAAACTTTCTCTTTAATTTCTTACTATTTTAATAATTGTAATGAAACAGTAATCTGTTCTAATTGTTTTCATGGTGGCTCTCAAACAGTTAAACGTCAGCCAATGTTTTCACCAAAATGACTTCAGTTCATATTTCCATATTTGCCCCAGTGAGCTGCAGCAGCCTGTTTTTATTTTATAACTAAATATGTGTGTTCATGATTAATGGTTTAAAGGTTGTTAATGGAAGTTACATTTCTAATTTGTACATGAAATGTGAATGAATTGCCTTCATTAATACAATATATTGTTCATTGATATGGTTTCCCCCCTGTGATCTGAGTAATGATAATTAAATGAAATCAACAAATATTTAGCATATCTTTGTGATTACTTGTGATTACTTGCAGGTTATGAATTGGCTAAATAAAATAACATAATGTAGTAACATTTCCATTGAAATGCCCCTTAATTCTAAAAGAAATTTGAGTGAATTACAGAAGAACCTTTTTCAAATTAATGCTTGTTTGTAGTGATGTGTCCTTTCGTGTCGAGGCTTCGATGCGTGTGTCGAGTAATCCAGGTAGATTTTGGTGAAGCGCGTATCGAGGCTTGTGTCGATGACGTATGTGGTGACGGTCGAAGCCTCGCGAGCCGGCCGGTACGGCCGGCTCGCGAGGCTTCGACATCGGTTTATGGACTGCCGGAACACTTCCACCTTATACTTTTGATTTTCTGAATCAGTCACGTGACTGATTCAGAAAATGGTTTGTGGGTTTGCCGTGTGATTTGAAATATAAGAGGGAGCGAAACTCAATGGATTTCCCCCTTCCTCTCTGTACCCAGCTTCATCTGTGCCTGTGAAAGGGTATTTTATAAAGCAGGCAAAATAGTCTCAAAAAGCCCAGCACTGTGGAAAAGTTCTTATTTAAAAAAAATAAAAAATTGGACACATCAACATGGACTAGCGGAGCCGAAGCTCGAAACACCGATCCTCTGACTGAAAGACGGGTAATCTATAGATTACCCGTCTTTCCCAATTTGTTTCCACCTTTGATTTTGACCCCGCCATTATATCATAAAGATAGACACAATATTAATAAGTTAATAACTGATGTATTGGCGTCACAAACATAATTTATTAAATTCAAAGCTTCACACACCAAAGCCATGGTGTCGTTGTGATCACTCTGCCTGTTTTACATGTATTGTCCACTTGGTGGCGCAGTAGAGCAAATGAAGCCCCATGAAGCTTCGGCCCATGAGCGAACCAATTGGATGGAAAGCTTCAATGCTTCAGGAAGCTTCATCTCGCCATCACTACTTGTTTGTAAATACTGTTTGAAATGTATTTCAAAGCTAAAGTAAAGGACATGTTTACTCTTAGAAAATGTAATGATTCCAATACCTGTCTATTAAATACACATTAATTGAGATGTGAATGTCATGTAACAGAGTGGACATTTTAGTCCATCATATCCTGAGCTTGACCAATACATCATACATACCTGCTCTAAAGTATGCGTCCGCCTGGCTCTCGTGAGATTATCATATGATCATGGCGTCAGAGCAAGTCGGACACAAATCTGACCGGCATGCACTGTGGGGCGATCGGCGGTGATCGATTCTGTGCAGGACCGGCTCATCTCGATTGAGCCTAATAAAACAGCATAGACATGATCATATGGTCTCACCGGCCTATGCCAAGACAAGATGGCTGCCATTGCCGTTTCCCTGTTCAGAATCTCTCTGCAATCCTTCAGGGATCACCAAAACAAAAGGCCATCCATTCAAGATCAAACTATTGCTCATTGCTGGGTTTTTTTCCCCATCTTCTTGGACATTTTGGAACTTGATGTGGTTAATGACATGAGAACACACGGTGATTGTTTTCTTTTGTCACCAAACAAAAAGGATCTTGGTTACAACGAAAAAACTGGCGCAGGAATTAGAAGAGATTAAAAAATCCCTAAATTTTACATTAGAGAAGATCAGCAAAGTGGTAAAATGGCAAAGTAACCTCATGGGTCTCTTGGAGGTCCGTGAGCTGAAGGCCACAGTCAAACAAAGGGACCAGAGGATTGAACTGCTGGATCAAAGGATAGATGATCTGGAGCAGATAACTTTGAGTGCATCCCAAGTCTCTAAATTGCATCCCCGTTTCCCTCACTTGCGTCCTTTCCTTGCGTCTTAGTCCCTCCCACCAGGGATGCATAGAGAGACGCAAGGAAACCAAGCGAGGAGAGAAGATTCGAGGAAATATGTTTTAAGAGACATGAGACGTCCTTTCCTCTGATGCGTCACGTGAAGCGACGTCGGTTTATGATGACTGCAGCCGACTGACAGCTGATCTCATCTGATCAGCTGTCAGTCGCTTTAACAGCTGATGAGTTTTGTCCGAGAGTTTTTAGCGAACATTCCAATAAAAATACACTTAAAATATTTATCAAAACGATCGTATGTTTTCAGTTGATTTAATGGTGTTAAACTACTACTTATATTAATAAAGACAAAGTTATCATGAGTGTCAGAGTGGAGATGTTTTCTCTGTCGTCTGTTACCGTTAAATAAACTGCAATGAGTATTTATATACTGTGTTCTGTGTCCTGCTTATACGCGCAGGATCCATTTCTACCAGCGGAATGCGTCTTATTTATTTATTTGTTATTTACGTCGGTATGTTTTGAAATTCTGATTGTGACATCATTATAAAATAACCCACAATATAAATATAGTTTCTCTTCATTACGTGTTGTAAACAAGTGTTTCCTCTCTCCAGCTCTCTGATTTTAATTACATACATAATAAAAGTTATTGAGGGAAACAACAGATCAAATCTTTGAAGACAGTTGTTTGTGGTCCTTTTGTTGTTCAGACCTACTATGAACATATTTTAACCAGATTGTGAATAAGAAAACAGATTTAATATATAGCTTGAGTTTAATCTGTGATCATCTTCACTCTGGTATTAAACTCCAGCATCAGTCCGCTCAGCTGCAGCGTCCAATCACATAACAGATGAACACTGAGGGGGCGTGTCCAGCGTTAAAACACTTCCTGGAAGCCTGCTCTCGGGGCTCCTCGATCATGGCTCCTCCGATTTCCCTCCTCGCTCCTCGCTCCTCGCTCCTCAGAGCAGAATAAGAGCTTTGGGACGGCCGTCAAGATGGCGGCGCAGAACCACTTCCGGTTCAATCGAGGAGCGAGGAGCGAGGAAATGACAATTTAGAGACTTGGGATGCACCCTTTGTCGCCAAGGATCGACAAGGTGAGGATGCACCGCATGAGGAGCTGCACACTCTGGAGCAACAAGTGGTGCAATTTCTAAGAAGTAAGAAAATTCACCTCGAGACACAGCAAATATCAGCCTGCCACACTCTACCACAGAAGGATAAGAAAGAAAAAAAAACTAACTTTTTGTTCCAAAGTATAAGGTGGAAGTGTTCCGGCAGTCCAAACATCTGAAGGGTACTGAAGTGTAAGTATATGAGTATCTGACAAAGAAACATGCTGAAATAGCCTGGAATGGTCGTATCCAAAGAAAGCGAAACAAAACTCAAGCAACATGGACAAGGAATGTAAAAGTGTTCATGAAGTTAAATGGACCACCAGAGCAAGCCAATGTGGTTGTGGTACGGAATCTGGGAGAAATGGATCAATAAAAGTGATCACTTCTATAGCCGGGGTCGGGCCAGGACATGTTGGAAACAACATCGCATTCAACACAACCAGTAGAAGACCAAGAAAATACAACACCCTGAAATCTGTTTTATTTTCTTTTGGTGACGTCATGTTGTGGAGCACGCCCTGTCATAGAGACTTAATGTCTGCAAATCTTATTTCTAAATCAATTCTTTGATTCCCTGGGGAAAAAAGTAGACCATTAAATCAAGCCTGTTCTTAATAAGTTATTTTAAATAACTCTGTAAGGTAATTAACCTGAAAGTAATTTTGTTTAATAAGTGGTTAAATGAGAGATAATTTTTTATCATAAATGACATAGGAAGTAACTCGTTAAATTTATTTAAATAAATGATCCTAAACAATAGCAAAGGTCCACAATGGGTTATTGAATGAATGAATACATTCAAAACCTTAAGTGATAGTTGTGGGGTATAAAATGTTAAAATGTCGGCGTATCTTTTTAAGGCGGCGGGTTCTAGATGAACGGGCCACAGATTTGATGCTTAAACAACTAACTTCTCGCCTGAAAACATCCTAAAATGTCATGTTGTGACTCAACAACTGTAGTATTCAGAGAACGTCAACTTTCAGTTGTGAGTACCAACGCCATTGTTTGACTTATCACCTCCGCAAATTCCGTAACTGTACGCTGGCAACGCCCTCGTGGGTAGGGGAGGGGGGAGCTGCACTCATGTGATTGGTTGAAAATGAGGGCGACATCTGATTGGCCACAGATAGTCCATGTTGAAAAAAACGCATTTACGGATCGGATCACGGCAGGGGAGTCTCATAAAAGCCACTTGTAAATGTGAAGCTTTTCACAAAGAAATGCAGTGTAATCCACAAATACAGTGCAATCCAAAAATACAGTGTAATCCACAAATGCATACAAATACATACAAATGCAGATATATAATTGTGATTTTTTTAAACATTTATATAAATCATTGGAATGTATTTGTAAACCCTTCTGTGTGCATTTGTAAATCGAATATATTTGTGAATTGTTCTGTGCGCATTTGTGAATCTTTCTGTGTGCATTTGCTAATAAAGAGACTGAAATAACCCCATACAAAACCAACCTGTGAGGTAAAACACGTCTTCATTAAAATCAGAGGTGTCAAGTAACGAAGTACAAATACTTCGTTACTTTACTTAAGTAGACATTTTGGGTATCTATACTTTACTGGAGTATTTATTTTTCAGACGACTTTTTACTTCTACTCCTTACATTTTCACGCAAATATCTGTATTTTCTACTCCCTACATTTTAAAAATAGCCTCGTTACTATTTCATTTTGGTTTGTTTTCATTCCGGCTTGTCATCGTTCAAAAACACACACAAAAAAAACCTCTCTGCCCCGTTGCGCACACAGGTGAGCACTGAGCACACACACCAACGGACAGAGAGTGAAGATGGCAACGGCAGCTCTCATGTGAGGAGGAGCTCTCTTTCACCTGGAGCAGCTCTCCTGCTCCAGGTGAAAGACAAAGTGCTCGTGTCTCCTACCAACAAAGAGCTGCTGGCTTCACATATTACAAAAGTACAAAGTGCAGGGATATAAAACTCAGTCATTAATAAATACATGGAGAAATGCCTGTACTTTCGGGTAAATGGTTACGGTACGCCGTTAACAGATTAAGCCTAATTCATGCTTCTCCGTCAGGTCGACGGCGCACCTACGCAGTCGACCTGACGCAGTCGTTGAGCATTCATAGTTCTGCGTCGAGGGTCTGCGTTGCTCTGGAATTAACCGCCATACCGCCAGGGGGGTGTGGCTGTGTGGTTTCAGGGGTTATAGCTGAACCCTTGCTTTTTCTTCCGGTCACAGTAAACAATGGCGCTCATCAATATTGAAGAGCAAATGCTTATATTGCAAGAGTTGAAGCGCATGCGACAGAGAAGACGTTTGCGGAGGTGGTCTGTACGACCACTAAACCAATCGAGGCTGGAAACGGGTGAATTTACAACACTGGTTCACCCTCTGAGGGACCTGGATGAACAGATGCACTTTCGATACTTTCGAATGTCAGCGGGCCGAGTATATTGGAGAAGTGATGGGTGGTAAGGTTATGCATGGTGTTGAAAATAAATATCAAAACAACTTTTTGAAAACAAACTTGTGTGCTTTATTCTTATGTACAAGTGCACTAAAACAATTTAAAAAAAAACACACACACACACACTTGAGTCGCTAAAGTCGGTAAAATGCAGGCACCTTTTGGCCGCCTGGATCGCCACTTTTTGTAGCGAGTTTTTTTCGCAGACGGACATATTTGTCCCGGAGGTTCTTCCGCCTTTTCGTGCACTCCACGGCCTCCAGCCCCGTGTTTTGCGCGATTTCTCGCCATGAATTTAATGTCCTTTGGCTGTCCTTGTAGTCGCTTGAAGAAAAGTTATACAAGTGGTCGTATTTCCTCACTTCCTCGATGATTCGTTCTTCTGTTTTGTCCATTGTGACTATCGGTCTACAAGAACTTTTAAAAATGGCGGTGTAGGAAGACAAACCGGAAAGAGCAACCGGAAATTACGTTCTGAGCGGACCAATCACAGCGTTGCGGTCCGCGTCAACGCGACGCGTAGTTAGGATTTTTTGGAGGTGCGCGTCAGGCTACAGCGTAGGGGTCTGCGTCGACGCGTAAGCTACGGCGTAGCTACGGCGTAGCCCTGACGGAGAAGCATGAATTAGGCTTTACGCTTGCCCATGCGCGACTTGACGCGCATGGGCAAGTCTCCGTGAGCTCGTCTTTTCCTGCTGTTGCGCTTCTCAAAATAAAAAAAACAGATCTAAGCTCAATATTGAGCATGAATTGAGAGAGGCCGTATCAAATCTACAACCCCCTTTATAAAAGATGTGTAGAGGAAAGCAGCTCACTGCTCCACTAATACTGATACAACCTGATGCTCACATATATGCACTCATTCTGTTTTGTTTGGCAAAAAAAATTAAAAGCTTATTGTTTTCCACTATGAGCTATTTAGTAGTAACTAAATATTATTTGTTTTTTGCACAGATAGAACTTACACAAAACATTGTCTGATGGAGCAATCTGATTTACTTGAAAGTGATTGCAATTTAATTTTCAAGTGAACAAACACTAACTTAAGATGACAATGATTAAATCTTATTTTGATAAAATGCGCTCTATGCATCAAGTCTGCCATGAAAGCCACATAGAAGATCCTAAAAGCTTTTATTTTGAAGGTGACTCCGCAAGCTGCAGCTGACCCGGATGCTCCTCCATTAGCAACATGGCGGCTACCGTCAGCAGCAATAGCAGCGTCTCGTGGTTGTGTTGGTAAAGCGTCAGGTAGCTCCTTCAGTACTGATCCAGCAGAGTCTCTGTATGTCTGGATAAACCTTCTGAATGGACTTCTAGATGTTCACCTTTGTTCCCGGATGTTGTTCCTGTGACTCATCTCCCGGTAGCCTACAGAGATACTGAAGTTAGCTTAGCATGCTGCAAACAGACGGGGACGGAAGTCAGCAACAGCTCGTCTTTAAAGGAGAGGAAACGAGGTTTGTGACGGAGTTCGTGGAGAAAATGTCTAAAGTGCAAATGCTGAGATGTTTCGTCAACCAGCGACTAACTGCGGCTGCGCAAGAGATATTTGGGCTGTTTGAAAGAACGATAGCAGAGTACGAGGAGGAACTTTCTAGTTCAAAAGAGGAGAACGAGCGACAACGGAGACTACTGGACGCTGTTTTCAACCCGGAAGTCCGGATACAAAGAGCAGGTTGGTTCTGTTTGTTTCTTCATCACTTTACACTGATGGAACCAGTTCTGAGAGACACCATGGTAATGAAAGCGGCTCGCTTCACTTCGGACTTGCTGGACGCCGGTTGACGCGGCCGAGAATGGAGGGACAGCGAGTGCGATCACTGGCAGGAGAGTCCGTGGCGCCCGGAGAGCGGCGACTCAGCAGCGACGTGTTCGCGAGTCAGTGGCACTCAAGTGCCGGTGTTACACCCCAACTGGTTTTCAAACCTACTGGTTTCCCTACGCGTGCGTGTGTTGTCTTCGCTTCACAGCTGCAGCTGTTTTCTGTCTGGTCACCAGATTCGTCACATATTCACAAACATATTGCTGGAGATCTTCAAGCCACATTTCATATCCATTGCAGCGATCGTGATTGTATAAGTGAGCACTGCATCACAACCACGTATGAAGAAACACATTTAAGGAAATATATTTATAAAAAGATCGCAACGACCTGGATTCGATCCCTGTCGAGCAAAATGAAAACGTACTGAAAGACGGTGACTTAACCTATAGAGCCACCGATTAATCAAACAACTTCAGTCATTTAAGGTATTACTCAATTATGTCCCATCTCCTCTGTGTCCAGGGAACCTCTTGGTCTAGGTGAGCTGAAACAACTGGTTACCTCGGGCGGATATTAAAACACGTCTCAACATATTTAGCGATGATTTTTCGCGAGGCTACGGCCAGACGCCACTGACGCATTTTGACAAAAACAATTCTACTTTTGTGACGATCGTGTTGTGAAAAGACACTAAAAACATTGCGAACACTGAGCCACAGGAAGAGTGGGATATAGTAATGTTCTACCCACAGAACAATGAAGGACATATTGCTGGAGATATACTTTTGCAAGATGATGCTGCTGCTCATCTTGCTTCCTTCAGCACTCGTAATAAAGTTCCCCATCAAGGGATTACATTGACAGCTTTTTAAATGACATTTAAAAACTTGGTTAGGAAAAGATAGCACAGTGTTGTGCTGCTAACTTCTCTGCCATCGTAGGGCTGCTGGTAGTCAAGTATAGCTGACTGCAGAAGAGGCAACAACATATTTGTGGAGTTCCACGACAGTGTTTTAATATCCACCCGAAACAAGTTGTTTCAGATCACCAGACCAAAAAGGTTCCCTAGAGGCAGATGTGACTTGATCAATAAATTCCCAAATGACTTAGGTTTAGTTAATGATTGGTGGCGCACCGCGTATCGCCACCGCATAACAACAGGTTATAATGTGTTGCTCTACGGAGATCGAATCCAGGTCGTTGCGATCTTTACATTTATTTATATATATATTTGTGTTTCTTCATACGTAGTTGTGATGTAGTGCTCACTTAAACAATCGTAATCGCCGCAAAGGATATGCCATGTGGCGTGAAGATCTCCAGCAATATGTCCTTCATTGTTTTGTGGGTAGAACATTACTATATCCCACTCTTCCTGTGGCTCAGTGTTCGCAATGTTTTTACTGTCTTTTCACAATACGATCGTCACAAAAGTAGAATTGTTTTTGTCAAAATGCGTCAGTGGCGTCTGGCCGTAGCCTCGCGAAAAATCATCGCTAAATATGTTGAGACGTGTTTTAATATCCGCCCGAGGTAACCAGTTGTTTCAGCTCACCTAGACCAAGAGGTTCCTGGACACAGAGGAGATGGGACATAATTGAGTAATACCTTAAATGACTAAAGTTGTTTGATTAATTGGTGACTCTATAGGTTGAGCCACCGTCTTTCAGTACGTTTTCATTTTGCTCGACAGGGATCGAATCCAGGTCGTTGCGATCTTTTTATAAATATATTTCCTTAAATGTGTTTCTTCCTACGTGGTTGTGATGCAGTGCTCACTTATACAATCACGATCGCTGCAATGGATATGAAATGTGGCGTGAAGATCTCCAGCAATATGTTTGTGAATATGTGACGAATCTGGTGACCAGACAGAAAACAGCTGCAGCTGTGAAGCGAAGACAACACACGCACGCGTAGGGAAACCAGTAGGTTTGAAAACCAGTTGGGGTGTAACACCGGCACTCGTCGAGAAACTGACGCGAGTGGGTGGAGCCACATTTCACAACAGGTCAGCTGCCGTAAATCAGTTTTATGATCATAAAATGGAGGAGCTGCATTTTTGTTGTTGTTAATGCCTAAGTGTACAAATAGATAGATAGATAATGTGTGTTTTTTTTGTAGACTTAATACTTAAAATATTCAATAAGATAAGATATTGCTGTATAGTACTGATGTACTATATTGAATATTGATTTGCTACTACTACATTTCACTTCACAATATATTACTTATATACCATAATATGTATAATGTACCCGCCTTTTTTAAATTAAATAAATAAATAAATATATATATACATTTTACCGTTTCATGTCATACTGTTATACCGTGACAGTGCTCAGTAGTTGTCAGACAACTGCAACCATGGTTTACATGGATCGTGGTTATATCTGGATCCTGGTCCGGCCCAACATCTACTGCTATTAACATTATTAATATTATTATTATTAGTTGTTAGTTATTACTATTAGCATTGGAAATACACTTACTGCTTCTATTATAATTAAAGTTATATAATTATAATTATATAACTATATCCACTGCTGCTGGTATTTTTGGTAGTTGTAACTTTCATGCCTATACTCATTATATTACTCATTTCTGTCATATTCATTGAATGTGCTGTGACTATGTTGTTCATTCTGTACACATGACATCTATTGTACTTCCTATATTTCTTCATATAACAGTGTTTCCCCTAGGCTTACAGCTTCACGAGCGACGACACCAACACAAACACTTAAAGTAGTGGTTCTCAAACTTTTTCTGTAAATAACTTCATTTTGTGACTCCATCTGTGCTTTTATAAATAACAGAATAAAGAAAATTGCAATCACTTTCAAGTAAATCAGATTGCTCCATCAGACATTTTTTTATTTTTAAATTGCAATCACTTAGAACAATGAAAATAAAGTTATATCTGTGCAAAAAAATAACTAATATTTAGTTACTACTAAATAGCTCATTGTGGAAAACAATAAGCTATTTTTTTTTTTGCCAAACGAAACAGAATGAGTGCAGATATGTGAGCATCAGGTTGCATCAGTATTAGTGGAGCAGTGAGCCTCTACACATCTTTATAAACGGGTTGTAGATTTGATACAATTCATGCTCAACGTTGATCTGAGATCTGTTTTCTGTTTTGAGACGCGCAGCAGCAGAAAGGACGTCACGGAGACTTCTGGCAAAGAGCCAAAAATCGGCGAGTCGCTATGCGCATGCGCAAGCTTAACCTGTTAACGGCATAATGTAAACATTTACCCGAAAGTACAGGCTTTTCTCCATGTATTTATTAATGACTTAGTTTTATATCCGTGTACTTTGTACTTTTGTAATATGTGAAGCCAGCAGCTCATTGTTGGTACAAGACACGAGCACTTTGTCTCTTTCACCTGGAGCCCCCCTATTCTAACGGTGGGGGAAACACTGTATAATATAATACTTCATATAGTTTACCATGTCATGTCATACTGATATACCACCATTATGAGACTCTACTTTGAGGAGACGGCACTGTTGGTCTAAGCTAAACACTGGAATATTTTTTCCACCAGGTAAACCTGAACATGCACACCTCTCTTGAGTGAAGTTCCCTGCTGATGTCCGAGCTCCTTACCCTAAAATTAAGGCTGAGACCCCCGGCCTCCTACAGAGGAAACTCATTTCGGACACTTGTTAGAATTTGTTTGTTTTTTGGATAAAATTGGATAAAATCGGCACTTGTCCTCTCCTTATATGTAGTTCGCTGTCGGTAGGTGCCACGAGCTGCCAGTGCCAGTAGTTGTCAGAGAAGTGCCGTCAGAGACTTGCCACCAGTAGTTAGACAGGTGCCACCACTATGGCACATGCTTTGTTGGCAGCCATGTGGTGCCAGACCAGGGCTATAAAGGTAACAGTCACTTTGCCAGATGTGACACTAATGGACAAAGCAGATCAGCTCAAAGCAATGGAAGACATTTAAAAAAAAACATACACCTACGACATCCTCTGACCTTTGACCCTCACATCGGTTCAGGGAAAAAGGAAGAAACCTTCGGAAGTACAATAGATATAGAACATAGAGTCACAGCACATTCAATGAATATGACAGAAATGATTAATATAATGAGTATAGGCATGAAAGTTACAACTACCAAAAATACCAGCAGCAGGGGATATAGTTATATAATTATAATTATAATAGAAGCAGTAAGTGTATTTCCAATGCTAATAGTAATAACTAACAACTAATAATAATATTAATAATGTTAATAGCAGTAGATGTTGGGCCGGACCAGGATCCAGATATAACCACGATCCATGTAAACCATGGTTGCAGTTGTCTGACAACTACTGAGCACTGTCACGGTACAATAGTATGACATGACACGGTAAAATGTATATATATATATATATTTTTTTTTAATTTTTATTAAAAAAAAGCGGGTACATTATACATATTATGGTATATAAATAATATATTGTGAAATGTAGTAGTAGCAAATCAATATTCAATATAGTACATCAGTACTATACAGCAATATGTTATCTTATTGAATATTTTAACTATTAAGTCTACAAATAAAACACACATTATCTATCTATCTATCTATTTGTACACTTAGGCATTAACAACAACAAAAATTCAGCTCCTCCATTTTATGATCATAAAACAGATTTACGGCAGCTGACCTGTTGTGAAATGTGGCTCCGCCCACTCAGCTCGTCAGCTTCTCGACGAGTGCCGTTCGTTTGGCGAGTCGCTGGCGAGTCGTCGCTGGCGAGTCATCGCTGGCGAGTCGTCGCTGGCGAGTCGCAGACACGTCGCAAACTCGCGACGCCTGCGCAGACCTCGCCGCAGACTCGCCGCCTTGCTGACGCCTGCCACACGCTTGCCACTAGGTGCCGGTGCCACAAGGAGGAGCTCGCCCTTACTGCGAGACCTGTCTGTGACCATCCGACAAAACGTCCATGAGTTAGACGTTTTTTACCCTGCATGGAGCTTTGCAAACAGTCCACCAGTATGATGATGGCACGAGACAACATGCATCAACATACTACATTTGAAGTGGATCTTATAAATTACCTTCATCAGTTCGTTATCGTATAGTGTCTAGAAATAGACACTAAATTAGATTACAAATCACACAAAACTCAAACTGGCCGACTTCTGATGGAGCATGGTCCCATACTTTTTGCTTTTTGCTCGATAGCGCCCCCTTTAGTTGTGAAAGCCCACACTTTTTGCCAACTATCACCAACTGACTTGAAATTTGGCACACATGTCCGGGTGGGACTGCTCTGTTGCGACCGTGGCGACCTGTCCTTCGCGGTCAACAACGAAGGTACTTTTGAGGGACTAAGCATGCTTGAAACGTAACTACCGTAAAAGTCGGGTTACACGCCGCTACTACCTTCGGTCAGTGTCCCCGTTTTGCAATTTTATTCCCAACTCTTCCTAAACGCTGGGTTCGATTTTTACAAAATTCTCTGTGGATCATTACTGGTTCAATTTCATCAACATATATCAAAAGTTTGTTTATATCTCATTGTGTTCAGAAGAAAAGGACCAATGAACTTCTAAGGAGAAAATTCAACTAAATTCAACAAAGCAGCCCTCGCAGTACGTTCAACATAGATATACAACATTTGATAGGCGTATGTACCACATATGAACTTATGAATTACTATCTTGGGACCATGCTCTAAACCAGTGATTTTTAACCATAGGGCCGCGGCCCCCCCCCATTGGGCCGCGAGCGCCACCTAGAGGGCAGCCAAAAATATATACACTGACCTAAAGGATTATTAGGAACACCATACTAATACTGTGTTTGACCCCCTTTCGCCTTCAGAACTGCCTTAATTCTCCGTGGCATTGATTCAACAAGGTGCTGAAAGCATTCTTTAGACATGTTGGCCCATATTGATAGAATAGCATCTTGCAGTTGATGGAGATTTGTGGGATGCACATCCAGGGCACGAAGCTCCCGTTCCACCACATCCCAAAGATGCTCTATTGGGTTGAGATCTGGTGACTGTGGGGGCCATTTTAGTACAGTGAACTCATTGTCAGGTTCAAGAAACCAATTTGAAGTGATTGGAGCTTTGTGACATGGTGCATTATCCTGCTGGAAGTAGCCATCAGAGGATGGGTACATGGTGGCCATAAAGGGATGGACATGGTCAGAAACAATGCTCAGGTAGGCCGTGGCATTTAAACGATGCCCAATTGGCACTAAGGGGCCTAAAGTGTGCCAAGAAAACATCCCCCACACCATTACACCACCACCACCAGCCTGCACAGTGGTAACAAGGCATGATGGATCCATGTTCTCATTCTGTTTACGTCAAATTCTGACTACCATCTGAATGTCTCAACAGAAATCGAGACTCATCAGACCAGGCAACATTTTTCCAGTCTTCAACTGTCCAATTTTGGTGAGCTCTTGCAAATTGTAGCCTCTTTTTCCTATTTGTAGTGGAGATGAGTGGTACCCGGTGGGGTCTTCTGCTGTTGTAGCCCATCCGCCTCAAGGTTGTGCGGTTGCTTAAATCACCTTTCTTTCCCATTCTGACATTCAGTTTGGAGTTCAGGAGATTGTCTTGACCAGGACCACACCCCTAAATGCATTGAAGCAACTGCCATGTGATTGGTTGATTAGATAATTCAGGGTTTCCCCTACCGTTAGAATAGGGGGGCGGGGCGCCCCCCTGAAAAAAACCTCCGCCCCCCTGTAATTTTCTCCGTCGCGCCAGATCACAGACGTGATTTAAGGTTCCCTTTCCTATAAACAGGTCTACACCTTGTTCTTTTATTAAACAAACTCAATGTTCTTATTTTATTGATCGTATTTCTGTCTATTTCTGTCATGGTCGCGTTTACAACTCTACTTTGCTCTCGGTAACGCGCACCGCGGAGATCCGCCCCGATGCCCACAGACTCGTGCGCGCGCACAGGTGGGCAGAGAGCACACTTCCATCAGCCGGCAGAGAGCGTCCAATAATGTCGCGTGGAAAGAAAACAGATATATCTGCGTTTTTTAAACGCTCCCAACGTCGCTCCCAATGTCCCAACGTCGCCGTCGTCTCCGACACTCCGATATATATATATATATATATATATATATATATATATATATATATATATATATATATATATATATATATATATATATATATATAATTAATTTCAGTTGGTGGAACATGTAGACTCTGCATCTGCTACTGAGGGTCCACTCTGACGGTGGGGAGTGGTTCAGTGTTGCTGCTGTCGTAAACATCAGACGTGTGATGTTTATGACAGCAGTAGCATGTTTTTATTTAGGGGTCATGCTTCTCTAATTTACAACTAATTCACCGCTTTTTCAGTTATAAACCTCTTTAAATAATAGAGACTTTGAGATAAGATTTCTCAGACGTATACATGTATTGTATTATTCTCCACAGATGTCCAGCAGCTGTTGGTGGTTAAAAAAGAGGTTCCCCTTGAGCAGCAGGACTGGAGCTCCAGTCTGGACCAGGAGGACCCAGAGCCCCCCCACATTAAAGAGGAACGGGAGGACCCAAAGCCCCCCCACATTAAAGAGGAATGGGAGGACCCAGAGCCCCCCCACATTAAAGAGGAATGGGAGGACCCAGAGCCCCCCCACATTAAAGAGGAATGGGAGGACCCAGAGCCCCCCTACATTAAAGAGGAATGGGAGGACCCAGAGCCCCCACACATTAAAGAGGAATGGGAGGACCCAGAGCCCCCCTACATTAAAGAGGAACGGGAGTACCCAGAGCCCTCACACATTAAAGAGGAACAGGAGGATCCAGAGCCCCCCCACATTAAAGAGGAACAGGAGGAGCTCTTAACCAGTCAGGAGGGAGAGCAGCTTCAAGCGCTGGAGGAGGCTGGTATCAAGTTCCCTTTCGCTCCTGTAGAGAGTGAAGATGATGAAGAAGCAGCTCAGTCCTCACAGCTTCATCAAAGACAAACTGAACAGATGAAAACAGAAGCTGATGGAGTGAATTGTGGAGGATCAGAACCAGACAGGAAGTTAGATCCAGAAAGACATCTAGGACCAGATTCTGAAGACTCGTCTGAACTTGAGACTGATGACTGTAGAGATTGGAAGGAGACTCAGGAACCTGTAAGTGATGTGAACTGTAGTAGTGGAAATAAATCGATCAGCTCTCCTGAATGTGCTGGAAGCTCTGACCACAAGAGACATCTGAAGGGACACACTAGATCCAAAACAGGAGTGAAAGCATTTCGTTGTTCCGTGTGTAGTAAAACATTTTCACATAAGGGAACCCGGAACAGTCACATGACTATCCACACAGGAGTGAAACCATTTAGTTGTTCCGTGTGTAGTAAAACATTTTCACGAAAGGGACACCTGAACATTCACATGACTATCCACACAGGAGTGAAACCATTTAGTTGTTCTGTGTGTAGTAAAACATTTTCACAAAAGATAGCCCTGGAACGTCACATGACTGTTCACACAGGAGTGAAAGCATTTAGTTGTTCGGTGTGTAGTAAAACATTTTCAAAAAAGACAACCGTGGAACGTCACATGACTGTTCACACAGGAGGGAAAGCATTTAGTTGTTCCTTGTGTAGTAAAACATTTTCACACAAGACAACCCTGGATGGTCACATGAAGATCCACACAGAAGGTAATCCATTTCGTTGTTCCGTGTGTAGTAAAACATTTTCACAAAAGTTAACCCTGGAACGTCACATGATGATCCACACAGGAGTTAAAGCATTTAGTTGTTCCACGTGTCGTAAAACATTTACACTCAAGGGAACCCTGCAACGTCACATGGCGATCCACACAGGAGTGAAAGCATTTAGTTGTTCCATGTGTAGTAAAACATTTTCACAAAAGAGAACCCTGAAACGTCACATGACGATCCACACAGGAGTGAAAGCATTTAGTTGTTCCCTGTGTAGTCAAACATTTTCACAAAAGAGAAACCTGAAGTATCACATGACTATCCACACAGGAGTGAAAGCATTTAGTTGTTCAGTTTGTGGTAAAACATTTTCACACAAGCACATTCTGAAACAACATTCAAAAATCCACACTAGATAAACAAATTAGTCGTGGAGTTTGCTCAACAAGATTCTGTCGTCTCTGATATTCATCAAATCACAAGTGTATTGATGAGAGCATCAGAAATAAATGAGACATAGTTAAACACTTAAAAAACTGTCGGGCTGATACAGACTGCAAAATAAGTTTATTCGGCTAAGATGAAGCTACACATCAATTTAAATTCTATTGGTATTTGTTTCTATGATATGGTCTCGTGTGTTATGTAGTGTCATGTATATATTAATTATAATTGTTTTACGTCAAAGTATTCCATGTCCCCTATGCAGCACTATGGTTTGAGCTGAATTATCATAGGTGATGAAACTGAGGGAAATATTTAACCTTCTTTCTCTTCAGCAATGTTTTCTCTCCAGTTTAAACTCATTACTTCCTTGATTTAGTTTTTCTTGGCTAAGACTCTACACGTCACATCAAAGATGTTTTACTGCGAAGATCACAACCTCAGCTTTTCTCCGTGTCTCACTCCAATCTCAGAAACGCTGGCATGCCATTTGCTTTTTTTCGCGACTTATTGACTACCGTAATAATCGCGCGACACAACAAATTGATAATGAAATTCGTTGCCAACTCTTTTGATAATCGATTTTTATCGATTTGTTGTTGGAGCCCTAGACTGAATTGAGAAAAGAATTGTAGTTAATTATCTCCATCCTTCTTTCTTCTTCAATTTGATTCTGTCCTTTGTTTTAGGACGTGAATATTTTACCTTTTGTTGACCAAACTTTCTCTTTGATTTATTAATATTTTGATAGTTGTAATGCAACAGTAATTGTTTTCATTGTGGATCTCAAACCGTTAAAGTTTAGCCAATGTTTTCACCAAAATGACTTCAGTTCAATGTTGTACTTCCATATTTGCTCCAGTGTGTGTAGCTAAGCTGCAGCAGCCTGTTTTTCTTTTATAACTAAACCTGTGTGTTTATGATGAATGGTTTAATGGAAGTTACATTTATAATTTGTATGTGAATGAATTGCCTTCATTAATAAAATATTTTGTTCATTGATATGGTTTCCACCCTGTTATCTGAGTAATGATAATTAAATTAAATCAACAAATATTAAGCATATCTTTGTGATTACTTGCAGGTTATGAATTGACAAAATAAAATAACCCAAAAATGGGTTAAAACTTCCATTGACTTCCATCCTAATTCTAAAAGAAATGTGGGTGAATTACAGAAGGACTTTTTTCAAACTAATGCTTGTTTGTAAATACTGTTGATGTGAATGTCCTGTAACCGGGTGGACATTTTAGTCCATCATTTCATACATACCTGCTCTAAACTATGCAGAGGTTATCGTTGACCAAATGTGCATGCGTCAGAGCAAGTCGGACACAAATCTAACCGGCATGCGTTGTGCGGCGATCGCCGGTGATCAATTCTGCACAGGATTGGCTCATCTCAAACGAGCCTAATAAAACAGCATAGACATGATCATATGGTCTCACCGACCTATGCCAAGATAAAATGGCTGCCACTGCCTTTTCCCTGTTCAGAATCTCTCTACAATTCTTCAGGGATCACCAAAACAAAAGGCATTTTGGAACTTGGTGTGGTTAACGACATGAGAACACACGGTGATTGTTTTCTTTTGTGACCAAACAAAAAGGATCTTGATTACAACCAAAAAACTGATGGAGGAATTAGAAGAGATTAAAAAATCCCTCAATTTTATGTCAGAGATCAGCAAAGTGGTAAAACGGCAAAGTAACCTCATGGGTCTCATGGAGGTCCGTGAGCTGAAGGCCACAGTCAAACAAAGGGACCAGAGGATTGAACTGCTGGAACAAAGGATAGACGATTTAGAGCAGATAACTTTGTCACCACTGGGCTGGAAACTAAGCATTATACAGTCCGGTCCATAAATATTTGGACATTGACACATTTTTCATTATTTTGGCTCTGTACACCACAACAATGGAGTTGAAATGAAAAAATCAAGATGTGCTTTAGGTGCAGACTTTCAGCTTTAATTTGAGGGTATTTACATCCAAGTTAGATGAACGGTGTAGGAACTACAACAAATTCAAACCCTGTTTTTAAAGGGACTAAAGGTAATTGGACAATTGGCTGCTCAGCTGTTCCAAGGTCAGGTGTGTGTAATTCCCTCGTTATTTCATTTACAAGGAGTAGATAAAAGGGCTAGAGTTCATTTCAGGTGTAGTATTTGTGTTTGGAATCTGTTGCGGTCAACTCTCAATATGAAGTCCAAACAGCTGTCACTATCAGTGAAGCAAGCCATCATTAGGATGAAAAATCGAAACAAAACCATCATAGAGATAGCAAACACATTAGGTGTGGCCAAATCAACTGTTTGGTACATTCTTAAGAAGAAAGAACACACTTGTGAGCTCAGCAACACCAAAAGACCCGGAAGACCACGGAAGACAACTGTAGTGGATGACAGAATAATCATTTCCCTGGTGAAGAAAAACCCCTTCACAACAGTTGGCCAGATCAAGAACACTCTCCAGGGCCCTGTTTCTCGTACCTGGCTAAACAGAGTCAAGCAAATGTCCTAATCTCCAGTTTAAATTAGCGAGATGATTGACATCAGGCTATCTGGGTTTCTTCACGGCTGATCACGCGCTGAAACGGTCTCGTTAATTCTAGCCAGACGTCAATCCTCTGGATAAATGCGCGTGTCCGTTCCTCTTCAGAAGGGATAATAATCGAGCACTGACACCACGATGTTCTAACAGTACAATAGCAAATAAACTCAGAGGAACCTCTTTTTATTTCTCCACTGAGAAGCAGGAGATGATCATGAAGACATATGAGGAAGTCAATACCTTAATCATTCACAGCAAACGTGTTGTGAATATTCCAACGTTTTTGTAACATTGTTGCCGTGAACGCAGCTTAACATCGCCCCCGCTGCGAGAGATAAGCGCCGCAAATATATCAGACAAGTTAAATGTCAGTGTTGGGAAAATGTATCGGCAAATTTTAAGTGCTTCATCACCCAAATCAATCAGATTATATTTACGAATAAATATATACTTATGAGGATATATGTACTGTATGCGCGTATGAATCATGTACTATATGTATATACATGTATGTGTATATTTCTATATAACTAGGAGTTTGAATATGGGTATGGGCGGATCAGTATATATGTATTATTCATAATCAGAAATTCAATCAATTGAAGCAGTGAAAAGAAATTGTGTGTGATTCTCTGTATTCTTATCATGAGTCCACCTTAATCATGTTCTACAATAATGATATGTATGGTGTACTAATAACACTGTCATATAATCCTGAATGCTTTCAACACATCCATAAGTTTCATAAGCGCTAAATAAACTTAAGAACAGCGCGGCATGCAGCGGCTGATAGTCTCTGTCTGTGAGACGGGCAATGGGCTGCGCCTGTGGTGATCAGTGTCCGCGGCTCGAGAAGCTCTCGTAAATAAATGATTCATTGACGGCAGAATCTATTGCGCCGCATACAGGAAGTCATAATAATGTGAGGACGGATCTTGGCGATCTCAAAGAATTCTCTCCCAATAAAACTAATATAACTATTATCGCTCCTTCATCAATGAGGAAGTGAGCTGCCTTTTTTGTCCGGTGGGAGTGGCCAGCTTATCCAGTGAATTTCAGTAAGCCTGGGAGAGCATCACCAGGGACGAAACCCAGCGTCTGGTGATGTCTATGGAATCCAGACTTCAGGCTGTCATTGACTGCAAAGGATTTTCAACAAAGTATTAAAAGTGACAATTAGATTTATGATTATATTAATTTGTCCAATTACTTTTGGTCCCTTAAAAATGGGGTGGCCACTTATACATTTGTTGTAGTTCCTACACCTTCACCTGATTTGGATGTAAATACCCTCAAATTAAAGCTGAAAGTCTGCACTTAAAGCACATCTTGATTTTTTCATTTCAACTCCATTGTTGTGGTGTATAGAGCCAAAATAATGAAAAATGTGTCAATGTCCAAATAGTTATGGACCTGACTGTAGCTATAGTCTACAACCAGGGATCGACAAGGTGAGGATGCACCACCTGGGGAGCTGCACACTGGAGCAACAAGTGGTGCAATTTATAAGAAGTAAGAACATTCACCTCAAGACACAACAAATATCAGCCTGCCACACTCTACCACAGAAGGATAAGAAAGAAAACTACGATTGTTGTTTGAATAAATAAGATTCAGATTCAACTTTATTGTCATTGCACATAGTACAAGTACTGTGACAACGAAATGTAGTATGCATCTGACCAGAGTGCAAAAGAGAAGCAGTTAAGGTGCAGTGCAACGTGGTGGATAATACAATGAAGACAATATAAACAGTATTGATAGGTGGAAGTGTTCCGGCAGTCCAAAAAGCTGAAGGGTACTGAAGTGTAAGTAAATGACACCTCGGACTTCAACCACAAACCTCTGCAAACTGCCACCTGCAAAAGTTCTCTGACGACTCTGCAATGGTCGGCCTCATTTCCGCAGGTGATGACAGGGAATACAGAGAACTAAATCAGGACTTTTTAGGATGGTGCCAGCAGAACCGCCTCCAGATAAACTCCAGTAAAACCAAGGAACTGGTGGTGGACTTCTGCCGGGGTAAACGCTCTCCTCCAGTACCGGTGAGCATCCAGGGACTGGACATTGAGATCGTCAAATCTTATAAGTACCTGGGTGTTCACTTGAACAACAAACTGGACTGGTCCGACCACGTACACGCTCTTTACAAAAAGGGACAGAGCAGACTCTTTCTGCTGAGGAGACTGAGGTCTTCTGTGGTGGCATCAGCCATCTTTTATGGAGTGGTCTTCTGGAGCAGCAGCATCACGGCAGCTGACAGGAGGAGACTGGACAAGCTAGTAAAGAAGGCCAGCAGCGTGCTGGGGCGTCCTCTGGAGACCGTGGAGGTGGTGGGGATGATGACGAAGCTCTCGTCCATGATGAACCACGCCTCCCACCCCATGCAGGACACTCTGGCAGCGCTGCACAGCTCCTTCAGTCACTGGCGGATTCATCCCCGGTGTCTGAGGGAGAGGTACCGCAAGTATTTTCTTCCCGCTGTGGTCAGGCTGCACAACCAGCTGAGCTCCCAGTAGACAACTTTGAACTTTGACAATTGAACACTTTGAACTGAACTTGGTCACTTTATCACTCACCTGGTGCAATATTACGAGCAAAACGTTTAAGTACTTTTTTTATACACTCACCTAAAGGATTATTAAGAACACCTGTTCAATTTCTCATTAATGCAATTATCTAATCAACCAATCACACGGCAGTTGCTTCAATGCATTTAGGGGTGTGGTCCTGGTCAAGACAATCTCCTGAACTCCAAACTGAATGTCAGAATGGGAAAGAAAGGTGATTTAAGCAATTTTGAGCGTGGCATGGTTATTGGTGCCAGACGGGCCGGTCTGAGTATTTCACAATCTGCTCAGTTACTGGGATTTTCACGCCCAACCATTTCTAGGGTTTACAAAGAATGGTGTGAAAAGGGAAAAACATCCAGTATGCGGCAGTCCTGTGGGCGAAAATGCCTTGTTGATGCTAGAGGTCAGAGGAGAATGGGCCGACTGATTCAAGCTGATAGAAGAGCAACTTTGACTGAAATAACCACTCGTTACAACCGAGGTATGCAGCAAAGCATTTGTGAAGCCACAACACGCACAACCTTGAGGCGGATGGGCTACAACAGCAGAAGACCCCACCGGGTACCACTCATCTCCACTACAAATAGGAAAAAGAGGCTACAATTTGCAAGAGCTCACCAAAATTGGACAGTTGAAGACTGGAAAAATGTTGCCTGGTCTGATGAGTCTCGATTTCTGTTGAGACATTCAGATGGTAGAGTCAGAATTTGGCGTAAACAGAATGAGAACATGGATCCATCATGCCTTGTTACCACTGTGCAGGCTGGTGGTGGTGGTGTAATGGTGTGGGGGATGTTTTCTTGGCACACTTTAGGCCCCTTAGTGCCAATTGGGCATCGTTTAAATGCCACGGCCTACCTGAGCATTGTTTCTGACCATGTCCATCCCTTTATGGCCACCATGTACCCATCCTCTGATGGCTACTTCCAGCAGGATAATGCACCATGTCACAAAGCTCGAATCATTTCAAATTGGTTTCTTGAACATGACAATGAGTTCACTGTACTAAAATGGCCCCCACAGTCACCAGATCTCAACCCAATAGAGCATCTTTGGGATGTGGTGGAACGGGAGCTTCGTGCCCTGGATGTGCATCCCACAAATCTCCATCAACTGCAAGATGCTATCCTATCAATATGGGCCAAAATTTCTAAAGAATGCTTTCAGCACCTTGTTGAATCAATGCCATGTAGAATTAAGGCAGTTCTGAAGGCGAAAGGGGGTCAAACACAGTATTAGTATGGTGTTCCTAATAATCCTTTAGGTCGAACATCAAGGGGCCGGGCTGCAGTGCTGGAGGAGATGTGGAAGTGGTGGCAAACCATTTCAAGGATATTCAATCTTCTGGTTCCACATGTTTTTTCAGATGGTCTGTGTTTATTTTTCCCACGTATTTTTCCTTTATGACTTTTTAGGTGAGCACTTTTCCCCTCCATGTTTGTGATTATGTAAGGACCCAATAAGTCTGCCTCTAGCTTCCCCCTTTTTCATTGTTCCACACAAATATTTCTTCTCAGAACTTTGTCCCCCACGACCAGGCTGTCATCGTCCCCCTCTGCCAATTTCCTCTTTCGTACCCTTTCCTCTCCTCTTGAAATGTTAGCCTCCACTTTGGTGTAAACTTCTGTGAGATCTTTCGTGTGGCTGCAAACATCTTAATTTCTTGTCAGGGCAGTGATGTGGTCCTCAATTATCTGTAACATTGGTCCTCATGAATTGCTTAACTAATGCTAAATAGCGTGTAGTTATTATAAAGTGCTACCTGAAAATACTATCAATTATTTTAAGTGTTTTTGCTTAATTTTATAATAAATGATCATTGTCGAATTTTCCTTTCACACTACAAGAAGCCGATCCTGGATGATGAAATAATAACAAATATGTTGTGGTTTTAATGTTCAATCAAACTTGACTATGTGTTCTATGTGCTTTTGTAAATGTTGTGACACAAACAAACAATCCTGTGGAGATTTACAATCGTTCTCCATTTGTTTCTTTTTAGCCAAAAATTTGTTCAGCAGAATAATTATTCCCTAAAGGAAGTTGAAAGAGAGGAATCTACTTCTTAAAGAGCTGACATGTCTAAGATATCCAACAGGTGGCAGTGAGAGATCACTAATTGCTCACCACACAGCAGTGCATTAATGCTCCAACATGATATTTAACATATATTACGTTGCATCACCAAAGTTGATCCACAAATGTAAATTTTAATGTAGAAATACTTACAAATACTCGCCTTGTACTTAAACTTGTGTCATGATATTTGTGTTTCTTGAAGACCAAGTGAAATCAATCAATAAGTTGAACAAACTCAACCCTCTGATGAAGACCATGAGATCTGGATGAAGGCTCCAGAAAAAAGCGAGTAAGTAGTGGAAAACATTTTTGGGGCACAAAATAGCTTAAGTTGAAGTTGCAGTTTTTTAGGTGACTGTTTGATACCCAAACTGTTTTGTGTGTCTTTAATATTTGGGTTAAGAGCTCACGTAATAGAAAGCGTGATCAAGGTGATTACATCTTTATCATGGTCGCATGAGGAGATTTCGGATTTCTCAAAGTTTATTCGATGTTGTTTGAAAAGACAGACAACATCAGAAACGTGGTCATTGTCTTCCTGAAGGACGCTGTCATTCAGTGCTGAGAACGCTTTCTACAGTCAACTGTCACATCTGGAACACAATCTATAAAATCAGAAATTCCGGTGATTCACATTTAAAAAATGTCAACGACATTCGTAAATGACTGATAAAACATTTACAGAATAATTACAATAATAGAGAAACATAACGGCTTCTTTTCCAGGGTTTTAAGACTAAGTTGCTGAACGTGACCAAGACCAGAGAGATGGTGGTGGACTTCAGGAGGAAGGCGACTGCTCCTAGACCTCTGAGTGTTCTTGGAGAGGACGTGGACATGGTGGAGGAGTACAGGTACCTGGGTGTTTCCATCGACAGCCGACTGAACTGGAAGAACAACATCAACGCTGTGTACAAGAAGGGGATGAGTCGACTCTTTTTCCTGAGGAATCTTCGATCCTTTAATGTGTGCAGCAAGATGCTGGAGATGTTCTACCAGTCGGTTGTGGCCAGCGCCCTGTACTTCTCCATCGTCTGCTGGGGGAGCAGCATTGGAGCCGGTGACACCAACAGACTTAACAAGATAGTTAAGAAAGCCGGCTCCATCATTGGCTGCAGGCAGGAGTCTCTGGAACAGGTGGTGGAGAGGAGGACACTGAAGAAAGTATTGTCCATATTGGACAACCCGGACCACCCTCTCCACCACCTACTGCAGGGTCAGCGGAGCACTTTCTCGAGGAGATTCCTCACGCTCCGCTGCAACAAGGACAGATACAGGAGAACATTCCTGCCAACGGCATTACGGCTTTATAATAAATCACCGCTTGCCAGATCCTCTGACTAACAACATGTATATATATATTTTTGCACAATCGAAGCTATTTCTATTTTATTCTATTTTATTTTATTATTATTATTATTATTATTTTTATTATTATTGTATATATCTTTTATCTTTCGTCCTGCTGTTTTTGTTTATTTTGTTGTAAGTTGCTGCTACCCCGACACCAAATTTCCCCTCGGGGATTAATAAAGTATATATTCATTCATTCATTCATTCATTCATTCAAGTTGGCAAATTAAAAGAGACAGTAGCGATGTTTAGAAGTGTGTTTGTAAGTTCTTCTAATATTTTTTTAATGACGCCAACGTCGTAACACAAATGAGTGAAAGTGAAGCTCCAAAACCAACCTGTGAGGTAAAACACGTCTTCATTAAAACACATTCACTACATTACTTTGTTGCTATTTTCAACCTCGGTTTTTTACATTTTTTTTTTTAATCTACATACCTGTCCTGAATCCCTGACATGGAAAAATAAAAATAAATATTTGAGTCAGTATTTTTATATAAAGGAGAGAAACCACAGCACGTACTTCAATCGTCAGCACCACGATGGCCAGAGAGCCCGCTGTGTAGATGAACATCTCAAAGTAGTCGACCATCACAGAGTAGCAGAAATAATTTGTAACTTAATTATAAATTACTTAATTATGAATCAACAGAGGACTACCTCAAATTACTCCAATTAAAAATATCTACAGTTCAACTTTTATTTTGTTTTATATTTCATTTAAATGTACTTTATTATTGTTTACTTATTGACTTATTATTTATAAAACAATGCAACGAATAAATAAACACCCAACTGGAATATGTGAGCACTGCAATGTAGCGGAAACGGTAGAGCATGTCATTTGTCATTGCCAGAAATTCAGAATTGAACGAGAGTGGTTGAAGAGGAGGCTGGCAGTAAAGGAGATACAATTAAAGGATGCATTAACGTTGGGGGCAGGACAGGTACTGCAATATCTGAAAGAAACAGGATTATGTGGAAGGATTTAGTGCGCCGAAAGTGACATAGCTCCCTTTTTTTATATATATTTTGGGATGAAGGGCTATATATATTTTTTTTTTTTTTTTTTCTGGTCCACACACCAATACAGTAGTAATGCAACTTTTGTGGATGCCATCCGCCTAAAACCCAAGAAGAAGAAGAAGAAGAAGAAGAAGAAGAAGAAGAAGAAGAAGAAGAAGAAGAAAAAGAAAAAGAAAAAGAAGAAGAAGAAGAAGAAGAAGAAGAAGAAGAAGAAGAAGAAGAAGAAGTAGTCTGCCATGAAAGCCACATAGAAGATCCTAAAAGCTTTTATTTTGAAGGTGAACACGCAAGCTGCAGCTGACCCGGATGTTGTTCCGTTAGCAACATGGCGGCTACCGTCAGCAGCAATAGCAGCGTCTCGTGGTTGTGTTGGTAAAGCGTCAGGTAGCTCCTTCAGTACTGATCCAGCAGAGTCTCTGTATGTCTGGATAAACCTTCTGAATGGACTTCTAGATGTTCACCTTTGTTCCCGGATGTTGTTCCTGTGACTCATCTCCCGGTAGCCTACAGAGATACTGAAGTTAGCTTAGCATGCTGCAAACAGACGGGGACGGAAGTCAGCAACAGCTCGTCTTTAAAGGAGAGGACACGAGGTTTGTGACGGAGTTTGTGGAGAAAATGTCTAAAGTCCAAATGCTGAGATGTTTCGTCAACCAGCGACTAACTGCGGCTGCGCAAGAGATATTTGGGCAGTTTGAAAGAACGATAGCAGAGTACGAGGAGGAACTTTCTAGTTCAAAAGAGGAGAACGAGCGACAACGGAGACTACTGGACGCTGTTTTCAACCCGGAAGTCCGGATACAAAGAGCAGGTTGGTTCTGTTTGTTTCTTCATCACTTTACACTGATGGAACCAGTTCTGAGAGACACCATTACAACAAATCTTCCTTTTAATATAATTTAAAACGTTTTTAAACACAAGTCTAATACTATCTCCACTGGTCCTCTCCTTGTATGTGGTTGGGTGTCGGTAGGTACCACGAGCTGCCAGTAGTGGTCGTGTGTGCTGCACCCTCTTCCTCCTTGGGTCGATATTCATCTCCTTGGTCTTGTCTGCGTTCAGGGAGAGATTATTATCCCGACACAGGGCTCCAGACTAACTTTTTTTACTAGGAGCACAGTGGCCCCTAATTTAAAATTTTAGGGGCGCAAGCAGAAAATTTAGGGGCGCACACTATAAATCGACTTGCAAAGTTTTCCTATCAGTTTCACTGTATTACTGATAAATACTTTGACAATAAATGCATACACTACAATCTTAGGTGAACTCGCGCAGCCACTCATCGCGAAAGCTGAATTTCCTGCCTTTTTTCACCACGACCGTTTCCTCACAATCTGAGTTGGACTCATTCTCGGGATTTGTCTTCTCTAGATCATTAGGTTTAAGAAGAAAGTACGAGCTGATAGTCCGCTTCGCCATTGTCCATTGTTTACAGGAGACACCGCTATGTGAAATCTGTGGATTCGCGTGATAACCCCCAAGACCCGCCTCTTTTCACACATTAGCCTATCACAGTGGTCATTCGCCCCCCAGGCATCACCGCTAACCAGGCACGTGCACAAACATTTTGGGGGGCACGTGCTTAAACCCAAAAAAAGGGCAACCATCGCCAAAATTATTTATGAAATTAAAAATAATAAATAAAAAACAGTAGGATATTTTCAACTTATATATTTATTTTTGTTAATAAACTAACTAAAATCATCAAATTGAATAAATAAATGAATAACAGGCAACTTTCCGTGTCCTCTCCTGAACAGGCACAACAGGTAAAGGAATGTTGAGAGCCTCTGTTTCTCTGACGCACCTTGAAATATCTCCTGAACTTCTCCTCAGACCTCAATGCTTATTGTGTGAATTACAGCATCAGTTAGCTTGAGGTTGTGGAGCGGTCCAGGCTTTCTTGTTGCAGAGCGTTTGATGAAGAGCAGTGACTTCACATGCTGGGTGCTGATTTCCATGCAGAGGATGAATGCCAAGTTAATCGCATTTTTGTAATTTTTTTCTAGCTGTGAATTCTCGTGACAATTATAAACACGTCGGACCAGTTGCCACGTAATGTTTTCAGCGGCGTTAATGTTGTGGTTAATTTATCACCAAACAACGTCGGGGGATTGCACAAACACCGTCACTACCCGTTTGTCTGATGCTGCGGGTCAAAGCAGAAGTAGCTGCACCCGTCTGGCGCTCAGCGCTGCATGAGCACTACGAGGAGGAGGAGGAGGGGCGCGGGGGCTCGTGAGCGCCGCGGAGCATGTCGGGGCGAAATTCTCACAATAACTCAAATAAATGCAAAATGGCATGTGCTTGAGCACCACTAGGGGTCTATCTGTGCACGTGCCTGCCGCTAACTATAGTGGGCTGAAGTGAAGAACAAGTTTGTCAGCAACAAAATATTTAATAAAAAAAAAAAAAAATACTGGTCGCGCATGCGCGAGTAGATGAAAAATTTAGTCGCACTGTGTCTAATTTTAGGCGCAAAATGCGACCATTTGGTCGCAGTCTGGAGCCCTGCGACACCAGGCCACAAGTTCCTCCACCTCTCTCCTGCACGCCGTCTCAGCCCACCAGTGATTATTCCAATGACTGAAAGTCTATCTACTTTGCTCAGTTTGCTGCAGCAGTTGAGGAATCGCTCTTCTTCCCTCTTCTGCAGCCTGATACTTTCAGCAGATGCTGTGTGTTTGTTCTGGAAGAGTCTTTCAACATTACATGTTCTGTTGTTTGATCATTTCTCGCCACATATCAAGCAGACAGGTCAGACAGCAGTGAAAGTAAATGAATACGTCCACGCAGAATACAACTTTTGATCAGCGAGTTTAGCGAGGGCGGAGCTCTGGGAATCACGAGGAGCCTCCTGCTGGTGAATACGCTTGACATCTCATAAAGATCGGCTTTTTGCGAAATGACAAGAATCGCGAGTCGCGCATTCGCAAGCGTGTCCTATTAACGGCGTACGGTAAAATCAGAATTTCCTTTCTCTGTTGAGCTTAGATCTGTATTCTGATGAGAGATCTCATAAAATGCCAAGAATCGGCGAGTCGCGCAAGTGTAACCTATTAACGGCACACGATGCACATTTAAAATCAGCATTTCCTTTATCTGCAGCCACCTGTAATAAATACCGCCCCAGAAACATGGTGTTCATGTATTTTAATGACAACCACAAAGTGTGCAGGCTTTGTCACTGCAGTGTATTTTTCGGGCTTTTGGAAGAATATTTCCAGAGCCTCTCGATATGCGAAGTCAGAAACGTTTGGCCTATTTATGGAGCTCTGCAGCCTGTTGGATGTTCGTGTAAAGTATTCGTAGAATCTCGGGTGGTCATGGGAAGTGAAAGTCCAGAATGCAATGAGTTATAATTAAAAATTATTTAATAAAAGGTTGATCACAAAAACAGCTCATGCATTCTCGATCGAGGCCCTCTCTTTTCTCACAGATTCACAGTCTGTCCCCCAGTTACCTGCCGCCTCTGTGGTTCAAGAGAAGTCCCTTCCAGTCTCGCACGTGTTAGTTTATATCGGACATTCACAGAGCTTAAGGCCTCATAAGGCATCATTCGCAAGAAGCTGTAGAAGATGGCTTTACTAGCTCAAAAGGGTGCTTCTACTCCATACTGAGCAAAGGGTCTGAATACTTATGACTATGTGATATTTCAGTTTTTCTTTTTTAATAAATTTGAAGAAAATTCTACATTTCAGTTTTTTTCTGTTAAGATGGGGTGCTGAATGTACATTAATGAGAAATCAAATGAACTTTTTTGATTTTAGCAAATGGCTGCAATGAAACATTTAAAGGGGTCTGAATACTCTCCATAGCCTGTGTGTGTGTGTGTGTGTGTGTGTGTGTGTATGTATATGTATGTATGTGTATATATACAGTCGTCCCTCACTATAACGCGGTTCACCTTTCGCGGCCTCGCTGTTTCGCGGATTTTTTTGTGTGTAATTTTGCATGCTTTTTTTACAGCGTACAGTATGAACGCGCATTGTGTTCTGCGTCCTGATTGGCTAAGGGACTGTACTGTACACCATTGTCAATCAATCTCCTCCGTGCAGTGTCTCCTGTACAGTACAGAAGGAAGATGGACTTCTGGACATGTTAAAGGAAGGTAGAAGTTACGCGGCTTTAGGGCGCCGTTTCGGTTTCGGTTCGTTACATAAAGAAGGAGGAAAATAACATAAGGACGACAGCAACAATACGTTTTAACAGGGATGCAAAAAGGGTTGTAACTGTCCGCAACAAGACCATCGTAAGAATGGAGTCTGCTTTAGCTCTGTGGATCAGTGACAGCAGGAAAAAGAACATTCCGCTGGACACCAACATCATCCGCACAAAAGCTAAAAAACTTTATGAAACCTTTGCTGACAGCGAGGAGCAAGATGATGCGGAGAGTGCAGTTAATGCCTGTCTGAGAAAAGGGTATACAAGTGTGTGGTTAGGGGTTTTACGGCCTTAAAACATGTATAATAATTGTAAAAAATAAAGCTGATTACTTCGCGGATTTCGTCTATTGCGGGTTATTTTTAGAACGTATCCCCCGCGATAAACGAGGGACCACTGTGTGTATGTATGTATATGTGTGTGTATATATATATATATATATATATATATATATATATATATATATATATTTATTTTACTTACACTTTCTTCTTCTTCTTTAACTATATTAGCTACACATGACCTTTTGTTGGTGTACTAGAGGGGAACTAAAAGTAGCCGGTCAGTGGAGCAAGTTACAGTTTGTGGAACATGTAGTCTCTGCATCTGCTACAGAGGGTCTGTCACTGCCGGTGGGGAGTGGTTCAGTCAATGCAACACGAGTTGCTGTGTGATGTTTACGACAGCAGCAGCATGTTTTTATTTAGGGGTCATGCTTCTCTCATTTACAACTAATTCACCACTTTTTCAGTGATAAACCTCTAAAATAATAGTTTAATATAAGATTTCTCAAATGTATGAATGTATTTTATTGTTCTCCACAGACGTCCAGCAGCTGTTGGTGGATAAAGAAGAGGTTCCCCCTGAGCAGCAGGACTGGAGCTCCAGTCTGGACCAGGAGGACCCAGAGCCCCCCCACATTAAAGAGGAACAGGAGTACCCGGAGCCCCCCCACATTAAAGAGGAACAGGAGGACCCAGAGCCCCCACACATTAAAGAGGAACAGGAGGACCCAGAGCCCCCACACATTAAAGAGGACCAGGAGGAACTCTGGACCAGTCAGGATGGAGAGCAGCTTCAAGGGCGAGAGGAGGCTGGTATAAAGTTCCCATTCGCTCCTGTAAAGAGTGAAGATAATGATGATGATGAAGAAGCTCAGTCCTCACAGCTTCATCAAAGACAAACTGAACAGATGGAAACAGAAGCTGATGGAGTGGATTGTGGAGGATCAGAACCAAACAGGAAGTTAGATCCAGAAAGATATCCAGGACCAGATACTGATGAGACTGAAGACTTGTCTGAACCTGAGACTGATGACAGTAGAGATTGGAAGGAGACTCAGGAATCTGTAAGTGATGTGAACTGTAGTATTGGAAATAAATCAGTCAGCTCACCTGAATGTGCTGGAAGCTCTGACCACAAGACACATCTGAAAAGACACACTAGATCCAAAACAGGAGTGAAAGCATTTAGTTGTTCCGTGTGTAGTAAAACATTTTCACATAAGAGAACCCTGAAAGATCACATGACTATCCACACAGGAGTTAAACCATTTAGTTGTTCTGTGTGTAGTAAAATATTTTCACATAAGGGAAACCTGAACTATCACATGAATGTACACGCAGGAGTGAAACCATTTAGTTGTTCCTTCTGTAGTAAAACGTTTGCACAAAAGGGACACCTGAACTATCACATGAATGTCCACACAGGAGTGAAACCATTTAGTTGTTCCGTGTGTAGTAAAACATTTTCACTGAAGGGAACCCTGAAACTTCACATGATTGTCCACACAGGAGTGAAAGCATTTAGTTGTTCCGTGTGTAGTAAAACATTTACACAAAAGAGAACCCTGGACGTTCACATGATTGTCCACACAGGAGTGAAACCAATTAGTTGTTCCGTGTGTAGTAAAACATTTACACACAAGGGAAACCTGAACTCTCACATGACTGTCCACACACGAGTGAAAGCATTTAGTTGTTCCATGTGTCGTAAAACATTTTCACATAAGAAAACCCTGAAAGATCACATGATTGTCCACACAGAAGTGAAAGCATTTAGTTGTTCCTTGTGTAGTAAAACATTTTCATACAAGACAACTCTGAAAAAACATGGAAAAGTCCACACTAGAAACAATAGTTAAACAGTTAAAAACTGTCGGGCTGATACAGACTGCAAAATAAGTTTATTCAGCTAAGATAAAGCTACACATCAATTTAAGTTCTGTTGGTATTTTTTTCTATGATATTGTCTCATGTTTCATGTGTTATGTATTGTCATGTATATATTAATTATAATTGTTTTCAGTTAAAGTATTCCATGTCCCCTATGCAGCACTATGGTTTGAGCTGAATTATCATAGGTGATGAAACTGAGGGAAATATTTAACCTTCTTTCTCTTCAGCAACGTTTCCTCTCCAGTTTAAACTCATTACTTCCTTGATTTAATTTTACTGTAGAAACTGCAGTTTTGTTCCATAACTGAAGAATAACTGAATTGAGAAAATAATTGTAGTTAATTATCTCCATCCTTCTTCTTCAACCTCATTTAAAGATTCTGTCCTTTGTTTTAGGACGTGAATATTTTACCTTTTGTTGACCAAACTTTCTCTTTGATTTATTACTATTTTAATAATTGTAATGAAACTGTAATCTGTTCTAATTGTTTTCATGGTGGCTCTCAAACAGTTAAAGTTCAGCCAATGTTTTCACCAAAATGACTTCAGTTCAATGTTGTACATCCATATTTGCCCCAGTGAGCTGCAGCAGCCTGTTTTTTATTTTATAACTAAATATGTGTGTTCATGATTAATGGTTTAAAGGTTGTTAATGGAAGTTACATTTATAATTTGTATGTGAAATGTGAATGAATTGCCTTCATTAATACAATATATTGTTCATTGATATGGTCTGTGATCTGAGTAATGATAATTAAATGAAATCAACAAATATTTAGCATATCTTTGTGATTACTTGTGATTACTTGCAGGTTATGAATTGGCAAAATAAAATAACCTAAAAATGGAGTAACATTTCCATTGAAATGCCCATTAATTCTAAAAGAAATGTGGGTGAATTACAGAAGAACTTTTTTCAAATTAATGCTTGTTTGTAAATACTGTTTGAAATGTATTTCAAAGCTAAAGTAAAGGACATGTTTACTCTTAGAGAATGTAATTATTCCAATACCTGTCTATTAAATACACATTAATAGTGATGTGAATGTCCTGTAACAGGGTGGACATTTTAGTCCATCATATCCTGAGCTTGACCAATACATCATACAGTACATACCAGCTCTAAAATATGCGTCCGCCTTGTTCTCGTGAGGTTATCATTGACCATATGATCATGGCGTCAGAGCAAGTCGGACACAAATCTGACCGGCATGCACTGTGGGGCGATCGGCTGTGATCGATTCTGCGCAGGACCGGCTCATCTCGAACGAGCCTAATAAAACAGCATAGATATGATCATATATGGTCTCACCGGCCTATGCCAAGATAAGATGGCTTCCATTGCCTTTTCCCTGTTCAGAATCTCTCTACAATCCTTCAGGGATCAACACAACAAAAGGCCATTCATTCAAGATCAAACTATTGCTCATTGCTGGTTTTTTTCCCCATCTTTTTGGACATTTTGGAACTTGATGTGGTTAATGACATGAGAATACACGGTGATTGTTTTCTTTTGTGACCAAACAAAAAGGATCTTGATTACAACGAAAAAAAGGGAGGAGGAATTAGAGATTAAAAAATCCCTAAATTTTACGTTAGAGAAGATCAGCAAAGTGGTAAAACGGCAAAGTAACATCATTGGTCTCATGGAGGTCCGTGAGCTGAAGGCCACAGTCAAACAAAGGGACCAGAGGATTGAACTGCTGGAACAAAGGATAGATGATCTGGAGCAGATAACTTTGTCACCACTGGGCTGGAAACTAAGCATTATAGCTTTAGTCTACAGCCAGGGATCGTCAAGGTGAGGATGCACCACCTGGGGAGCTGCACACTCTGGAGCAACAAGTAGTGCAATTGATCACTGCTATAGCCGGGGTCGGGCCAGGACATGTTGGAAACAACACCGCATTCAACCCAGCAACCAGTACAAGAGCAAGAAAATACAACATCCTGAAATCTGTTTTATTTTCTTTTGGTCACGTCATGTTGTGGAGCACGCCCTGTCATAGAGACTTAATGTCTGCAAATCTTATTTCTAAATCAACTTTGATTCCCTGGGGAAAAAGGTAGACCATTAAAACAAGTTGGTTCTTAATAAGTTATTTTAAATAACTCTGTAAGGTAATGAACCTGAAAGTAATTTAGTTTAATAAGTGGTTAAATGAGAGATACTTTTGTCATAAATAAGATAGGAAGTAACTCATTAAAGTTATGTAAATAAACAATATCAAAGGTCCACAATGGGTTTGAAACGGTACCGGCCCTGACCTGGTCAGAACCTAGGGGGAGGGCCTACTCCTTATGCCAGCCGTGCAAGGAGGGCCCGTATTAGAACCCTGAGGTTTCCCCCTCAATTTGCTTTCGATTACAATTTATAGAGACAATGACGGATGTTAAAAACCCCATTCATTCGGTTTCCCCGTGGCCTACCTGCACTATTGAGCCACGTCTCCATCGAACTGTTTCCTCTAATAGGAAAGGAAGATGAACCGTTTTACACACAGTGCAACCCAAACGATTACTTACATTTGTCTGGATCTGGAAACGAGGCGGGATTGTGCTGGATTGTGTTCCCTGGTCAATGGCCTCGGCCCAGTGTTACCTTCTTCGTCTCGAAAAACCTGGACGTTATCTTATTCCATTAAACGGGAGTCCCCATTGAGTAGAGTTCTACACTCTTATTTGAGAGTATACATTTTATTTCAACAAGAGTTATAATACACACAGTACCATAACTGATTATTTTTTGTCTTGGAGGAAATCCCATCAGCGCTTAGAGTCAGTTCACCAGTATCATATGTTTAAAAAGCTACAAGAGCAAAAGTCACATTGTAATTCATCAACCGTTTCTTTTTTGTCTCGGAGGAATTCCCCTCAGCTCTTAGAAGCAGTTACCAGTAATCACAAGTGTAAGAAAGTCTCGGTTTGATTTCTCAAACCGAGTGGTTCCATCTCAGGCACAGAGCCCGAGAGGAACTGAAGAAGTGCGCAGTTATCACAGTATATATAGGCAAGTGCGTGGGAAGATCTCTGTCGAGACATAGTGGGAGTAACAGGTGCGTGTGATTACAATCTGCTTCGACCTTGGTCACACGCTCAATAGCGTGTTTTTGTGGTTGCAGCTGCAAAAGCTACTCAAGGTCAGCTGATAAGCAGCAGGACCATATTTAGACCCGTCTTCCGTCTACAACAGGATACTATCCACTATGACCATATATAGACTTCATTAAAATGTCATAAAAATAACAGGAATGTACAACAGCGTATTTAAGCACAATTTCACTCAAAACAATTAGCATAATGCATCGTGATAAAAGATCATTTTACTTAAAACAACTTATAATGCATTGTGATATAAGACTTTCACTTAGAGCAATTTAGTTAAAATGCAGCATGATAAAATACTATTTCACTCAAAGCAATTTAGTTATAATGCATAAAGAGAAAATGAAAAGAACTTAGAATGAAAAGAGAAGAACTTGCACTTTACATAACCCAATCCTCAACAGGTTATTGAATGAATGAATGCATCCAAAAACCGTAAGTGGTAGTTGTGGGGTATAAAATGTTTTGGCCATAAAAAAATGAAGGAGTGCATGCTTTTACTGCCTGTACCTCGCTCTCTAGCTCCCTTGCTGGGGCCGAATTTGGGTTAAGAGCTCATTTAATGGAAAGCGTGATCAAGGTGATCAAATCTTTATTATGGTCGCATGAGGAGATTTTGGATTTCTCAAAGTCTATTAGATGTTGTTTGAAAAGACAGACGACATCAGAAACGTGGTCTTTGTCTTCCCGAAGGACGCTGTCATTCAGTGCTGCGAATGCTTTCTACAGTCAACTGTCAAGTCTGGAACAGGAATGAATAAAATCAGGAATTCCGGTGATTCACATTTAAAAAATGTCAACAACATTCATAAATGGCTGTTAAAACATTTACAGAATAATTACATTAATAGAGAAACATCACGGCTTCTTTTCCAGGGTTTTCAGACCAAGTTGGCAAATTAAAAGAGACAGTAGCGATGTTTGGAAGTGTGTTTGTATGAAGTTCTTCTTCTACGAGTTTTACTGCAGTAGATGGAACAAAGTAATGTTCTGCTTTGACATATTTTAGACACTAAAATAATTCATATCAGTTTAAATGAAGACTATATTTAGAATGTCTTCACCTCTTTATCTTTTGGACCGGGAACTGAAGCCGTTATCTATTCTCTCTACAAACACACATGACTCCATTGACAAAAACAGTAATTTAACCTCTCAGAACACAGGAGTTTCTGGTCTCCTGCTGATTCCACCTGTTAGTTTGTGTTATTGTGTGACTTTAGTGAATCTGACCCATAGACTGTGTTTAAACAAGGTGAATATAACAAGAGGTTTGAAGCCTCGTGATCTGAACTAACCCTTTAAAACACCAGTGTTACAAAGGTTTTTAAAAGCTGTGCAACTTTGTCTTGTCTCTGAACACGATGTCACCACTGATTCAGGGTCATCCTCTTGTTGAACAGGGACGTACGTCCTGATGTTCTTATCTTGACAACATGACTCCAAACTTGAATAAAGGCTGATTTTTTTTTTAATGACGCCAACGTCGTAACACAAATGAGTGAAAGTGAAGCTCCAAAACCAACCTGTGAGGTAAAACACGTCTTCATTAAAATACATTTACTACATTACTTTGTTGCTATTTTCAACCTCGGTTTACATGTTTTTGGACCTCTGTATTTCTAGAAACCTGTTCATGGCCATGGTTGGATCTGTGTTGGGAACAGACAATAACTTAAGATGACAATGATTAAATATTATTTCGATAAAATACGCTCTATGCATCAAGTCTGCCATGAAAGCCACATAGAAGATCCTAAAAGCTTTTATTTTGAAGGTGACAACGCAAGCTGCAGCTGACCCGGATGTTGTTCCCTTAGCAACATGGCGGCTACCGTCAGCAGCAATAGCAGCGTCTCGTTGTTGTGTTGGTAAAGCGTCAGGTAGCTCCTTCAGTACTGATCCAGCAGAGTCTCTGTATGTCTGGATAAACCTTCTGAATGGACTTCTAGATGTTCACCTTTGTTCCCGGATGTTGTTCCTGTGACTCATCTCCCGGTAGCCTACAGAGATACTGAAGTTAGCTTAGCATGCTGCAAACAGACGGGGACGGAAGTCAGCAACAGCTCGTCTTTAAAGGAGAGGAAACGAGGTTTGTGACGGAGTTTGTGGAGAAAATGTCTAAAGTCCAAATGCTGAGATCTTTCGTCAACCAGCGACTAACTGCGGCTGCGCAAGAGATATTTGGGCTGTTTGAAAGAACGATAGCAGAGTACGAGGAGGAACTTTCTAGTTCAAAAGAGGAGAACGAGCGACAACGGAGACTACTGGACGCTGTTTTCAACCCGGAAGTCCGGATACAAAGAGCAGGTTGGTTCTGTTTGTTTCTTCATCACTTTACACTGATGGAACCAGTTCGGCTTCTTTTTGGGGTCCATTGGGGCCGCGGATATTACATTACATTACGGGCCAGTCCCAATCTCCACCCTTACGGACTCACGGACTTTGAGGCGCGCTCCCGCGAAGTCCGTGAGGGTTTAGGGGTGTCCCATTGTCACATCGTAGAGTGTTTGAGGCTCTCTGGCAGACATTTTGAGCCCTTTATGAACCCTTTCCGTAAGTCAGCATTAGATGCTGACTTTGCCTAAGGGAATTACCCACAGTTCATAGCAATGCGACGCTAAACACGCAGTTCCCAATGGAAGCATGAAGACGTGAAAAAAAAAAAAAAGGGTAAACAAAGAGACACGTGGGCGTTCAGCCCGATAAAATACACCATAACATTACGGATTAAAGATGGAACATAAAAACACATGAAATCAGAGGAAAGCAAGCAGAATATATATTTATAAATATTTTTTTTACATTCATCAAACATTTCGTTTTGACAAAACGAGTAAATAGATCATTTAAAATGACTTATGTCGTGAGGTTGACGTTCAAATCAGTGAATAAAAAGTATAAAATAAATACACAATATTTTTTATGTAGTCACGTGATATGTTGCAGCAAAGTGCTGTCATTCATATTCACACCAGTTCAAGCCCTCACAGACTGTCACACTCAGCCACTTAGCAGCTGACGTCCCTCAAGCCCTGGGTTCAGGGCTTGAGGGTTTAGGATGGAGAACGGACCTGACGGTGTCAACTTTTGAGTCGTTTACTTGTTTTATTTTGAGCAGAAGGGAATACGATTTTTTTTTATCAACATTTACATCTATTTTGTTGTCCGTGTAGTTTTTACAAACCAGTGATATTTTACGCTCATTTGGACACTATCACTGAGATAAAGATGAACTAGTTCAGTGTCAAATATAACATTCAATAGAGAGAGAAAACATGAATGACAAAAATAAAAACATTTCAAGTACATCTTGATTATCAAATAATAAATATTGTATGATGGGCTGAAATGGAAGGCACCCAACGCATTCACTATAATCAAGGCAAACTTGCATTTGTGATGTTGGGCTATATAAAATGAATTGAATTGAATTCTGTAACTACCTGTACTTACATTCCCTCCCTGCATCATTTACTGTGAGCTAAACTCCTTGGTGTAGTTTACTTTGAGCTAAACTTTGAGTTTACTTTTTAATCCTGCTGTGGTTGATGAGAGACATTACTTGGCAGAGTGAGAAAGCCAGAGCAGCAGGCTCCCCAAGGTCCTAGTGCCCTAAACTAAGTATGATGATAGGCTATTTTATTGTAATTTGAAGGGCAGGGCTCCAGACTCACTTTTTTTACTAGGAGCACAGTGGCCCCTAACTTAAAATTTTAGGGGCGCAAGCAGAAAATTTAGGGGCGCACACTATAAATCGACTTGCAAAGTTTTCCTATCGTTTTCACTGTATTACTGATAAATACTTTGACAATAAATGCATACACTACAATCTTAGGTGAACTCGCGCAGCCACTCATCGCGAAAGCTGAATTTCCTTTTTTCGCCACGACCGTTTCCTCACAATCTGAGTCGGACTCATTCTCGGGATTTGTCTTCTCTAGATCATTAGGTTTAGGAAGAAAGTACGAACTGATAGTCCGGTTCTCCATTGTCTATAGGAGACACCGCTATGTGAAATCTGTGGATTCGCGCGATAACCCCCAAGATCCGCCTCTTTTCACACATTAGCCTATCACAGTGGTCATTCGCCCCCCCCAGGCATTACCGCTAACCAGGCACGTGCACAAACATGTTGGGGGGCAGGTGCTCAAACCAAAAAAAAGGGCAACCATCGCCAAAATTATTTATGAAATAAAAAATAATAAATAAAAAACAGTAGGATATTTTCAACTTATATATTTATTTTTGTTAACAAACTAACTAAAATCATCAAATTGAATAAATGAATGAACAGGCAACTTTCCGTGTGCTCTCCTGAGGCACAACAGATAAAGGAATGTTGAGAGCCTCTGCTTCTCTGACGCACCTTGAAATATCTCCTGAACTTCTCCTCAGACCTCAATGCTTATTGTGTGAGTTACACCATCAGTTAGCTTGTAGGCTGTGGAGTGGTCCAGGCTTTCTTGTTGCAGAGCGTTTGCTGAAGAGCAGTGACTTCACATGCTGGGTGCTGATTTCCATGCAGAGGATGAATGCCAAGTTAATCGCATTTTTGTAATTTTTTTCTAGCTGTGAATTCTCGTGACATTTATAAACACGTCGGACCAGTTGCGACGTAATGTTTTCAGCGGCGTTAATGTTGTGGTTAATTTATCACCAAACAACGTCGGGGGATTGCACAAACACCGTCACTACCCGTTTGTCTGATGCTGCGGGTCAGAGCAGAAGTAGCTGCACCCGTCTGGCGCTCAGCGCTACGTGAGCACTACGTGGAGGAGGAGGAGGAGGTGCGCGCGGGGGCTCGTGAGCACCGCGGAGCATGTCGGGGCGAAATTCTCACAAGAACTCAAATAAATGCCCCGTCAGATACAAGTTTGTCAGCAACAAAAATATTTAATACAAAAAATATATATTACTCGTCGCGCATGCGCGAGTAGATGAAAAATTTAGTCGCACTGTGTCTAATTTTAGGCGCAAAATGCGACCATTTGGTCGCTGTCTGGAGCCCTGAAGGGGGAGAAAACATACAAACCAAAACGCACTCACATATGTAGAATGTTAGAGTTATAAATAACTTGTCCATGTGAGAAACAATAGTTTCATTTAATGACATCACCAAAATAAAAAAATAAAGATTTTTTTTTTTAAGCCAAATTATTGAAAAATGAAAAAAAAGTTATATCCGTGCAAAAAATAACTAATATTTAGTTACTACTAAATAACTTATTGTGGAAGATAATAAGCTATTTTTTTGCAAAACAGAATGAGTGCAGATGTGTGAGCATCACGTTGTATCAGTGGCTGCAGTGAGCTGCTTTCCTCTACACATCTTTTTAAAACGGGGTTGTAGATTTGATACGGCTCTCAATTCATGCTCAATGTTGAGAGACACATCAGAAAAGACCTCACAGATCTCATAAAGATCGGCTTTTTGCGAAATGACAAGAATCGCGAGTCGCGCATTCGCAAGCGTGTCCTATTAACGGCGTACGGTAAAATCAGAATTTCCTTTTTCTGTTGAGCTTAGATCTGTATTCTGATGAGAGATCTCACAAAATGCCAAGAATCGGCGAGTCGCGCAAGTGTAACCTATTAACGGCACACGATGCACATTTAAAATCAGCATTTCCTTTTTCTGCAGCCACCTGTAATAAATACCGCCCCAGAAACATGGTGTTCATGTATTTTAATGACAACCGCAAAGTGTGCAGGCTTTGTCACTGCAGTGTATTTTTCGGGCTTTTGGAAGAATATTTCCAGAGCCTCTCGATATGCGAAGTCAGAAACGTCTGGCCTATTTATGGAGCTCCGCAGGCTGCAGCCTGTTGGATGTTTGTGTAAAGTATTCTTAGAATCTCGGGTGGTCATGGGAAGTGAAAGTCCAGAATGCAATGAGTTATAATTAAAAAATATGTAATAAAAGGTTGATCACAAAAACAGCTCATGCATTCTCGATCGAGGCCCTCTCTTTTCTCACAGATTCACGGTCTGTCCCCCAGTTACCTGCCGCCTCTGTGGTTCAAGAGAAGTCCCTTCCAGTCTCGCACGTGTTAGTTTATATCGGACATTCACAGAGCTTAAGGCCCTTTCATTGGTTTAGTTCTACTATAACACCTTGGCTAACATTCTTTGCTCATTGGGCCCGCAGCTTCAGGGGCGGAGCTATTCCTATTCTTCTTCCTGTACTTCAAAAAGTCAATGTTCACTCTGCCGCCTCAGGTGAACAAGAGAACTACAATTCCTTAAAGTGACAGTTCACTGGCTCCAGGCAATATAAAACTTTGTCTAACATCCATTCATACATTAATCATTATACAGTCATAACAACAGTGACCTGTATATGCATACAATTACATATCCTTCATAATAATATCCCTTATTAATTATCATATTTCATGCATTGTAATGTACACATAAACATTTCTTTATTTTACACTGTGCAAGTCTAAATTTGACCAACTAAGCTTTAAAAACACTACACCTGCAAATACATGAACTATTAGGCTATAAAAGTGATAGCTGATAGCTTAAAATAGTGATAGCTTAAAGCAGCAAATCCCATTGTGAAAAGCATGCAACATATTTTTCGCCTCTGTCCACTGTGCTCACCTGTGTGCGCACTTGTCTGTGTGCAGCGCATCGGGGGCGCGATACCGAGAGCAAAGTAGAGTTGTAAACGCAACCATGTAGAGACACAAATGACATGCTGTCGTGTAGATAAGATCAATAACATACGGCCGTTTAGTTTGTTTAATAACAGAACAAGGTGTAGACCTGTTTAAAGGAAAAGGAACCTTAAATTACTTCTTTGCCAGACAGCATAGAGAGACTGGCTGTCTCATTGTTCCCATAGTGTAATTGCATTGTATTGGTGAAAGGTATGTGGTGGCATGGGAGAAATTACCCTTTAATTATGTGTCCATCTTTAATGTCCCCATAGCTTTAGGGTTTTTTCATCTCAAACACACGTCTGTAAAATGATGTAACTCTACAATGTCTCATACTTATGGAAATAACTGTGTAGTCATCTGGTCAAATACGGACAATAGGCCTACATAGCCGTGTATAATCAATGCTATGATGGCACCATGTAGTGTTCATTAATATCTTGCTGTAGGCTAATACTAATATTAATGCCATTTGTTAAGAGTTCAAAAAGCTGGACAGGAACAAGCTGGTAAAAAAGAGAACCATACAGACGTTCTATTTATTACTATTATAGATAAATATACCTGTATTGTATTCAATATATATGTATGTATAATGTGTTGAGGAAAAGTAGCTCACTGCAGCCACTAATTTAACCAAAGCGATTTACAATAAGTGCATTCAACCATGAGAGTTTTTAGTTTTTTAATTGTTTTTATTCAAGGTATAGTTGGAAGAGATGTGTTTTTAGTTTGTGGCAGAAGATGTAGAGACTTAATGTATGTATATGTATGTATGTGTGTGTGTGTGTGTGTGTGTGTGTGTATATATATATATATATATATATATATATATATATATATATATATATATGTATATGTATGTATGTGTTTGTATGTATGTATGTATATATATATATATATATATACACACTAGTGCTGTCATATTAGCGCGTTATTAACGGCGTTAACGTAAACCAATTTTAACGCCGTCAATTTTATTAACGGCGTTAACGCATTTTAATTTTTCAAATTTTTTTTTTTCCGCGAGCACCACGCCGGATGTAGGTCAACCGGAAGCAAAACAATAGGCACGCCGTTTGGGCTTGGAAGCCAGGCTAACGTTACGGTTTGAAATGAATGAATGGTGAGCGCGATACGGCAAAATGAATGATATTCAGTGAACTGCGAACAGGTGCGCGTGCCAGAAGGGAGCGCGAGTGAACACATTGAACACAGCAGGAGAGAACGCAACGTTAGCCAGCTAGCTAAAGCTCCGGTGGAAAATTATTACCTTATGCCGTGTTCACACCGGACGCGCCGCGTCCGGTGTGAACACGGCATAACGCTACCGTTTTTGAGGAGGCAGATTTTGAGGCGAGGGGACTGACAAGGCAGAAGGTAAAGTGGTCCACCGTTCTATCAATAAGCAGACCTGCCAACCTGTACGCAATTTGCGTAGCGGATACGCAATTTGACGTCAAAGTACGCTGGTAAAAATTAGTCTAAAATTAATTTTAGACTAATTGACCAGCACACATTATATGCAATGCAATATAATGCATGACGAGTATTTAATGACTTATATAAAGTAAATCAATATATAGGTTATATATCAAGGTTGGCAGGTCTGAATAAGGCTAAACTAGGAGTTAACACTAATACAAACATTATTTTTGCAGAATGAGTGTGTTAGGGGAGAAGGATGCAGCCATTGTTAAACAGCTGGATTGAAATGCTGCTGGAACTGGTCGTGGCTAAAACTGGAAGGCAAGGTCTCAATAAAAGGGCAAGAGGTGTCCTTTCATCTAGGAGATGTATTCTCCAAAATCAACAGGCAGGGATTCGCCAGATGCATTCTCTGCATCAAAGATATAAATTATGCTAACAAAGGCAGCCATGCTCTCCCTTACCACATTGTGCCTCATATACTGTAAATGTTAGACCAGTGACAGGCTGGCATGAAATGGCTTGCATAATACTTAGTAAGGAGGCCATAATAATTTTTGACTCATGGCTGAAGTTAAGTTTCTCCAGCTCTCCCCAGGTTGGCAAAAAATGCATCAGATTGATGCTTTAAAATATGGAATATTTAAATTTTTCTTACGGGGGAGCATGCCCCCGGACCCTCCTAGAGGGGTAATATCCTTCTCACCTTTTTCACCCCTGACCCGTTTTCATGCCTGGTGCACTCTATAATTTTATTTTGTAAACCCTTGTTTACCTGAAATGTGCAGTGATTTTATTTTGTACCGCCCTGTTTGGCAGTTGTTTTTCAATAAAAATAAAGCAAGCCAATCCACTTTTTCATGTTGATAAGAGCATTAAAATGCAAAAAAAAAATATTGCGATTAATCGCGAGTTAACTATGACATAAATGCGATTAATCGCGATTAAATATTTTAATCGTTTGACAGCACTAATATATACACATACACACACACACACACACAGTGGGTACGGAAAGTATTCAGACCCCGTTACATTTTTCACTTTGTTTCATTGCAGCCATTTGCTAAAATCAAAAAACTTCATTTTATTTCTCATTAATGTACACACAGCACCCATCTTGACAGAAAAAAACAGAAATGTAGAATTTTTTGCAAATGTATCAAAAACTGAAATATCACATGGTCAATGGTTCTACTCCTTCATTGGAGTCCAGCTGTGTTTAATTAAACTGATTGGACTTGATTAGGAAAGGCACACACCTGTCTATATAAGACCTTACAGCTCACAGTGCATGTCAGAGCAAATGAGAATCATGAGTTTGAAGGAACTGTCCAAGGAGCTCAGAGACAGAATTGGCAAGGCACAGATCTGGCCAAGGTTACACAAGAATTTCTGCAGCACTCAAGGTTCCTAAGAGCACAGTGGCCTCCATAATCCTTAAATGGAAGAAGTTTGGGACAACCAGAACTCTTCCTAGACCTGGCCGTCCAGCCAAACTGAGCAATCGTGGGAGAAGAGCCTTGGTGAGAGGGGTAAAGAAGAACCCAAAGATCACTGTGGCTGAGCTCCAGAGATGCAGTAGGGAGATGGGAGAAAGTTCCACAAAGTCAACTATCACTGCAGCCCTCCACTAGTTGGGGCTTTATGGCAGAGCGGCCCGACGGAAGCCTCTCCTCAGTGCAAGACATATGAAAGCCCGCATAGAGTTTGCCAAAAAACACATGAAGGACTCCCAGACTATGAGAAATAAGATTCTCTAGTCTGATGAGACCAAGATTGAACTTGTTGGTGTTAATTCTAAGCGGTATGTGTGGATAAAACCAGGCACTGATCATCACCTGCCCAATACAATCCCAACAGTGAAACATGGTGGTGGCAGCATCATGCTATGGGGTGTTTTTCAGCTGGGATGGGACGACTGGTTGCAATTGAAGGAAAGATGAATGTGGCCAAGTACAGAGATATCCTGGAAGAAAACCTCTTCCAGAGTGCTCTGGACCTCAGACTGGGCCGAAGGTTCACCTTCCAACAAGACAATGACCCTAAGCACACAGCTAAAATAACAAAGGAGTGGCTTCGGAACAACTCTGTGACCATTTTTGACTGGCCCAGTCAGAGCCCTGACCTAAACCCAATTGAGCATCTCTGGAGAGACCTGAAAATGGCTGTCCACCAACGTTCACCATCCAACCTGACGGAACTGGAGAGGATCTGCAAGGAAGAATGGCAGAGGATCCCCAAATCCAGGTGTGAAAAACGTGTTGCATCATTCGCAACTGTCCTGTTCCGGTAACCTGCCTGCTGAGGATCGTAGCGGTCACTTCTCCTGCTCTCCACCTGGACAACAAGCTGGCTGGCCGCGGTGTCTCGCTAGCCGGTGGCTACCGACGAGCCAGCCTCTCAACTACCACTTCTCCAACTCCGGTCATTAAGTCTGTGACTACCGGCATAGCACCTCAGACTAAACATCAACACCCGATCCCTCAACAACAAGGGCCTCTTACTCAATGAATTCATAACTGACAATAATCTGGACTTTCTCTGTTTAACTGAAACATGGCAAAACCAACAGGACTATTTTTCATTAAATCAAACCACACCCCCTGGATACTCATACATGGACAAGCCACGCCTTCATGGGCGTGGTGGTGGAATAGCCACAATTTTTCGAACAGACATCACTACAAGTGCAATAACCATCCCGGCTCCCTCCTTATTTGAACACCTTGTTTTTAAACTGTCTGGTCCCAAACCCCTAGTTACTGCAGTCATTTACCGCCCCCCAAAACCTAACCCTGCTTTTCCCTCTGATCTGTCTGAATTCCTCACACAACTCTGCGCCATCTCTCCATCCATTCTGCTACTCGGCGACTTTAACATACACGTCGACTCTCCTGACTCCACAAACTCCACAGAACTCCTGGACATCTTTAACTACTTCAACATCACCCAACATGTCGACTTTCCTACCCACAAAAAAGGACACACACTCGACCTGGTCTGCACCTCCGGCATTACCATCACCAATCTAACCAGCATCAACCTCACCATCTCCGACCACCTGGCTATCACCCTGGACATTGACATCCCCACCCCCCATGTTAAGCAGAGCCGCACCATAACATTCCGGAACATCAAGTCCATCAACCTCCCCTCGCTCTCCTCCTCCTTGGCTGCCATCGTCTCTGCCTCTGCCCCTATTTCGACTGCCTCCCCCACTGCCCTGGTCAATTACTATAATAATGCACTCTCCTCCTGTCTCGACCTCACTGCCCCCAAAAAATCCAAACTCATCTCCTTCACCCACTCTGCCCCCTGGTACACTGACCAACTTCGCCACCTCAAAGTGCGCGGCCGTCAACTGGAACGCCTTGCAAACAAAACTGGACTCACTGTTCACCTTGATGCCTACAAACTCCACCAACAACAATACAAAGATGCCCTCAACACCGCTCGCTCCTCTCACTACTCCTCCATCATTCAATCTGGCTCCAACAACCCCAAAACGCTGTTCTCCACCATCAACAAACTCCTCAAACCCATGGACACCATCTCCTCCTCCTTCACTACCACCAAATGCAACTCATTCCTATCCTTCTTCAACGACAAAATCATTACAATACACAACCAGCTGGCTGCCTCCTCCCCCTCCACTGCTTCTCCCCTCAGCCCTCAACATGACCCTCCCCCACCACCAAGCTACTCACTTTCATCCTTCAGTTCATTCACTGAAACGGACCTCTCCTCCATAGTCTCCATCATGAAGACCTCCACCTGTGCCCTCGACCCCCTCCCCTCTTCCTTAGTCAAGGCCTGCCTCCCCTCACTCTCCCCTCTCATCATAAACATCATCAACTCCTCAATGTCCTCTGGTCTCATACCCCCCCCACTTAAGCTCGCTGCCGTCACCCCTGTGCTGAAAAAACCTGGTCTTGACCCCGACATCCCCAACAACTACCGGCCCATCTCCAACCTCCCCTACCTGTCCAAAATCCTTGAAAGATCTGTTGCAACTCAACTCAAATCCCACCTCAATCTCCACAACCTCTATGAACCCTTTCAATCCGGCTTCCGTTCTAAACACAGCACAGAAACTGCCCTACTGAAAATCACCAACGACATACTTCTCTCTGCTGACTCTGGCTTCCTCACCATCCTCATCCTCCTTGACCTCAGCGCCGCCTTCGACACCATCAACCACCCCATCCTCCTCTCACGTCTCCAGCACTCCCTTGGTGTTACTGGCACTGCCCTCTCCTGGTTCACCTCATATCTCTCAGACCGACATCAATTCATTGCCATAAATAACTGTAAATCCTCCACCTCCCCAGTCACCCACGGTGTCCCCCAAGGTTCCGTGCTTGGTCCCCTCCTCTTCATCATCTACATCCTTCCCCTTGGACAAATCATCCGTCGTCATGGTCTCAATTTTCACTGTTACGCTGACGACACCCAACTCTACCTCTCCTCCAAGACCATCTCCTCTGTCACCCACTCCACTCTCACCTCCTGTCTCACTGAAATAAAATCATGGATGCAAGAAAACTTTCTCAAACTCAACTCCAACAAATCTGAAATACTCATCATCGGCCCTAACTCCCTCACCCGCTCAGCCCAGACTTTCTCTTTGAATATTGACGGCTCCATTGTCACCCCCTCCACCCAGGTCCGCAACCTCGGCATCATCCTCGACCCCACCCTCTCTTTCCTCCCCCACGCCAACCACATCACCAAAACTGCCTTCTTTCACCTCCGTAACATTGCACGCCTCCGGCCCTCCCTGTCCTCTGCCACCACCGAAATCCTCATCCATGCCCTCATAACCTCCAGACTCGACTACTGCAACAGCATCCTCTACGGCTCACCCAACAAAATCCTCAATAAACTTCAATATGTCCAAAACTCTGCCGCCCGACTGCTCACCTCCACCCGCCGTTATGATCACATCACCCCGGTCCTACACAACCTCCACTGGCTTCCGATCAAGTACAGGATAGACTTCAAACTACTACTCATCACCTACAAAGCCCTAAACAACCTGGCCCCTCCCTACCTTTCTGACCTCCTCCCCCTTCACGCCCCAACCCGTTGCCTCAGGTCCGCCGGTACAAACACCCTGAAGATCATCAGGACAAAGCGCCGGACCTGGGGGGACAGGGCCTTCTCTGCTGCTGCACCCCCCCTCTGGAACGCTCTCCCCATCCACATCCGTCAGGCTCCCTCACTAGCTTCATTCAAGCAAGCCCTCAAAACGCACCTCTTCCAACTCGCTTTCACCTGCTAAAACCTGCACCTATCCTCCACTTTGACCCTCAGCTTCCCCAGTTGTCTTTCCTTTCTTTCTTTGTTACAAAAAAAAATGTCCTGTTTGTTTGTTTGTTTGTTTTGTTTACTTTGTCTTTCATTTTTGTTCCGTTTGTCATTGTCTACTGTCCATATTGTAAAGCGTCTTTGTGTATCTTTAAAAGCGCTATATAAGTTGAAATTATTATTATTATTATATTTCAGTTTTTCTTTTTTAATAAATTTGCAGAAAATTCTACATTTCAGTTTTTTTCTGTTAAGATGGGGTGCTGAATGTACATTAATGAGAAATCAAATGAACTTTTTTGATTTTAGCAAATGGCTGCAATGAAACATTTAAAGGGGTCTGAATACTCTCCATAGCCACTGTGTGTGTGTGTGTGTGTGTGTGTGTGTGTGTGTGTGTGTATATATTTTACTTACACTTTCTTCTTCTTTCACTATATTAGCTACACAAGACCTTTGTTGGTGTACTAGAGGGGAACTCAAAGTAGCCGGTCAGTGGAGCAAGTTACAGTTGGTGGAACATGTAGTCTGCATCTGCTACTGAGGGTCTGTCACTGCCGGTGGGGAGTGGTTCAGTCAATGCAACACGAGTTGCTGTGTGATGTTTACGACAGCAGCAGCATGTTTTTATTTAGGGCTCATGCTTCTCTCATTTACAACTAATTCACCACTTTTTCAGTGATAAACCTCTAAAATAATAGAGAGTTTAATATAAGATTTCTCAAATGTATGAATGTATTTTATTGTTCTCCACAGACGTCCAGCAGCTGTTGGTGGATAAAGAAGAGGTTCCCCCTGAGCAGCAGGACTGGAGCTCCAGTCTGGACCAGGAGGACCCAGAGCCCCCCCACATTAAAGAGGAACAGGAGGACCCGGAGCCCCCACACATTAAAGAGGAACAGGAGGACCCAGAGCCCCCCCACATTAAAGAGGAACAGGAGGATGCAGAGCCCCCACACATTAAAGAGGAACAGGAGGACTCGGAGCCCCCACACATTAAAGAGGAACAGGAGGACCCGGAGGCCCCCCACATTAAAGAGCAACAGGAGGAACTCTGGACCAGTCAGGATGGAAAGCAGCTTCAAGGGCGAGAGGAGGCTGGTATAAAGTTCCCATTCGCTCCTGTAAAGAGTGAAGATAATGATGATGATGATGATGATGAAGGAGCTCAGTCCTCACAGCTTCATCAAAGACAAACTGAACAGATGGAAACAGAAGCTGATGGAGTGGATTGTGGAGGATCAGAACCAAACAGGAAGTTAGATCCAGAAAGATATCCAGGACCAGATACTGATGAGACTGAAGACTTGTCTGAACCTGAGACTGATGATAGTAGAGATTGGAAGGAGACTCAGGAATCTGTAAGTGATGTGAACTGTAGTACTGGAAATACATCAATCAGCTCACCTGAATGTGCTGGAAGCTCTGACCACAAGAGATATCTGAAAAGACACACTAGATCCAAAACAGGAGTGAAAGCATTTAGTTGTTCCGTGTGTAGTAAAACATTTTCACATAAGGGAAACCTGAAACTTCACATGATTGTCCACACAGGAGTGAAACCATTTAGTTGTTCCTTCTGTAGTAAAACATTTTCACAAAAGGGACACCTGAAACTTCACATGATTGTCCACACAGGAGTGAAACCATTTAGTTGTTCCGTGTGTAGTAAAACATTTTCACAAAAGAGAACCCTGAACGTTCACATGATTGTCCACACAGGAGTGAAACCAATTAGTTGTTCCGTGTGTAGTAAAACATTTACACACAAGGGAAACCTGAACGTTCACATGACTGTCCACACACGAGTGAAAGCATTTAGTTGTTCCATGTGTCGTAAAACATTTTCACATAAGAAATCCCTGAAAGATCACATGAATGTCCACACAGGAGTGAAAGTATTTAGTTGTTCCTTGTGTAGTAAAACATTTTCATACAAGGCAACTCTGAAACAACATGCAAAAGTCCACACTAGAAACAATAGTTAAACAGTTAAAAACTGTCGGGCTGATACAGACTGCAAAATAAGTTTATTCGGCTAAGATAAAGCTACACATCAATTTAAATTCTGTTGGTATTTTTTTCTATGATATTGTCTCATGTTTCATGTGTTATGTAGTGTCATGTATATATTAATTATAATTGTTTTCAGTTAAAGTATTCCATGTCCCCCATGCAGCACTATGGTTTGAGCTGAATTATCATAGGTGATGAAACTGAGGGAAATAGTGAACCTTCTTTCTCTTCGGCAACGTTTTCTCCACTTTAAACTCATTACTTCCTTGATTTAGTTGTACTGTAGAAACTGCAGTTTTGTTCTATGACTGAATTGAGAAAAGAATTGTAGTTAATTATCTCCATTCTTCTTTCTTCAACCTCATTTCAAGATTCTGTCCTTTGTTTTAGGACATGACTATTTTACCTTTTGTTTGACCAAACTTTCTCTTTGATTTATTACTGTTTCATTACAATTATTAAAATAGTAATAAATCAATCTGTTCTAATTGTTTTCATGGTGTTCTCAAACAGTTAAAGTTCAGCCAATGTTTTCACCAAAATGACTTCAGTTCAATGTTGTACGTCCATATTTGCCCCAGTGAGCTGCAGCAGCCTGTTTTTATTTCATAACTAAATATGTGTGTTAATTAATAGTGATGTGAATGTCCTGTAACAGGGTGGACATTTTAGTCCATCATATCCTGAGCTTGACCACTATATCATACATACCAGCTCTAAAATATGCGTCCGCCTTGCTCTCGTGAGGTTATCATTGACCATATGATCATGGCGTCAGAGCAAGTCGGACACAAATCTGACCGCCATGCACTGTGGGGCGATCGGCGGTGATCGATTCTGCGCAGGACCGGCTCATCTCGAACGAGCCTAATAAAACAGCATGGACGTGATCATATGGTCTCACTGACCTATGCCAAGATAAGATCAAAGTCAAAGTCAGTTTTATTGTCACTTCTTCCATTTGTGCAAACATACAGAAGACCTGAAATTATGTTTCTCTACTGTCTGAAAATAAAGTGGATAGTGCGACATTTAAAAAAGTAAAAAATAGACAACATATAACATATAAACATATAAACATAGTGCAGAAACATAAAGTGAATAGTGCAACATTTAAAAAAGTAAAAAATAGACAACATATAAACATAGTGCAGAAACGTATAAACATAGTGCAAAGACATATAAACATAGTGCAAAAACAGATTAGGAAACTATTTAAGTGTGCATGTGCGTTAATAGCAGCAGTCAGACAGTTTAGCAGCAGACACGAGTCTAGATGTGGGAGTGGTGAGGTAGAGAGTTCAGCTTCCTGACAGCTTGGTGAATGAAGCTGGTTGACAGCCTGGTGGTGCGAGCCCGGAGGCTCCGGTATCTCCTCCCAGAGGGCAGGAGGCTGAAGAGACCGTGTGAGGGGTGGCAGGGGTCGCTCACAATCGTGGTCGCTTTGCGGGTGAGGCGGGTGTTGTATATGTCCTGCAGGGAGGGGAGGGGGGGGGAGTGAGGCACCAATGATTCTTCCAGCTGCATTCACTATGCGCTGCAGGGCTTTCCTGCTGTAGTCTGTGCAGCTTCCGCCCCACACAGTGATGCAGTTGGTCAGGATGCTCTCGATGGTGCCACGGTAGAAGGTGCACATGATGGGTGGAGGGCTTCCTGCTTTCCTCAGTTTTCGGAGGAAGTAGAGGCGCCTCTGTGCTTTCTTTGCCAGGGATTTAGTGTTGACTGTCCACGAGAGGTCCTCACTGATGTCCACCCCCAGGAACTTGGTGCTGCTGACTTGTTCAATGTCAGCACCGTTGATGGTCAGTGGTGGGTGTTGGGTGTGGCCTTTCCGGAAGTCAACAACAATCTCCTTGGTCTTGCTGTTGTTCAGAAGGAGGTTGTTGTCTCTGCACCACGTGGTCAGAAGGTTGACCTCCTTCCTGTAGTGGTCTCGTCATCCTTGGTGATGAGACCTATCAGAGTGGTGTCGTCTGCGAATTTGACCATGTGATTGGTGCTGTAGGTGGTTTTGCAGTCGTGTGTCAGCAAGGTGAAGAGCAGTGGACTGAGCACACAGCCCTGAGGGGCCCCTGTGCTCAGAGTGATGCTGCTCGAGGTGTTGTTGCCGACGCGTACTGCTTGTGGCCTCTCACTGAGAAAGTCCAGCTGCCACTGCCTTTTCCCTGTTCAGAATCGCTCTACAATCCTTCAGGGATCTCCAAAACAAAAGGCCATCCATTCAAGATCAAACTATTGCTCATTGCTGTTTTTTTTCACCATCTTCTTGGACATTTTGGAACTTGATGTGGTTAATGACATGAGAACACACAGTGATTGTTTTCTTTTGTGACCAAACAAAAAGGATCTTGATTACAACGAAAAAACTGGCGGATGAATTAGAAGAGATTTAAAAATCCCTAAATTTTTATTTTGGTCACGTCATGTTGTGGAGCACGCCCTGTCGTAGAGACTTAATGTCTGCATATCTTATTTCTAAATCAACTTTGATTCCCTGGGGAAAAAAGTAGACCATTAAAACAAGTTGGTTCTTAATAAGTTATTTTAAATAACTCTGTAAGGTAATTAACCTGAAAGTAATTTAGTTTAATAAGTGGTTAAATGAGAGATAATTTTGTCATAAATAAGATAGGAAGTAACTTGTTAAAGTTATGTAAATAAACAATCCTAAACAATATCAAAGATCCACAATGGGTTTGAAACGGTACCGGCCCTGACCTGGTCAGTGTGGTGGAAATGTATCATAAGTGCTTTATTCTTAAATGTGTAGCTGAACTCTGAAAGCGGAGTTCAGTTCATCTTGACCCAGTCTAATCAGCGCCATCCGCGTGAAGCGATAACCGGTGGATCTCGGTATTGTTTTTGTTCTTTTCGTTTTGTTTTCTTTCTGTGCCTCTCACTCTTGCCTCTCAGGGCCGCAGCCAAACAACATCCTCCAGACAGCATCAAGGCTTGTCTGGGCGAAGGAGGACACTGCGAGGAGGAGCAGGGGGGGAGGGGGGAAAGGGCAAACATTTCAATAATAATTGTTGATGTATAAAACTCATTTTTCCTGGTCAGACCTCCGATAATTCAATTGAATGGACAGAGCTCGTCACCATCTGTGGTGACGAGCTCTGTCCATTCAATTGAATTATTCCAAGTTTCTGTTTAATAAATGCTTAAAGACATCTAAGTGTTTCATATCGCATTTGTTTTCTCTAAAGGGGATTGATAAGGTTAATTAAATTTCAATCACAGTCAGAACCTAGGGGGAGCGCCTACTCCTTACGCCAGCCGTGTAAGGAGGGCCCGTATTAGAACCCTGAGGTTTCCCTCTCAATTTGCTTTCGATTACAATTCATAGAGACAATGACGGATGTTAAAAACCCCATTCGTTTAGATTTTCTCCGTGGCCTACCTATTTCATTGAGCCACGGTGATCCACCGAATGGTTTCCTCTAACAGGAAAGGAAGATGAACCGTTTTACACACAGTCCAACCCAAACGATTACTTACATTTGTCTGGATCTGGAAACGAGGCGGGATCGTGCTGGATTGTGTTCCCTGGTCAATGGCCTCGGCCCAGTGTTACCTTCTTCGTCTCGAAAAACCTGGACGTTATCTTATTCCATTAAAGGGGAGTCCCCATTGAGGACACTTATTTGAGAGTATACATTTTATTTCAACAAGAGTTATTATACACAAAGTACCATAACTGATTCTTTTTTGTCTTGGAGGAAATCCCATCAGCGCTTAGTCAGTTCACCAGTATCATATGTTTAAAAAGCTACAAGAGCAAAAGTCACATTGTAATTCATCAACCGGTTCTTTTTTGTCTCGGAGGAATTCCCCTCAGCTCTTAGAAGCAGTTACCAGTAATCACAAGTTAAGAAAGTCGGTTTGATTTCTCAAACCGAGTGGTTCCATCTCAGGGACAGAGCCCAAGAGGAACTGAAGAAGTGCGCAGTTATCACAGTATATATAGGCAAGTGCGTGGGAAGATCTCTGTCGAGACATAGTGGGAGTAACAGGTGCGTGTGATTACAATCTGCTTCGACCTTGGTCACACACGTGTTTTTGTGGTTGCAGCTGCAAAAGCTACTCAAGGTCAGCTGATAAGCAGCAGGACCATATTTAGACCTGTCTTCCGTCTACAACAGGATACTATGACCATATATAAAAATAACAGGAATGTACTACAGCGTATTTAAGCACAATTTCACTCAAAACAATTAGTTATAATGCATCGTGATAAAAGATAATTTTACTTAAAATAACTTATAATGCATTGTGATATAAGACTATTTCACTCAAAGCAATTCAGTTATAATGCATAAAGAGAAAATGAAAAGAACTTAGAATGAAAAGTACTTAGAAAAGAAAAGATAAGAGAAGAACTCATACTTTACATAACCCAATCCTCAACAGGGTATTGAATGAATGAATGCATCCAAAAACCTTAAGTGATAGTTGTGGGGTATAAAATGTTTTGGCCATAAAAAAATGAAGGAGTGCATGCTTTTACTGCCTGTACCTCGCTCTCTAGCTCCCTTGCTGGGGCCGAATTTGGGTTAAGAGCTCATTTAATGGAAAGCGTGATCAACGTGATCAAATCTTTATTATGGTCTCATGAGGAGATTTTGGATTTCTCAAAGTCTATTAGATGTTGTTTGAAAAGACAGACGACATCAGAAACGTGGTCATTGTCTTCCTGAAGGACGCTGTCATTCAGTGCTGCGAATGCTTTCAACTGTCAACTGTCAAGTCTGGAACAGGAATGAATAAAATCAGGAATTCCGGTGATTCACATTTAAAAAATGTCAACAACATTCATAAATGGCTGTTAAAACATTTACAGAATAATTACATTAATAGAGAAACATCACGGCTTCTTTTCCAGGGTTTTCAGACCAAGTTGGCAAATTAAAAGAGACAGTAGCGATGTTTGGAAGTGTGTTTGTATGAAGTTCTTCTTCTACGAGTTTTACTGCAGTAGATGGAACAAAGTAATGTTCTGCTTTGACATATGTTAGACACTAAAATAATGTATATCAGTTTAAATGAAGACTATATTTAGAATATCTTCACCTCTTTATCTTTTGGAACTGAAGCCGTTATCTATTCTCTCTACAAACACACAAGACTCCATTGACAAAAACAGTAATTTAACCTCTCAGAACACAGGAGTTTCTGGTCTCCTGCTGATTCCACCTGTTAGTTTGTGTTATTGTGTGACTTTAGTGAATCTGACCCATAGACTGTGTTTAAACAAGGTGTATATAACAAGAGTTTTGAAGCCTCGTTGTCTGAACTAACCCTTTAAAACACCAAAGTGTTAAAAAGGTTTTTAAAAGCTGTGCAACTTAGATGAACACAATGTCACCACTGATTCAGGGTCATCCTCTTGTTGAACAGGGACGTACGTCCTGATGTTCTTATCTTGACAACATGACTCCAAACTTGAATAAAGGCTGATTTTTTTTTAATGACGCCAACGTCGTAACACAAATGAGTGAAAGTGAAGCTCCAAAACCAACCTGTGAGGTAAAACACGTCTTCATTCAAATACATTTACTACATTACTTTGTTGCTATTTTCAACCTCGGTTTACATGTTTTTGGACCTCTGTATTTCTAGAAACCTGTTCATGGCCATGGTTGGATCTGTGTTGGGAACAGACAATAACTTAAGATGACAATGGTTTAAATATTATTTAGATAAAATACGCTCTATGCATCAAGTCTGCCATGAAAGCCACATAGAAGATCCTAAAAGCTTTTATTTTGAAGGTGACAACGCAAGCTGCAGCTGACCCGGATGTTGTTCTCTTAGCAACATGGCGGCTACCGTCAGCAGCAATAGCAGCGTCTCGTGGTTGTGTTGGTAAAGCGTCAGGTAGCTCCTTCAGTACTGATCCAGCAGAGTCTCTGTATGTCTGGATAAACCTTCTGAATGGACTTCTAGATGTTCACCTTTGTTCCCGGATGTTGTTCCTGTGACTCATCTCCCGGTAGCCTACAGAGATACTGAAGTTAGCTTAGCATGCTGCAAACAGACGGACGAAAGTCAGCAACAGCTCGTCTTTAATGGAGAGGACACGAGGTTTGTGACGGAGTTTGTGGAGAAAATGTCTAAAGTCCAAATGCTGAGATCTTTCGTCAACCAGCGACTAACTGCGGCTGCGCAAGAGATATTTGGGCTGTTTGAAAGAACGATAGCAGAGTACGAGGAGGAACTTTCTAGTTCAAAAGGGGAGAACGAGCGACAACGGAGACTACTGGACGCTGTTTTCAACCCGGAAGTCCGGATACAAAGAGCAGGTTGGTTCTGTTTGTTTCTTCATCACTTTACACTGATGGAACCAGTTCGGCTTCTTTTTGGGGTCCATTTGGGCCGCGGATATTACATTACATTACGGGCCAGTCCCAATCTCCACCCTTACGGACTCACGGACTTTGAGGCGCGCTCCCGCGAAGTCCGTGAGGCTTTAGGGGTGTCCCATTGTCACATCGTAGAGTGCTCGAGGCTCTCTGGCAGACATTTTGATCCCTTTCCGTAAGTCAGCATTAGATGCTGACTTTGCCTAAGGGAATTACCCACAGTTCATAGCAATGCGACGCTAAACACGCAGTTCCCAATGGAAGCATGAAGACGTAAGAAAAACAAAGAGACACGTGGGCGTTCAGCCCGATAAAATACACTATAACATTACGGATTAAAGATGGAACATAAAAACACATGAAATCAGAGGAAAGCAAGCAGAAAATATATTTATAAATATTTTGTTTACATTCATCAAACATTTCGTTTTGACAAAACGAGTAAATAGATCATTTAAAATGACTTATGTCGTGAGGTTGACGTTCAAATCAGTGAATAAAAAGTATAAAATAAATACACAATATTTTGTATGTAGTCACGTGATATGTTGCAGCAAAGTGCTGTCCCATTCATATTCACACCAGTTCAAGCCCTCACAGCCTCTCACACTCAGCCACTTAGCAGCTGACGTCAGTGAGTGGCTGAGGGTTCAGGGCTTGAAAAAAAATAGGGCTTGAAAAAAAAATGTAATTAAAGCTGCGAGCAGCTGTGAGCGGGTCCTCGCTACCGGCACGTTTGGGGTAGCCGGCGGGTCGCCGACTTGCCCCAGAGGGAACCGGCCAAACCCATGCAATGTTGCAACAAGAGCAGGGACCAGCAATTATTTTTTTACAGTTAAATCCTGGTAGCGCAGTCGATCCACTTACCTTTCAGCGTCACTGGCTTCCGTCAGGGTTCCAAATTACACGGGCGAAATGCATGGTGGGAAAACAGTTGCAGCGAGTTGGGCTGCGAACAGCTGTTTGTGTGGCTTGCCTTCCGGTCTTGTCTCATCGTGTTTTGTTTTGTTCGCGAGCGCTACCCAGAATGCAATTGGGCGCTGTCATTTTTATTTAAATCCGATGCTGTTTGGCTGATTTCCTTTGGCCAGTAGGTGGCGCTACGACAATGTGAACATATACTGTGCATCATGTTTCTGTACGTGAACAGTACACCAGGTGATTTGCACGTAAATCAGATGCAGTTTGGTAGATTTAGTTTGGCCAGTAGGTGGCGCTACGACAATGTGAACATATACTATGCAACATGTTCCTCTACGTCAAGAGTATACCAGGTCATTTAAATTACATATAAATCAGATGCTGTTTGGTAGATTTAGTTTGGCCAGTAGGTGGCGCTATAACAATGTGAACATTGGCCATGTACACGTCATCAGGCATGGACCAGCATCATGTATGAGGAGAATTGGGCTAATGGCATCATGTACATGTACTCAAGCCAAGACCAGCAGCCTGTATATAGGAGTTAGAACACGGTTCTCTCATATAGCGGTTAGCACAAAGTAGTCGCGTCTTTGGGTCCCCCTGACGTCGTGGGCGATCGCTGAAAAAATGTTGAGCACACAAGCCATACTCCTGAGAGTCTTTCTATCACTTTAGAATAGACTAGAAGTGGATGACTTAAAAATTCTAGGAGGAGTAGTATTTTGCGTAAATGCAAATATCTGCTAAAAATTAGCATAAACGGGGCGAAAATGCAAAATTGACGGAATTACTGTAGCGCCCCCTAGTGTTTAAATGGGACGACTGATTTATTGCAAGTTCGGGGACGCGATGTGCACATATACCCCAAGTTTGGAGTGTTTTCTCCCAATATTTTTAATGTTATGAGTGTTTAAAAACAAGACACGCCCCTAAGAGGTAAAGTGGTCTATCTCCTCAACGCAATGAGATATCAAAGAAATTCCAATGCAGTATTGATGATCCAGCTGTAATGATGATAACTACCAAGGTTTGTCTGAAAATTATTAAGCGTTTAGGAATTATGAAAAAAAATGTGTTTTTCACAAAATTCAAAATGGCGGAAAATTTTCATAGGCGGACTTTATGGGTCTGAGAGGCTTTTTTGTAGAGCAGGTGAAGACGGACATGTGTGAATTTTTTCAAGTAAAAAAAAAATTCTGGGCGAGGGGCGTCACCGGTGCAACTTGAAGGGGGCGCTAGAGAGTCATGTTTTGGAGTCTTTTTCCCCCGGCTTTGATACATTGCGTTTTTCACCGGGCTTGACAAGATTTCCAAATTTGGTGAGTTTTGGGATATGGCAAGGTCCCCAAAAAGGCGCCCAAGTGAGAAAAATAAGAATCATGAAGAAAAATTAAAGCTACTCGTAGCTGTGAGCGGGTCCTCGCTTCCGGCACGTTTGGGGTAGCCGGCGTGTCGCCGACTTGCCCCGGAAGGAAACCGGCCAAACCCATGCATTGTCTCAACAAGTGCAGGGAACAGCAATTAATTTTTTACCGTTATTTCCTGGCTGCGCAGTAGAGCTACTTACCTTTCAGCGTCACTGGCTTCCGTCAGGGTGCCAAGTTACACGGGCGAAATGCATGCTGGGAAAGACTGTCTCAGCGTTGGGCGGCGAACAGCTGTTTGTGTGGCGTGTCTTTCGGTCTGTCTCTTCCTGTTTTGTTTTGTTCGCGAGCGCTACCCAGAAGTCCGCCTATGAATATTTTCCGCCATTTTGAATTTAGTGAAAAACACATTTTTGTTAATAATTCCTAAACACTTAATTATTTTCAAACCAACCTTGGTAGTTATCATCATGAGAGCTGGATCATCAATACTGCATTGGAATTTCTTTGATATCTCATTGCGTTGAGGAGATATCGACCACTTAACCTCTTAGGGGCGTGTCTTGTTTTTAAACACTCATAACATTAAAACTATTTGGACAAAAGACTCCAAACTTGGGGTATATGTGCACATCGCATCCCCTAACTTGCAATAAATCAGTCGTCCCATTTAACCACTAGGGGGCGCTACAGTAATTCGGCCAATTTGGCATTTTCGCCCAGTTTATGCTAATTATTAGCCGATATTTGCATTTACGCCAAATACTACTCCTCCTAGAATTTTTAAGTCATCCACTTCAACTCTATTCTAAAGTGATAGAAACACCCTCAGGAGTATGGCTTGTGTGCTCAACACGTTTTCATCGAACGCCCGCGACGTCAGGGCGACCCAAAGACGCGAATACTTTGTGCGTTTTAAAAACCTAACTTTACTCAGGTGGTGACTCTGTTTAGGTGATGGCAATTGGTTTACCAAAGGTTTTAGGTTCACAAAAGCAGTGAAATATATGAATAAAATGGTAGATACATGTAAATAAATGTCTAAAACTAAATTTTTTATTATCGTTTTTTGAGTAGAAATATGGTCCTTCACACCTTTCACCAAAATGATAAAAATAGGACTGAGAAATGACTTCATAGTGCAGATAAAGCTTCATGGCGTGTGTGCAAATGAAAAATATTTATTTTAATAAAAATATGTATTATAAAAAAAAAGAAAATATGTACAGAATATATATTCAGAAATATAAAACAGAACAAAGACTACACCATTTACAATATACAAGTATATATGCTTCAATGGCATATGCTCATGCCATGGCATGCCAGTCATGGAAACAGTTTCTGTTCAGCTGCAGGCAGAGGGGAACGTTACACGCCTCGCACTTCCACGCCGTGTCTTTTCTCACTTTCTTTATGCTGCAAAGCTCACAAACCCTGTGACCCGCCGTTGACTTAGTTTTGGGGCAGGCTGCAGCAGCAGCAGAGACAGGCACAGGACCATGACCTGCAGGTGCCGGTGTGGACCTGGTGTCCGGGCTGGCTGGAACTTGATGACGGGGGGAGCAGTGTCCGGGTCTTCATCCGTCCTCCAGGACAGCATAGGTGCAGGTGGTGCACACGCTGCCGTCTTTCTCGACCTGGCCTGTGGGTGAAAGCAGTCACAGGGCAGCACGCACCCTGTTTGCCGACGATGGTGTCTTTAGTCGTCGGTCAACGCGCTGCCTCTTTGCTGGCCAGGCTGGTCGGGGCGGCTGGTGCTCCTCTCTGTAAAATAAATCAATACTAGTCAGTTGAAAGAAAGATGACGTAACGATTGAGCAGAATGCTCCGCATTCGATGTGTAAATATTACTCAGATCATGACTGTGGTAGTAATTTCAGCAGAGTGCTCCGCATACTATGTGTAAATATTATTCAGATCATGACTGGTAGTAACGTGAACAGAGTGTTGTACAAAGCAGACTGTGTGTAAATATTACTCAGATCATGACGTAGTAACGTGAGCAGCAGTGTGCACCGCGTGGCGGGCTCTCGTGCTCTCGTGCACAGTGTACACATTACTAGCTTGCACCATGCAGTCTTACAGACACGTAACAAAGTTTAGTAACTACACTTACCCATCTTCCTCAGAAGAACTAAAGCCTTCGAGCTCTGACGACGACGACGCGTCGTCCTCCTCCTCCTCGCTGCTCTCCAGAATCATGCGTGTTGCTTCCTCCGTGTTGAATCTCTTTGTCGTCATGATGTCGATTTTCTCTGACTGAAAACTGTAGCGTGTATACATGCTCAAGTGGGTAGTCCATTGAGATTTTCTTGAGTGTACATTGGTTGTTTAGTTCACGAAATGGCGACGGACATATGACTCAACAAATCACAGAGAAGGATTTTCGTGTTTTTTTTTACCAGCGTCAAAGGACACACTGCTGCCCTTTCGCTTCCTTGATGATGTTAAAATTATGCTGGGCTCTGCCTGGGCAGGCACCCGGAAGCAGGAAGCCTTCTCTTTCCGCCAGACGTAAAATTATATTTCTACGATGTATTATCACGGTGCTGTGAATATTTTAGAAACTTAGAGAAACGTTTCGAGTGTCACCACGCAAAACTGCGGGCTCAGTGGACGAAGGGTTAAGGCCCTTTCATTGGTTTAGTTCTACTATAACACCTTGGCTAACATTCTTTGCTCATTGGGCCCGCAGCTTCAGGGGCGGAGCTATTCCTATTCTTCTTCCTGTACTTCAAAAAGTCAATGTTCAACTCCGCCGCCTCAGGCGAACAAGAGAACTACAATTCCTTAAAGTGACAGTTCACTGGCTCCAGGCAATATAAAACTGTGTCTAATATCCATTCATACATTAATCATTATACAGTCATAACAACAGTGACCTGTATATGCATACAATTACATATCCTTCATAATAATATCCCTTATTAATTATCATATTTCATGCATTGTAATGTAACATGGGCGACATGTGGCTCAGTGGTGAGCAGGGTCGTCCTTTAATCAGAGGATCGGCGGTTCGATTCCCGGCTCCGCTAGCCCATGTCGATGTGTCCTTGAGCAAGACACTTAACCCCAAATTGCTCCCGTAGCTGCGTCTACGGTGTATGAATGGTTGACAATCTGATGTGGCTCCTTGCTTGGTGCTCCTATCATCAGTGTATGAATGGGTGAATGATGTCATGTAGTGTTAAAGCGCCCTGAGTTGTTGGAAGACTAGAAAGGCTAAAGTCTAAATTTGACCAACTAAGCTTTAAAAACACTACACCTGCAAATACATTAACTATTAGGCTATAAAAGTGATAGCTGATAGCTTAAAATAGTGATAGCTTAAAGCAGCAAATCCCATTGTGAAAAGCATGCAACATATTTTTCGCCTCTCTGTCCACTGTGCTCACCTGTCTGCGCACTTGTCTGTGTGCAGCGCATCGGGGGCGCGATACCGAGAGCAAAGTAGAGTGTAAACGCAACCATGTAGAGACACAAATGACATGCTGTCGTGTAGATAAGATCAATAACATACGGCCGTTTAGTTTGTTTAATAACAGAACAAGGTGTAGACCTGTTTATAGGAAAGGGAACCTTAAATGACTTCTGTTGTGATCTGGCGCTATAGAGAAAATGACAGGGGGCGGGGCCTAATATAATGACAGTGTACATTAATGTTGCACGGTATACCGATACTACAAAGGTACCGCGGTACCCGTACGTTAAAAACGATACGATTTTGCATATTTTTAGTATCGATACTTCCTCAAAATAGCGCGTTTCCTTAAAACTGCTCCGCTCGTCTCTCTCATGCTCTCTGTCATGCATTGAGCTTATGCAGACGGAGCTCGAGGAGGCGGGGCTGCAGCAGCAGCAGCAGCGCTCAGAGGGAGATCGGGGAGACATGTCCTCGAGTACAGTCTAACACAGAGACCTGTCTGCAAAACGTGTTTTAAAGCCACACAGACTAAGGGAGTAACACGTAGAACACGTCACAGGCAGACACCCCGCACTTTTTAAAGAGTTCAACAAACGACAGGTAATGTGATTATAAACATGAAAACCCCCAAGCTCACCATATACAGCCTAATGCCGTGTTCACACCAAAACAGTTGCGAATATTCGCAACGCCACTTCGCCTATATCGCGCCGCCCGGCAAAAAACTCGCTCTAGTGGTTAATTCGTTTTTCGCAACCATCGCTGGGGAAAGGGGGCGGGGCTTATCTCCATGTCAGTGAAAACATTGACTATTTCCGCCATTGACCATTGAAATAACCACTAGTTCTGCTTTATACTTGTTGAGAAAGTCCCACACACGTCGGAACATCAAACGCCCCCGTGTCTGGGTTCATAATATTATCCGTAGTCGTGTCTGGGTTCATAATAGTATCCGTAGTCGTGTCTGTGTTCATAATATTATCCGTAGTCGCACACAGCTCCGACTCCTCCGGGACGAGTGTCTGAATGAAGCCGCTTCCAGCGCTCCTTCAGCGGACCCGCAGTTTGATTCAGTGACGGCAGAACGGCGGTGATGCCGGGCGGAGCTTCTCAACGCTGATTGGCTTTCGCAACTCCGCGTCGGGCGAATTTTTCGCTGGCGATGAATTATTTCATCGCCAGCTAAAAAGCGGAGTTGCGAATATTCGCAACGCCATTTCGCCAGTATCGCGCCGCCCGGCGAAAAATCCGCTTTTTCGCAACCTAACGTGGCTGTGCATTGACTTAACATGTAATCTGGACGCGCGAATATTTCGCAACTGTTTTGGTGTGAACACGGCATAACAGAGTAGCCTCAACCTAGTTTGATGACCAGCATATGATCATGAGGTCAGTGTTCCAAATGAAACACAATGGATGCAAACTGGCGACATGAGGGTGGATCTTGAGCTAATTATTTTTAGTTAAGGAAAAATAACTTCAATAATGAATTGAGATACAATATGAAGTGAAAATATCAAACTCACTAAATAGTAAATGGTTGTAATAAGTGCATAAACAAGTGCAATAGTTGCAACAAGTGTGAATATTCACAGTTCTGCCAGACAGCATAGAGAGACTGTCTGTCTCATTGTTCCCATAGTGTAATTGCATTGTATTGGTGAAAGGTATGTGGTGGCATGGGAGAAATTACCCTTTAATTATGTGTCCATCTTTAATGTCCCCATAGCTTTAGGGTTTTTTCATCTCAAACACACGTCTGTAAAATGATGTAACTCTACAATGTCTCATACTTATGGAAATAACTATGTAGTCATCTGGTCAGATACGGACAATAGGCCTACATAGCCGTGTATAATCAATGCTATGATGGCACCATGTAGTGTTCATTAATATCTTGCTGTAGGCTAATACTAATATTAATGCCATTTGTTAAGAGTTCAAAAAGCTGGACAGGAACAAGCTGGTAAAAAAGAGAACCATACAGACGTTCTATTTATTACTATTATAGATAAATATACCTGTATTGTATTCAATATATATGTATGTATAATGTGTTGAGGAAAAGCAGCTCACTGCAGCCACTAATTTAACCAAAGCGATTTACAATAAGTGCATTCAACCATGAGAGTTTTTAGTTTTTTAATTGTTTTTATTCAAGGTATAGTTGGAAGAGATGTGTTTTTAGTTTGTGGCAGAAGATGTAGAGACTTAATGTATGTATATACGTGTGTGTACACACACACACACACACACACACACACACACACACACACACACGCACGCACAGTGGGTACGGAAAGTATTCAGGCCCCGTTACATTTTTCACTTTGTTTCATTGCAGCCATTTGCTAAAATCAAAAAACTTCATTTTATTTCTCATTAATGTACACACAGCACCCCATCTTGACAGAAAAAAAACAGAAATGTAGAATTTTTTGCAAATTTATCAAAAACTGAAATATCACATGGTCAATGGTTCTACTCCTTCATTGGAGTCCAGCTGTGTTTAATTAAACTGATTGGACTTGATTAGGAAAGGCACACACCTGTCTATATAAGACCTTACAGCTCAAAGTGCATGTCAGAGCAAATAAGAATCATGAGTTTGAAGGAACTGTCCAAGGAGCTCAGAGACAGAATTGGCAAGGCACAGATCTGGCCAAGGTTACAGAAGAATTTCTGCAGCACTCAAGGTTCCTAAGAGTACAGTGGCCTCCATAATCCTTAAATGGAAGAAGTTTGGGACAACCAGAACTCTTCCTAGACCTGGCCGTCCAGCCAAACTGAGCAATCGTGGGAGAAGAGCCTTGGTGAGAGAGGTAAAGAAGAACCCAAAGATCACTGTGGCTGAGCTCCAGAGATGCAGTAGGGAGATGGGAGAAAGTTCCACAAAGTCAACTATCACTGCAGCCCTCCACCAGTCGGGGCTTTATGGCAGAGCGGCCCGACGGAAGCCTCTCCTCAGTGCAAGATATATGAAAGCCCGCATAGAGTTTGCCAAAAAACACATAAAGGACTCCCAGACTATGAGAAATAAGATTCTCTAGTCTGATGAAACCAAGATTGAACTTGTTGGTGTTAATTCTAAGCGGTATGTGTGGATAAAACCAGGCACTGATCATCACCTGCCCAATACAATCCCAACAGTGAAACATGGTGGTGGCAGCATCATGCTATGGGGCGGCGGCGGGGGGGTGTTCAGCTGCAGGGACAGGACGACTGGTTGCAATTGAAGGAAAGATGAATGCGGCCAAGTACAGAGATATCCTGGAGGAAAACCTCCAGGAAGGTTCACCTTCCAACAAGACAATGACCCTAAGCACACAGCTAAAATAACAAAGGAGTGGCTTCGGAACAACTCTGTGACCATTTTTGACTGGCCCAGCCAGAGCCCTGACCTAAACCCAATTGAGCATCTCTGGAGAGACCTGAAAATGGCTGTCCACCAACGTTCACCATCCAACCTGACGGAACTGGAGAGGATCTGCAAGGAAGAATGGCAGAGGATCCCCAAATCCAGGTGTGAAAAACTTGTTGCATCATTCGCAAGAAGCTGCAGAAGATGGCTTTACTAGCTCAAAAGGGTGCTTCTACTCAATACTGATCAAAGGGTCTGAATACTTATGACTATGTGATATTTCAGTTTTTCTTTTTTAATAAATTTGAAGAAAATTCTACATTTCAGTTTTTTCTGTTAAGATGGGGTGCTGAATGTACATTAATGAGAAATCAAATGAACTTTTTAGATTTTAGCAAATGGCTGCAATGAAACATTTAAAGGGGTATGAATACTCTCCTGTGTGTGTGTGTGTGTGTGTGTGTGTGTGTGTATATATGTGTATATATATATATATATATATATATATATATATATATATATATATATATATATATATATATATATAATTTATTTTACTTACACTTTCTTCTTCCTCTTTAACTATATTAGCTACACATGACCTTTGTTGGTGTACTAGAGGGGAACTAAAAGTAGCCGGTCAGTGGAGCAAGTTACAGTTTGTGGAACAGGCAGTCTCTGCATCTGCTACTGAGGGTCTGTCACTGCCGGTGGGTCGTGGTTCAGTCAATGCAACACGAGTTGCTGTGTGATGTTTACGACAGCAGCAGCATGTTTTTATTTAGGGGTCATGCTTCTCTCATTTACAACTAATTCACCACTTTTTCAGTGATAAACCTCTAAAATAATAGAGAGTTTAATATAAGATTTCTCAAATGTATGAATGTATTTTATTGTTCTCCACAGACGTCCAGCAGCTGTTGGTGGATAAAGAAGAGGTTCCCCCTGAGCAGCAGGACTGGAGCTCCAGTCTGGACCAGGAGGACCCAGAGCCCCCCCACATTAAAGAGGAACAGGAGGATCCGGAGCCCCCCCACATTAAAGAGGAACAGGAGGACCCAGAGCCCCCACACATTAAAGAGGAACAGGAGGACCCAGAGCCCCCACACATTAAAGAGGAACAGGAGGACCCAGAGCCCCCACACATTAAAGAGGAACAGGAGGACCCAGAGCCCCCACACATTAAAGAGGAACAGGAGGACCCAGAGCCCCCACACATTAAAGAGGAACAGGAGGAACTCTGGACCAGTCAGGATGGAAAGCAGCTTCAAGGGCGAGAGGAGGCTGGTATAAAGTTCCCATTCGCTCCTGTAAAGAGTGAAGATAATGATGATGATGAAGAAGCTCAGTCCTCACAGCTTCATCAAAGACAAACTGAACAGATGGAAACAGAAGCTGATGGAGTGGATTGTGGAGGATCAGAACCAAACAGGAAGTTAGATCCAGAAAGATATCCAGGACCAGATACTGATGAGACTGAAGACTTGTCTGAACCTGAGACTGATGACAGTAGAGATTGGAAGGAGACTCAGGAACCTGTAAGTGATGTGAACTGTAGTACTGGAAATACATCAATCAGCTCACCTGAATGTGCTGGAAGCACTGACCACAAGAGATATCTGAAAAGACACACTAGATCCAAAACAGGAGTGAAAGCATTTAGTTGTTCCGTGTGTAGTAAAACATTTTCACATAAGAGAACCCTGACCGATCACATGACTATCCACACAGGAGTGAAACCATTTAGTTGTTCCCTCTGTAGTAAAACATTTTCACAAAAGAGACACCTGAACTATCACATCAATGTCCACACAGGAGTGAAACCATTTAGTTGTTCCGTGTGTAGTAAAACATTTTCACTGAAGGGATCCCTGAAACTTCACATGATTGTCCACACAGGAGTGAAAGCATTTAGTTGTTCCGTGTGTAGTAAAACATTTTCACACAAGGGAAACCTGAACGTTCACATGATTGTCCACACAGGAGTGAAAGCATTTAGTTGTTCCATGTGTCGTAAAACATTTACAAACAAGGGGAACCTGAACTCTCACATGACTGTCCACACACGAGTGAAAGCATTTAGTTGTTCCATGTGTCGTAAAACATTTTCACATAAGAAAACCCTGAAAGAACACATGATTGTCCACACAGAAGTGAAAGCATTTAGTTGTTCCTTGTGTAGTAAAACATTTTCATACAAGACAACTCTGAAAAAACATGGAAAAGTCCACACTAGAAACAATAGTTAAACAGTTAAAAACTGTCGGGCTGATACAGACTGCAAAATAAGTTTATTCAGCTAAGATAAAGCTACACATCAATTTAAGTTCTGTTGGTATTTTTTTCTATGATATTGTCATGTTTCATGTGTTATGTGTTGTCATGTATATATTAATTATAATTGTTTTCAGTTAAAGTATTCCATGTCCCCTATGCAGCACTATGGTTTGAGCTGAATTATCATAGGTGATGAAACTGAGGGAAATATTTAACCTTCTTTCTCTTCAGCAACGTTTCCTCTCCAGTTTAAACTCATTACTTCCTTGATTTAATTTTACTGTAGAAACTGCAGTTTTGTTCCATAACTGAAGAATAACTGAATTGAGAAAATAATTGTAGTTAATTATCTCCATCCTTCTTCTTCAACCTCATTTAAAGATTCTGTCCTTTGTTTTAGGACGTGAATATTTTACCTTTTGTTGACCAAACTTTCTCTTTGATTTATTACTATTTTAATAAATGTAATGAAACTGTAATCTGTTCTAATTGTTTTCATGGTGGCTCTCAAACAGTTAAAGTTCAGCCAATGTTTTCACCAAAATGACTTCAGTTCAATGTTGTACATCCATATTTGCCCCAGTGAGCTGCAGCAGCCTGTTTTTTATTTTATAACTAAATATGCGTGTTCATGATTAATGGTTTAAAGGTTGTTAATGGAAGTTACATTTATAATTTGTATGTGAAATGTGAATGAATTGCCTTCATTAATACAATATATTGTTCATTGATATGGTCTGTGATCTGAGTAATGATAATTAAATGAAATCAACAAATATTTAGCATATCTTTGGGATTACTTGTGATTACTTGCAGGTTATGAATTGGCAAAATAAAATAACCTAAAAATGGAGTAACATTTTGTGGTGGAAAAATTATCTCTTGGTCACTGGGGCAGAGGCAGAAGAGTTGAGAATTGTAATTTGAGCTTTCTAATGAACAGACAAAAAAAGTCTTCTGGAACACAAGTTGTAAAGAGTGATTCTTTAATGCTTGCAAGCGGGGAGCAGTTTACACAGACACGTATCACAGTGACAGTGGAAAGACTCACACGGACTTCTGTCCGTTCCTTGGTATTTAAAAGGTTCCTTCCCTGTCTGTCAGATGAAGTTTAAGACAACCAATGAAAATGAGCAGCACACTTAAAAGAAAACCATAATATGAGTCTCACACACAAGTCTTATGTTCTTGTTCCAACTATTAATTAAGTTTATCAGCAGGTGCAAACTTATCTATTCACCCTCGTCCTGTATCCGGCCTTGAGGAGACAGCAGCAGTATTTCAAAAATAATTGTCTGGGAACCTGGTTTGTGTTTTCACTGGGAGTATTTGGGCCTTACAGTTTTAAACTATGGCAAGATATATTTTACCATCACAATTTCCATTGAAATGCCCATTAATTCTAAAAGAAATGTGGGTGAATTACAGAAGAACTTTTTTCAAATTAATGCTTGTTTGTAAATACTGTTTGAAATGTATTTCAAAGCTAAAGTAAAGGACATGTTTTCTCTTAGACAATGTAATTATTCCAATACCTGTCTATAGTGATCTGAATGTCCTGTAACAGGGTGGACATTTTAGTCCATCATATCCTGAGCTTGACCAATACATCATACAGTACATACCAGCTCTAAAATATGCGTCCGCCTTGTTCTCGTGAGGTTATCATTGACCATATGATCATGGCGTCAGAGCAAGTCGGACACAAATCTGACCGGCATGCACTGTGGGGCGATCGGCGGTGATCGATTCTGCGCAGGACCGGCTCATCTCGAACGAGCCTAATAAAACAGCATGGACATGATCATATATGGTCTCACCGACCTATGCCAAGATAAGATGGCTGCCATTGCCTTTTCCCTGTTCAGAATCTCTCTACAATCCTTCAGGGATCAACACAACAAAAGGCCATTCATTCAAGATCAAACTATTGCTCATTGCTGGGGTTTTTTCCCCCATCTTTTTGGACATTTTGGAACTTGATGTGGTTAATGACATGAGAATACACGGTGATTGTTTTCTTTTGTGACCAAACAAAAAGGATCTTGATTACAACGGAAAAAATGGCGGAGGAATTAGAGATTAAAAAATCCCTAAATTTTACATTAGAGAAGATCAGCAAAGTGGTAAAACGGCAAAGTAACCTCATGGGTCTCATGGAGGTCCGTGAGCTGAAGGCCACAGTCAAACAAAGGGACCAGAGGATTGAACTGCTGGAACAAAGGATAGATGATCTGGAGCAGATAACTTTGTCACCACTGGGCTGGAAACTAAGCATTATAGCTTTAGTCTACAGCCAGGGATCGTCAAGGTGAGGATGCACCACCTGGGGAGCTGCACACTCTGGAGCAACAAGTAGTGCAATTGATCACTGCTATAGCAAGAAAATACAACATCCTCAAATCTGTTTTATTTTATTTTGGTCACGTCATGTTGTGGAGCACGCCCTGTCATAGAGACTTAATGTCTGCAAATCTTATTTCTAAATCAACTTTGATTCCCTGGGGAAAAAAGTAGACCATTAAAACAAGTTGGTTCTTAATAAGTTATTTTAAATAACTCTGTAAGGTAATGAACCTGAAAGTAATTTAGTTTAATAAGTGGTTAAATGAGAGATACTTTTGTCATAAATAAGATAGGAAGTAACTCATTAAAGTTATGTAAATAAACAATCCTAAACAATATCAAAGGTCCACAATGGGTTTGAAATGGTACCGGCCCTGACCTGGTCAGAACCTAGGGGGAGGGCCTACTCCTTATGCCAGCCGTGTAAGGAGGGCCCGTATTAGAACCCTGAGGTTTCCCTCTCAATTTGCTTTCGATTACAATTTATAGAGACAATGACGGATGTTAAAAACCCCATTCATTCGGTTTCCCCGTGGCCTACCTGCACTATTGAGCCACGTCTCCATCGAACTGTTTCCTCTAATAGGAAAGGAAGATGAACCGTTTTACACACAGTGCAACCCAAACGATTACTTACATTTGTCTGGATCTGGAAACGAGGCGGGATTGTGCTGGATTGTGTTCCCTGGTCAATGGCCTCGGCCCAGTGTTACCTTCTTCGTCTCGAAAAACCTGGACGTTATCTTATTCCATTAAACGGGAGTCCCCATTGAGTAGAGTTCTACACTCTTATTTGAGAGTATACATTTTATTTCAACAAGAGTTATTATACACAAAGTACCATAACTGATTCTTTTTTGTCTTGGAGGAAATCCCATCAGCGCTTAGAGTCAGTTCACCAGTATCATATGTTTAAAAAGCTACAAGAGCAAAAGTCACATTGTAATTCATCAACCGTTTCTTTTTTGTCTCGGAGGAATTCCCCTCAGCTCTTAGAAGCAGTTACCAGTAATCACAAGTGTAAGAAAGTCTCGGTTTGATTTCTCTAACCGAGTGGTTCCATCTCAGGCACAGAGCCCGAGAGAAACTGAAGAAGTGCGCAGTTATCACAGTATATATAGGCAAGTGCGTGGGAAGATCTCTGTCGATACATAGTGGGAGTAACAGGTGCATGTGATTACAATCTGCTTCGACCTTGGTCACACGCTCAATAGCGTGTTTTTGTGGTTGCAGCTGCAAAAGCTACTCAAGGTCAGCTGATAAGCAGCAGGACCATATTTAGACCCGTCTTCCGTCTACAACAGGATACTATCCACTATGACCATATATAGACTTCATTAAAATGTCATAAAAATAACAGGAATGTACAACAGCGTATTTAAGCACAATTTCACTCAAAACAATTAGCATAATGCATCGTGATAAAAGATCATTTTACTTAAAACAGCTTATAATGCATTGTGATATAAGACTTTCACTTAAAGCAATTTTGTTAAAATGCAGCATGATAAAATACTATATCACTCAAAGCAATTTAGTTATAATGCATAAAGAGAAAATGAAAAGAACTTAGAATGAAAAGAGAAGAACTCGCACTTTACATAACCCAATCCTCAACAGGTTATTGAATGATTGAATGCATCCAAAAACCGTAAGTGGTAGTTGTGGGGTATACAATGTTTTGGCCATAAAAAAATGAAGGAGTGCATGCTTTTACTGCCTGTACCTCGCTCTCTAGCTCCCTTGCTGGGGCCGAATTTGGGTTAAGAGCTCATTTAATGGAAAGCGTGATCAAGGTGATTAAATCTTTATTATGGTCTCATGAGGAGATTTTGGATTTCTCAAAGTCTATTAGATGTTGTTTGAAAAGACAAACGACATCAGAAACGTGGTCATTGTCTTCCCGAAGGATGCTGTCATTCAGTGCTGCGAATGCTTTCTACAGTCAACTGTCAAGTCTGGAACAGGAATGAATAAAATCAGGAATTCCGGTGATTCACATTTAAAAAATGTCAACAACATTCATGAATGGCTGTTAAAACATTTACAGAATAATTACATTAATACAGAAACATCACAACTTCTTTTCCAGGGTTTTCAGACTAAGAGACAGTAGCGATGTTTGGAAGTGTGTTTGTATGAAGTTCTTCTTCTACGAGTTTTACTGCAGTAGATGGAGCAAAGTAATGTTCTGCTTTGGACGTATTTTAGACACTAAAATAATGTATATCAGTTTAAATGAAGACTATATTTAGAATGTCTTCACCTCTTTATCTTTTGGACCGGGAACTGAAGCCGTTATCTATTCTCTCTACAAACACACGTACTCCATTGACAAAAACAGTAATTTAACCTCTAAGAACACAGGAGTTTCTGGTCTCCTGCTGAATCCACCTGTTAGTTTGTGTTATTGTGTGACTTTAGTGAATCTGACCCATAGACTGTGTTTAAACAAGGTGAATATAACAAGAGTTTTGAAGCCTCGTGATCTGAACTAACCCTTTAAAACACCAAAGTGTTACAAAGGTTTTTAAAAGCTGTGCAACTTTGTCTTGTAGATGAACACGATGTCACCACTGATTCAGGGTCATCCTCTTGTTGAACAGGGACGTACGTCCTGATGTTCTTATCTTGACAACAAGACTCAAAACTTGAATAAAGGCTGATTTTTTTTTTATGACGCCAACGTCGTAACACAAATGAGTGAAAGTGAAGCTCCAAAACCAACCTGTGAGGTAAAACACGTCTTCATTCAAATACATTTACTACATTACTTTGTTGCTATTTTCAACCTCGGTTTACATGTTTTTGGACCTCTGTATTTCTAGAAACCTGTTCATGGCCATGGTTGGATCTGTGTTGGGAACAGACAATAACTTAAGATGACAATGATTAAATATGATTTAGATAAAATACGGTCTATGCATCAAGTCTGCCATGAAAGCCACATAGAAGATCCTAAAAGCTTTTATTTTGAAGGTGACAACGCAAGCTGCAGCTGACCCGGATGTTGTTCCGTTAGCAACATGGCGGCTACCGTCAGCAGCAATAGCAGCGTCTCGTGGTTGTGTTGGTAAAGCGTCAGGTAGCTCCTTCAGTACTGATCCAGCAGAGTCTCTGTATGTCTGGATAAACCTTCTGAATGGACTTCTAGATGTTCGCCTTTGTTCCCGGATGTTGTTCCTGTGACTCATCTCCCGGTAGCCTACAGAGATACTGAAGTTAGCTTAGCAGCTAGTCCCGATTTAATGGAGAGGAAACGGGGTTTGTGACGTAGTTTGTGTGAGGAAACGTTTCTGTCGTTGTGTGAAAATGTCTAAAGTCCAGATGCAGTTTGAAAGAACGACAGCAGAGAACGAGGAGGAACTTTCTAGATCAAAAGAGGAGAACGAGCGACAACGGAGACTACTGGACGCTGTTTTCAACCCGGAAGTCCGGATACAAAGAGCAGGTTGGTTCTGTTTGTTTCTTCATCACTTTACACTGATGGAACCAGTTCTGAGAGACACAATAGTAATTAAAGCTGCTCGCGGGTCCTCGCTTCACGCCGCCGAGAATGTCCGTGACCATCCGACAAAGCGTCCACGAGTTAGAGTTTTTTTTCCCTGCGTGGAGCTTTGCAAACAGTCCCCCACTTCCTGTCCATTGTATGGTGATGATACGGTTTAGAGCAGGGGTTCTTAACCTTTTTGACCTCGGGGCCCAACTTTTCAAGTACAAAGTGCCATTCAAATATTAACACTGTATTGGTTTATTAACTAATTGATCACACTCTTGGTTTGATTTGTATTCAATAACTAAATCAAATCTACCTACAGTACACCTTGTCAAATAAATGACATGATGCAATGTGATCGTCACAAAGACATTTATTGATCATGTGTATGTAAACCTGCACAGACAACAAGTCATGGAACAAATCAAGCTGATACAATAACTCATTTAAAAGACTCAAGTCAGGCGTATTAACACAAAAATAACTAATTCGATTTTTCTACAAAAACAAGGGAGACTCTCAAAAAATGAATAAAATAATATGGTAATGAAATAAATACGCACTGCACAATTATTATGAAAGTAGTTTTTTTGAGGATTAATTGTATTATTGAACGACTACGGTGCTCTCTGTTAATCCAACATATTGAACCTCACACCTGAATATTTAAGACAGTAAAAGTGAGGTTTTTACTTTCTTGGGAGAATATATGTGTGTGCACAGTTATTGGGCAACTATTACTGTGCAGACAAGTGTGCACACTTCAATATAATAATTTTCAAATTAAATAAACTGTAAATAAAGTGCAAATTGAAATATAGCCTTATAATCTGTGAATGATATGCTTCAGTCTTCATGTTTGCAGAACCAGAAGTTGCTCTTCATATCTGTGACAGCTGGCTTTCACAGCACATTTGGAGTTGCTTGTCAGTGACACGACAGACCTTTTCTGCATCTGTAGTACTTCGTCCTTTATCTTGAAAAATCCCACCGGCTTTCTCACGAGCGTTGGACGTTTGGTTTCTAGATGCCGCTTTAGCTTTGAAGCCTTCAGTGCTGCGTTAGCTAGCGAGGCTAGCGTTAGCCCTCACTCCACACTCTGGGCTCAGAGCTCCACCTCGTTACCTCCGTTCACAAAGCCCTACTTCGTGAAGTCAGGATTATACTTGCACAAACATTTAGACGTTTGGGGTGTTCAGCAGCATTTTCGTCTTCATGTTTTCGTTTGAAATACTTCTCTAACTTTCGCTACAGGCTAGCTAGCAGCTGGCTGAGTTTCTTCTTCTGTATATTGAAGCTTGTTAAACAACTGACTGACGCATTACCGTTACCAAGTGGTGGGAAGCTGTATTGTAACTGAGCGTCTCGTGGATAACAGTGATATCTCTGCTGTCTTCAATTGATAACCTATGCGGTCCCGCGGCCCACAGGTGAAAAACAGATACTTTTTTACTGTACTACATCTCAGAGGTGCATATTGTACTTTTTACTTCCCTACATCTCAGAGGTACATATTGTACTTTTTACTTCCCTACATCTCAGAGGTACATATTGTACTTTTTACTTCCCTACATCTCAGAGGTACATATTGTACTTTTTACTTCCCTACATCTCAGAGGTACATATCGTACTTTTGACTGTACTACATCTCAGAGGTACATATCGTACTTTTTACTGTACTACATCTCAGAGGTACATATTGTACTTTTTACTGTACTACATCTCAGAGGTACATATTGTACTTTTTACTGTACTACATCTCAGAGGTACATATCATACTTTTTACTTTACTACATCTCAGAGTAATGTTGCACGGTATACCGATACTAAAAAGGTACCGCGGTACCCGTAAGATAAAAATGATAGGATTTTATATATTTTAAGTATCGATACTTCCTCAAGTAGCTCACCCAAGCTCACCCATATACAGCCTAATACGAGTAGTCTCAGCCTAGTTTGACGACAAGCATAATATATGATCATGAGGTCAGAATGCACAAAAAAGTGTACCAAATGAAACTCAATTGATGCAAACTGCCGACATGCGGGTGGATCTTGAGCTAATTAGTTTTCGTTAAGGAAAAATAACTTCCATGAATTGAGATAAAATATGAAGTGAAAATATCAAATTCACTATGCAAGTAAATGAAGCATTGTTTATCCACCCACTCCCACTGACAGGTCAAACAGATACTAGCAGTCAGCAGCAACACAGAGACAGAGTTCCCTTCCAGCTGTGTTTGAAAGCCAGTGGAAATATGAGGCTCAAAAGATGCAAACAGGTTTACTACATCTCAGAGGTACATATCATACGTTTTACTGTACTACATCTCAGAGGTACATATCATACTTTTTACTGTACTACGGCTCAGAGGTACATATTGTACTTATTTTTTTTTTTTGGATTTATTTTGGAATTTTTTATTATTTGGAAATGTTGGTAGATACATAACATGGTAAACATGCATTTCAACTGACATTTCCCTCTTTTTCTTGACATATACAAACATACAACATACCCTCCCACCCACCCCTCCCACTGGTACACCCACCTAGAGTATAGGAAAATAAATACCTAAAAATAAATAAAAAGGAGGTCACCTCATTTCGCCGAGCCAGACGTCTGCACACATACACGCACCTAAACACACATATCTCTGGTACATCTGAACATAAACACACCTGCTTCACTCTGCACATATTGTACTTTTGACTGTACTACATCTCAGTGGTACATATTGTACCGATCACCATAGCAGGCCACAAAGCCAGCCACAGCTCATCATCCCCACCATATAATAATACATTTGGTTTTAGACATTTATTTACATGTGTCTACAGTTTTATTCATATATTCCACTGCTTTTGTGAACCTAAGACCTTTGGTAAACCGATTTCCATCACCAAAACCGAAAGTTATGTTTTCACAAAATCAAGATTCCATTTTTTAGCTTTAGTCATATTTTATCTTTACACTTGTGCCTTGGGACAATGGCGCCTCATTATATAGATAGCTGAGATTGTTCTGTACTTTTTGATATACAACACATGAGTATGTATCATATGCAAGTGACTTTAAAAAGGGAAATTTAAAAATTATGTAAAATCGAGAAAATTACCACAGACCCCAGAGGGTTAACACTAGCTCAAAACCACTAAAGAGCTCACAGTTTATAAGGATATGTGGCAGTGGATGGCTTAATGAGACCAAGGATTACCCAAAGATTATAACATTTATTACAAGAAACACTTTGACAGGGTATTCAAATACAGGACGTCCATCGCATCTAAAAGGTTAAAACAAGTTAAACAAGTATATATCTAATATACTTAGAGATACAGATTAAATCCAGCCTTTATTTGATTTGAAATACGAGAAGATAATGTATGTATTATTTATTTGTTGACTTCATACAGACGTTAATACAACTGTTGTCTACCTCAATACAAATGGTACAACATCATAGAGCACAAATTGGACATTATTGTGATGTTCCAGTCCTTTGAATGATAGATTTTTCTCGAACTGGACCTCGCTGAATTTCAGTTTAATACCCTTGATATATATACTTCGTCTTTCACTATATTAGCTACACATGACCTTTTGTTGGTGTACTAGAGGGGAACTAAAAGTAGCCGGTCAGTGGAGCAAGTTACAGTTGGTGGAACATGTAGTCTCTGCATCTGCTACTGAGGGTCTGTCACTGCCGGTGGGGAGTGGTTCAGTCAATGCAACACGAGTTGCTGTGTGATGTTTACGACAGCAGCAGCATGTTTTTATTTAGGGGTCATGCTGCTCTCATTTACAACTAATTCACAGCTTTTTCAGTGATAAACCTTTTTAAATAATAGAGCGTGTAAGATAAGATTTCTCAGACGTATGAATGTATTTCATTATTCTCCACAGACGTCCAGCAGCTGTTGGTGGTTAAAGAAGAGGTTCCCCCTGAGCAGCAGGACTGGAGCTCCAGTCTGGACCGGGAGGACCCAGAGCCCCCACACATTAAAGTGGAACAGGAGGACCCAGAGCCCCCACACATTAAAGAGGAACAGGAGGACTCGGAGCCCCCACACATTAAAGAGGAACAGGAGGACCCAGAGCCCCCCCACATTAAAGAGGAACAGGAGGACTCGGAGCCCCCCCACATTAAAGAGGAACAGGAGGACCCAGAGCCCCCACACATTAAAGAGGAACAGGAGGACCCAGAGCCCCCACACATTAAAGAGGAACAGGAGGACTCGGAGCCCCCACACATTAAAGAGGAACAGGAGGACCCAGAGCCCCCACACATTAAAGAGGAACAGGAGGAACTCTGGACCAGTCAGGAGGGAGAGCAGCTGCAAGGGCTGGAGGAGGCTGGTATCAAGTTCTCATTCACTCCTGTAAAGAGTGAAGATGATGAAGAAGCAGCTCAGTCCTCACAGCTTCATCAAAGACACATTGAACAGAAGGAAACAGAAGCTGATGGAGTGGATTGTGGAGGATCAGAACCAAACAGGAAGTTAGATCCAGAAAGATATCCAGGACCAGATACTGATGAGACTGAAGACTTGTCTGAACCTGAGACTGATGACAGTAGAGATTGGAAGGAGACTCAGGAACCTGTAAGTGATGTGAACTGTAGTACTGGAAATACGATCAGCTCGGCTGAATGTGCTGGAAGCTCTGACCACAAGAGACATCCGAAGAGACACACTAGATCCAAAACAGGAGTGAAACCATTTAGTTGTTCCATCTGTAGTAAAACATTTTCACATAAGGGAACCCTGAACTATCACATGATTGTCCACTCAGGAGTGAAAGCATTTAGTTGTTCCGTGTGTAGTAAAACATTTTCACTGAAGGCAACCCTGAAACTTCACATGATTGTCCACACAGGAGTGAAAGCATTTAGTTGTGCCGTGTGTAGTAAAACATTTTCATATAAGGGAACCCTAAAATGTCACATGATGATCCACACAGGAGTGAAACCATTTAATTGTTCCATCTGTAGTAAAGCATTTTCACAAAAGACAAACCTGAACATTCACATGACTGGCCACACAGTAGTGAAACAATTTAGTTGTTCCGTGTGTAGTAAAACATTTTCACGAAAGGGACACCTAAACAGTCACATGACTATCCACCCAGGATGGAAACCATTTAGTTGTTCCGTGTGTGAGCAAACATTTTCATGTAAGAAAAGCCTGAACTATCATATCATTGTCCACACAGGAGTGAAACCATTTAGTTGTTCAGTTTGTGGTAAAACATTTTCACATAGGGGAGATCGGAACTATCACATGATTGTCCACACGGGAGTGAAAGCATTTAGTTGTTCCTTGTGTAGTAAAACATTTTCACACAAGCAAACTCTGAAACAACATTCAAAAGTCCACACTAGAGAAACAAATTAGTCGAGGAGTTTGCTCAACAACATTCTCTTGTCTCTTCTGATATTTATCAAATCACAAGTGTATTGATGAGAGCATCAGAAATAAATGAGACACAGTTAAACACTTAAAAACGGGCTGATACAGACTGCAAAATACGTTTATTCAGCTAAGATAAAGCTACACATCAATTTAAATTATGTTGGTATTTGTTTCTATGATATTGTCTCATGTTTCATGTATTGTCATGTATATATTAATTATAATTGTTTTCAGTTAAAGTATTCCATGTCCCCCATGCAGCACTATGGTTTGAGCTGAATTATCATAGGTGATGAAACTGAGGGAAATATTTAACCTTCTTTCTCTTCAGCAACGTTTTCTCTCCAGTTTAAACTCATTACTTCCTTGATTTAGTTTTACTGTAGAAACTGCAGTTTTGTTCCATAACTGAAGAATGACTGAATTGAGAAAATAATTGTAGTTAATTATCTCCAACTTCTTTCTTCTTCAACCTCATCCTCTACTGATCTCATCTATTTGAGATTTAGGGATTCTGTCCTTTGTTTTAGGATGTGATTAATTTACCTCTTGTTTACCGAACTTTATCTTTGAATTATTACTATTTTAATAGTTGTAATGAAAAAATCTGTTCTAAGTGTTTTCATGGTGGATCTCAAACTGTTCAGCCAATGTTTTCACCAAAATGACTTCAGTTCAATGTTGTACTTCCATATTTGCTCCAGTGTTTGTAGCTAAGCTGCAGCAGCCTGTTTTTCTTTTATAACTACATCTGTGTGTTCATGATGAACGGTTTAATGGTCATTAATGGAATTTACATTTCTAAGTTGTATGTGAAATGTGAATGAATTGCCTTCAATAATAAAATATATTGTTCACTGATATGATTTCCACCCTGTTATCTGAGTTTTTTATGAAAATTAAATGAAATCAACAAATATTAAGCATATATTTCTGATAACTTGCAGGTTATGAATTGGCAAAATGAAATAACCTAAAAATGGAGTAAAATGTCCATTGAAATTCCCCTTAATTTTAAAAGAAATGTGGGTGAATTACAGAAGAACCTTTTTCAAATGAATTCTTGTTTGTAAATACTGTTTAAAATGTATTTTAAGGCTAAGGTAAAGGACATGTTTACTCTTAGAAGCATTATTTATTCAAATAGCTGTGTATTAAAAACACATTAATAGAGATGTGAATGTCCTGTAACAGGGTGGACATTTTAGTCCATCATATACTGAGCTTGACCAATATATCATACATACCTGCTCTTAAATATGCGTCCGCCTTGCTCTCGTGAGGTTATCATTGACCATATGTGCATGGCGTCAGAGCAAGTCGGACACAAATCTAACCGGCATGCATTGTGAGGCGATCGGCGGTGATCGATTCTGCGCAGGACCGGCTCATCTCGAACGAGCCTAATAAAACAGCATAGACATGATCATATGGTCTCACCGACCTATGCCAAGATAAGATGGCTGCCACTGCCTTTTCCCTATTCAGTTCTCTCTGCAATCCTTCAGGGATCTCCAAAACAAAAGGCCATCCATTCAAGATTAAACCATTGCTCATTGCTTTTTTTTTTTCATCTTCTTGGACATTTTGGAACTTGGTGTGGTTAACGACGTGAGAGCACACGGTGATTGTTTTCTCTTGTTACCAAACTAAAAACTAAAAACTGATGGAGGAATTAAAAGAGATAAGAATAATCCCTAAATTTTATGTCAGAGGAGATCAGCAAAGTGGTAAAACGGCAAAGTAACCTCATGAGTCTCATGGAGGAGGTAACTTTGTCACCACTGGGCTGGAAACTAAGCATTATAAACATAGTCTACAGCCAGGGATCGACAAGGTGAGGATGCACCGCATGAGGAAGAAAGTAAGAAAATTCACCTTGAGACACAGCAAATATCAGCCTGTGACACTCTACCACAGAAGGATAAGAAAGAAAAACAAACTACGATTTTTGTTCCAAAGTATAAGGTGGAAGTGTTCCGGCAGTCCAAAAATCTGAAGGGTTCTGACGTGTAAGTATATGAGTACCTGACAAAGAATAATGCTGAAATAGCCTGAAATGGTCGTATCCAAAGAAAGCAAAAAGGTCCACAATGGGTTATTGAATGAATGAATGCATTCAAAACCTTAAGTGATAGTTGTGAGGTATAAAATGTTTTGGCCATAAAAAATGAAGGACTGCATGCTTTTACTGCCTGTACCTCGCTCTCTAACTTCCTTCCGGGGGCGATATTTTGCAGATCTGTAGTAAAAATCTTAAAGGGCCCCACTTTGCTCCACAGCACAGCTGTGTGTTTACCTGCCCAGATGTCAGCTAGAAGACAGAGTTGTTTACCAAGACCTCATTTGTGATTTGATGCAGTTTCAAGTTCCAAAAGGTCACCAAAGCCATCATTAAATGTAATTAGTATTGACATCTATACTTACATTCCTCTGGGGAGGCGGGTGCATTCTATGACTTAAGACTGGAGGTCAAGGTGCCTGATTGTGGACTAATGTGGATGGAAGAGGCCCTCAAGGGGCCGGGCTGCAGTGATGGAGGAGATGTGGAAATGGTGGCAAACCATTTCAAGGGTATTCGATCTTCTGGTTCCACATGTTTTTTCAGATGGTCTATGTTTATTTTTCCCACGTTGGTTCCTTTATGACTTTTTAGTTGAGCACTGTGAGGTATTTCGTGTGGCTGCAAAACATTTTTTGTCAGTGCAGTGATGTGGTCCTCATTTATCTGTAACATTGGTGTAGAAAAATACTTACACATTATGGCTTTTATATATATATATATATATATATATATATATATATATATATATATATATATATATATATATCACCACCAGCCAGGTGATGGGACTGAGGCGATGCCCGTCAGTGGCACGAGTGTTGAGTATGTTTTATAGTTTGCTGGCACATACCTGTTATTGATTATGAGTATCTAGCTATCACTTGGACTGATCTACTTACAACTGAGGCGGCGCGTGCCGGTGCCTGTTAGTGACGACCTTGCTAGCTGGCTATTTAGCCATAGTTAGCATAATCAATAATATGTATGTGCCAGCAAACTATGAAACATACTCACGACTCGTGTCACTAACGGGCATCGCCCCCATCACCATCATATTAATGTTCGTTATCACTTTGTGTCTATTTCCCTTCTCTGTTGAGAAGATAACAGATACTTGTGTTAGCTTTGAGGCCCTGCTGGCCTTTCAATGTCCTTTATAAATGTGTTGTAAAGCATAGATAGTCCTCACTTTAGATGAGGTCACAGAACATACTTAACTAAAACTTAACTAACGACTAGTACCTACCTGAATTAATCATGAATTGCAGTATTAAAACACGCTTATGAAGCAAATGTTAACATAGTCCCTAACCATGAGTGCATATCTATATATAAATAAATGCATGAATAAATTACATTAAAAAAAAATGGTATCATTTACGAACACTTTATAAATGATCTTATTTATCATCTATAATTCCTTAATACTTCATTTACAAATAGTGAATCCATCATTTATAAAGTATGAAAACCCAATCATGAAACACATAATAGTCAAGCGTATTAATCAAGAATAAAACCTTTATAACTGTGTTTATGAATTGCATACTAATGAGTTACTAATGAGTGTTCATGTTGGAACAATGCTTTATAAATGATGAATTAAGTGTTTACTAATGCTTAACTAATGCTACATAGCGAGTAGTTATTATAAAGTGCTACAAGAAAATACTGTAAATTATTGTAAGTGTTTTTGCTTTATTTTATAATAAATTATTATTGTAGAATTTTCTTTTCACACTACAAGAAGCCGATCCTGGATAATGAAATAATAACAAATATGTGGTGGTTTTAATGTTCAATCAAACTTTACTATGTTTTCTGTGCTTTTCTAAATGTTGTGACACAAACAGACAATCCTGTGGTGATTTAGAATCGTTCTCCATTTGTTTCTTTTTAGCCATGAATTAGTTCAAAGAGAGGAATCTTCCTCTTCAAGAACTGACATGTCTAAGATATCCAGCAGGTGGCAGTGAAAGATCACTAATTGCTCACCACACAGCAGTGCAGTCATGCTCCAACATGATATTTAACATATATTACGTTGCATCACCAAAGTTGATCCACACGTCAATTTGAATGTAGAAATACTTACAAATACTCGTCTTGTACTTAAACTTGTGTTTATTGATATTTGTGTTTATTGAAGATCAATTGAAATTAATGTATAAATTGAGCAAACTCAACCCTCTGATGAAGACCATGATATCTGGCTGAAGGCTCCAGAAAAAAAGAGAGTAAACCACAGTGGAATATCATTTTTTTTGGCACAAAATAACTAAAGTTGAAGTTGCATTTTTTTTGGGTGACTGTTTGATTCCCAAACTGTTTTGTGTGTCTTTATGATTTGGGTTAAGAGCTCACTGAATGCAAAGCGTGATCAAGGTGATTCAATCTTTATTATGGTCGCATGAGGAGATTTGGGATTTCTCAAAGTTTATTAGATGTTGTTTGGAAAGACAGACGACATCAGAACACTGTAGAGAGTTCATGATGCTCTGAAGGTCGTTGATACAGGACGATAGATTGGAGGACGGAGGTAGCTGATAAGTCTTATCACTGTTTTTCTTTTCTTCGCGTTAATAATCCTGAATCTTATCCTGTAATTATTATATCATGGGTGGTGAGATCAGCACAAACACAATGGCACGGTTGCTGTAAATGATAGATAATAGACTTCTTCAGATTTTGTTTTCATCAACTTTATCTTGTTAAAGCAATTTTTCTTCATTTTGGTCTATTTTTCTTCCACAATGCGCCTTCTTTCAGGCTAGTGGAAATAAAACATTCAAAACACATTTAAGTGTTCAATCTTATCTTTTTTCTGAATGTTTTTACCAAGGGGTTGGTTCATACAGTATATTATGAACATTTTATGACTAAAACATGGAGAATTTTTATGTATTTGTGGCAGTTGATAGTATTTTCAGATTTATTGATTTATGTATCTAATATGACAACACAATTAAACAAGAATGTTGAAGCTGGCTTTATCCAATGTTCAGATTTATGTTTGCTAAATGTATGCAAAATAGCATGTAATTAAAAAGATAATGCCTGATTTGCATATATAAACATATATTTTCAGAAAACCTGTAACCTGTAAATACCTGTCTTATCTTAAGTAATCAACTGCATACGTTTCATGGCGATATTTGTGAGTTATATCTTTCAACCCTCCACTGACCGCGATGTCTTCCCTGAAGCCCATTCAAGCTCCACATTCATGCAACTACAGACTTAACCACCTGGAAGCAGGTCAGGGACGTCCATATGGAGAGTTCTTCCTTTCCTCCAAACCCAGAGCCTTGATTTGCTCTCAGCTCAACAGAAGCAGTTGCGGCTAAAATGTCTACTCATTGGCCTCTTAACAATTCAAGGTCAATGCATAACCTCAACCATCTCGTAAATGTTTTGCAACTTGTGGGTTACCTTCTAAGGCCTATTTAACATGACAATGCTATTGCACGTTTACCTTTTTTATTAATTTAATTTTCTAAGGTCATCAAAATACAATGTCTCTGAAACTAAGGTTTTCGTAGAGGAGACCCTCCATGGACCTTTTCAAATCCCTTCCTATTTGTGAGGTCACCAGGTTGGCATGTATGGGGCTGCAGTATTATCCATATTATCCCGTCTAACCCTTCAGTGCCATCATTTTACAAAGTTCTGTTGTTTTCAACAGAAACATGTCCCCATAAATTATCCACCGCTATGCTGATGACACCCTGCAATTCTGTCCATTCTCCCCATCTGGCCCTCAGCTGGAGGCATGCATAACTGGTAATGGATGTCAAAGCACCAACTGAAGTTCAACCTGGAGAAGACTGGGCATTTGTAGATCTTCCATCTCACCTTGCACGTCAGCTGCATCACATATCAAACATAAATCCATCTGGTCCGGACCGATCCTGTGAGGAGCATATATATTATATGAGTACTAAAGAGTATTTATTCATTTAGAGAAGAGCAAAGAACTGCACTGAAGGCTTTTATCGATCGAAAATAGGTTTTCCCTGTTTGATTGACAGATCAAACAGACAGTTCAATCACTTGCCAAGTATTTTTTTGGCGCAGCCATTTTCCAAACAGTTTCTAATGATTTCATATGGTTCCCATCATGGTGTCCATCAACATTTATATTAACAAGGCGGTGCCAACTCTCTTTGGAAGAGATGAAAATTCGACGATGCCTTGCTCTTTGGAGGTTAAACGGAGGTTAAATATTCTTATTATAAGTCTGTTTAGACTGAAGCGCCAAAGCGCTAGATTACCATTATGGAATGGAATCCAGTCTGTCAATGTAATAGTTGATGGTGGATCTAGGCTCAGAAAGTAATTTTCTTTTGACAAATTTGACAAATATCTCATCTTCATTGGCCAAAGTATAATCCACGCACAAAATGAAATGGGAGTCTAAATATTTGCAACGAAAGTTATGGACAAACAGAGACGAAAAGTAGCTTTTCAGGGATCATGAATCCCGTCTTGGTTTGAGAAAGACAATGACAGCCGTTTCTGTTTATCGGTCAATGTCAGGCAGAGGGAAAGTGCACAGTCTGCTTTATGGTTGAGCCATAAACCAGTACACATAAACCAGTACATATAAACCTGGAGGAGACCGGCTGTGTGGACTCAGTGGGGATCGACTGTAAGGGTGAGTGCTGTTCAGTCTCTTTTCACCATCAGTCATTCAGACTGGATTATGATTGAAGTGACAATAATCCCAAGTAATCAATTTGTGTTCTTACATCATTTTATGTTTTCAATTTTGTTTTGTAAAGATGCGTCAAGTTAAAACTTGGGTTTCATTAAATGTCTTTAAAATGTGGAAATTATTGACTATACTTTACCATCTAATGATAACACAATTATCAATTATAGTTAATCCAATCATTTATTATTGTATTATTTATTCAATTTTTTGTTACAATACTAATTGAAGGATTCAAACGTTTTTTTCTCACACACGTACACGATACAAGTAATATCTGTAGTCAAATGCAAAGCTTCTGCAAAAACAGAAGTGGACTAAGGATTACAAAAAATAAATAATGAAAATTGAAGATCAAAAATATTGATTGTGTCCTAAAGAATTTGGACCCATTTGGTATTTAGCACGAAAGTGGTTTTGAAGATTGCCATTTTAATGTCTTCAATTCAGATTTTTTTAAATGGAAGACATATTTAGCTGAAATTATTTGACCTATTGAGTTTCAATATCAGTACAATACCATGATTCATCTGCAGATGAAGCTGTCAGTGTTGCTGCTGCCGGCCCTGCTGGCTCTGGCCTCAGCCAGTCTGCAGGACATCGTGAAGAAGAGCTCACAGCACAGAAAAGGTAAACATGTCATGTTTTGTCACTGGTGTTGAGTCCTCTGACTCTTTCTAAACTAATCTGAGGTTTTCATTTCATGAAATTGGATGAAAAGTGCTGTGTGGTTACAGATCTAAAGTTTCCGTTCGTCTCTTTTGAACAGTTTCCTTACTGAACCCCGAGCTGGAGGGTCAGGTGCCTGAACCGATGGGTAAAACCGGGGTGTCGGGTCCTCTGACTCCGGCCGACCTGGAGCACCAGCAGTATCTACCTTCCTCCTTCGTTTTCGGCGAGAACGTTAACCTGGAGTGGCTGACCTGGGCCGGCTCCGTGCCCAACGGCGCTGTCGCCATCTACAACGGCTACACCGAGCGTACCGATTACGTCTGCAAGTACAAGTGCGAGGCCGGCTTCTACAACCCGAGCCTGGGCCCCTACTGCCGCTACCCCTACGGAGACGCCGAGTACTACGCCCCCGAGTTCGAGATCCTGGCCAACAAAGACAACTTTGAGTTCCTGGAGTGGAAGGAAGGTTCCTACGGCTCAGTGCCCCAATATTCAGTCAGGACCTGCCCAGGTGTTGGCATCTACGTTGGAAAGAACAAGTACGGCCTCGGGAAGGTTGTCCCTCAGTTTGAAGCCTTCTTCCTGCCTTGGGAAGGCGACGAGTATTGGTACAAGAAGTACCAGGTCCTGACCATCAACAGGGATGCCTACAGCCAGCACATCACCGACGTCAAGTACGCCATCGACGATGTCGCCATCTTCCAGTACCCTCCTGAGACCATGCGCATCTCCGGGGTCACCAACAACGAGTGCCAGACGGTGGTGAAGACAGTCACCATCTCAAAGACCTCGGAGGTGGAGACCACCTGGAACATCGGCCGATCCACCATGCTGGGCATCACTGGCAGCATCTCGGCTAAAATCCCCTTCATCGGCTCCGGGGGCATCGAGCTGGGCGCCGAGAAGACGCTGCAGTTCTCCAGGGGAACCACAGTGGTGGAGTCGCTCAGCCACTCCGTGTCCGTGGAGCTCACCATCCCCCCGAACCACTCCTGCAGAGTCCGCATGGAGGGGCGCAAGATGAAAGCCGACATCCCTTACACGGCCCGCCTCAGCCGCACCTACCGCAATGGAGAGACCCAGTGGACGTCCATCTCGGGGACGTACGACGGAGTCCAGATCGGAGAAGTCCGGGCCGTGGTGGACCGCTGTGAACCCGTACCTGATGCCCAGCCATGCCCCTGAAAGACTGATGGAAAAACAGATCTTTTGAACATCTGATAAGCAAATTATTCATAACAATAAAAAATAAATAATGCCAAACATATGTTGTGTTTAAATGGAAAATACATTTGGTTGCTAAAAGAAAACATGTTGAAAATACATTTAAAAAAATAAAAATCTATGGCACTTTATCTTTGTCTTCACTTCAATTCTCCTTCCATTGAAAATGATGATATTGTTTACCATTTATGATTTCAGATTCATATTGTACACAAACATCAGAGCAGGTACATATTTAGTACAGTTTTGAGTGTCTGCTCATTTACTTTCGGAGACTTAACTTAACATTTGAGACTTAAATGTTTTCCATATACAATTATTAATACATGCTAAATTATGAGTGTAATGCAACTTTTGGGGTTAAATTGAATTTTAAATGCTGGACTTACTTTACTTTAAATTGAAAATATTAGTTTGTGGTCATGATATTTTTATTATTGTTATTACTTATCATGTTAACCAATTTCATTGAACACTGAGATAATTAGAGCGCAATAAAAGAAACTCAAACAGACGTAGGATTTAAAATCATTTGCACAAAAGATAATGTTTACAAATGTAGTTGCATGAATAAAACAATTAACATGAGATGGTAAGAAAATAAATTCATGATACAAAAGAAATGAAATGTGAATAAATAATAAAAGAAATAATAAAAGAAATGTGGAGGGCTTCACAATAGGTTAAAGTCGTCATTTAGTTTTACTCAATGTATTGGGCCTAACAAATCTTTTTGCAAAGGTTTTTATGCACTTTCCTTGTAAGTGAAGTTAAATCCTTATAAAGCCAGTTTGATTGTCTCCAATCATATGTGTGTATATATATATATATACATATATATATATATATATATATATGTATATATATATATATATATATGTATATATATATATATATATATACATATATATATATATATATACATATATATATATATATATATATATATATATATATGTATATATATATATATATATATACAAGAGACATCTATTGATAATTTTAAGGGCAACAGGTGTTTCAGTTCAACCAGCGACCGATCAAATATATAAATAGGCATCATCATAAAATCATAGAAACATCATAAAAATCTATAAACATACACACATTATGTACACACAATCATTGAGGAGGGAGTCACGATTCATGCTCACACACCTGATTGCTAATAAGCCAGTTCTTCAGGCCATGTTTAAAAGAGGGATCTGTTCTGCTAGTGTGGATATGCAGAGGCAGAGCATTCCAGAGGTGTCCTGCTTTTACTGAGAATGCAGACTGGCTAAAGGAACTTTTCCTAAAGGGGATGATACAGTCACCTCTCTCCACAGATCTAGTTTGTCTATCACTCTGCGTGTTTCGTTTGATAAATTCACCAAGTGGGGGAGGAGCCATATCATGAAGAACTTTAAAAACAAGACACATATAGGAGAATTTAGTGATGTTATCCCAGCTCAGGAGATTGTGTTTACTTAGAATTGCACAGTGGTGATAACTCCTGGGCTTTTTATCAAGTATTTTAAGAGCCTGCTTATGAAGGATTTGAATTGATTTTAGAGTTGTGCTGGTGGCTTGAGCCCAGCTGGTTAGGCAATATGTCAAATATGGAATGATCATTGCATTAAAGTACAGCTTTGCAGTATCTATGGTTAGATTGTTTCTTATGTACTTATGAACTGAGAGAACAGAGTTGATCATCTCTTGACGTCTCTCTGGTGTCACGTTACATGCCGGGTTTCTATCTGGACATTAGACACTGGGCCTCTAGCTGATGATTTATTCTCACTCACTAATAGAACACGGATCTGAGGAGTCAATGTGTTTAGGTTGCATTCTCCATCTTTGCTGGTTCACGTCTGAACACAACTTGACGAGCTATCGCCGAACCTCTGTTCAGTTACGTACGTCTTCATTGTCTACAAACCGTAGAAAGAGAAATATACCTGCTTACCATCGGCATGTTAGCGTCGCTATTGTGAGCACGTTAGCATGCTGATCTTAGCATTTAGCTCAAAGCAGAGCCACACTCTTAGAATTGTTAATTTGCACAGTTTGACTTTGTGGTTCACTTCCTGTTTGACAAAATGCTTCAGCAGCAACTTGAGAAGGAAGACATTCAACATTCAGCGTTGACGTAGAATGCAGTAATTATTCCCTTTTGACGCTGCGAATCAAACTCTTTCCTCATGAGAGACACGTTGTTTCACAATATAATACAAGATGGACAAACAACATCACAGATCTGAATAGTTTCCCTACACGGCCTTCAGCTGCTGCAGGCTGCAGGCTGCAGGCTGCAGCAGCTGAAGGCCGCGACAGAGCAGTTCTGTCAATGTAAACGACCTCTACGCCGCCTTGTTTCACACAGAGTCCTCATTCAGACTCAAATAAGCGAATTGATAATAACTCCCCGTCTCAAGGACGCTCGCGGACGGCCGTGACCTCTCAATGATAGCGGCTGTGCGTGCAGAGCAACGTCCGGTTTAATCTTGGCAGCCGGCGAGGTTACGTAACAGGGACCTTCTTCTTAATCAATGACCCACTATTACGAGGATCTGATCGCCGTGTTCCCAGCCCGAGCTTATCTGAGCACGCAGTATCTGGCCATCAATGGACAAAGAGCGCCGCAGCACTTTGGACCTCGGCCTCTATCGGCCGGCAGATACAGGACGTTTAAATCCAGGCAAATGTATTTATGAAGCACTTTTAACGAAATCAAAGAGTACATTCACAGCAGGAGGAGGGAGGAGGGCTGCTGTTTCTACACAGGGATCAATACAGAACCCTGTTATCGTGATCAGCATGAATAGTCTCTCTACAGTGAGCTGTGTTCTCCAGCCAAGGACAAAGTAGGTCAGGAGTCTACAGATTATATATATAAAAAATATGTTCCTCCCGCAATCCGAAATTTAAAACAACTAAATACATAAAAAAGATAACAATAATAATAATAATAGTAGTAGTAGTAGTAGTAGTAGTAGTAGCTATACCTTTGTAAATCAACTTGATATATATAGGTATAAATACCTCCACAAAGAAAAATTCTAAGCGCACATATATATATATATATATATATATATATATAGGTATAAATACTTCCACAAAAAAATTATCTAAACGCACCAATCAAGTTGATTTACAAAGGTATAGCTACTACTACTACTACTATTATTGTTATCTTTTTTATGTATTTAGTTGTTTTAAATTTCGGATTGTGGGAGGGATGTACAATAACTGCTATAAAGATAGTTTTTTGATTTCTGAGAAGTTACGACAGTAAAGAACAAACAAAAAAATTAGGAATTAAGAACAGCAGCCTTATTTAACATTTTTAGTTTTTAATAATAAACCTGAGAAGAGGAACATATTTTTTTAACCCGGAACAAATGTTCTTTAAAATCATCTGAAAACATGGAAAAAACTGCTATAAATGGTCATACATGTTGTTTTTCTCTGAGCATGAAGAGAATATATAAACTACAGGCGCGTCTAAATATTACTGTTGAGCCCCTAAACTCTCTGTTAGGACACATTAATGAGAATTAGGTCATGAAGGTCACTGGTTTCCTCTGTGTCCTCGAGCAAGGCATCAAACCCCAGAGGGCAGAACACCAAACATGAGTATGTTTTATTTAATTTTCTTTAAGCTTCCTGTGAGTTGACGTCTTTCCTTTGAACAGCTGACCAGCAGCAGAGGCTGAACTCGCTCTCCGGTTTATTGCGGGCAATAAGTCTGCAGGGAGGTTTTAAAAAGCCGGCGGCGGCGTCAGGCGGCGTCACTGCAGGAGGAACCTGTCGAGGTAAAAGCTGCGTCTCGGTCCGAATGACAACATTTCTGTCTGATTGTTTTCCTGCAGGGCATGACATTGATTGACGACCAGAATCATCAATGAATTAGAACATGTTCAAATCTTAAACATAACAAATTGTTACGATATGTATTTTTGCCAGAAATTGTATTCAGTACTTGTTTATTAAAGTAATAATACATGAATGGGCATACAGTTAATCATAATATATTTTTTTGTAAATCACGTGAAGCGACACAATTTGTCATTTTTGTTTAATATTTAATCTTTCCACCATGTTTTTTTATAGTATCACGTAAAAAAGTATCTTGCATGATCTACTTAATTATGCAATTATTATTTTATTATTAATTATTATGAAAAATTACCAAAATTCTTGTGTTTTGAACGAAATGCTGATATGCTCGATATTTTCATGTAATATCACAGATTTAATCATTTACATCCACTCAGATTTCTTTCTTTCAATGTAACTTACTCTCTTTTTTTTTTTTTTGCATGTTGGTAACTGAGATGATTCTAAATTCAACATTTTAATATTATTAAATTACTGTATGCAGAATTGGACAATACCGCTCAATCATAAATGCAGATTGTTTGACATAAAACACATTTTTATTAAAAAGGAGCTATTAAAAACATAAACTCAAAGGTTTTTATAGTCTTCAACGACTACAACAAACATTTGTAACTCATTTTTTAAAGGACTATTGCGCAATGTCTAACCTTTACTGACCTCTGTAGGCCACCAGGAGCAACTGCAGCGTCAGCATCTGCTTTGTGTACGTGGCACCTCGTCAACTCCAGATGTCTGAACATTAACAAAATCACATTTTAACAAGAGAGCAGCTTTTCAAAAATAATGCACTAATTAAATCTCCTTTCTGCGTTATTCACCAGGCCAGCTGCACTGTCCTGAAACTCCAAAACAAAGGTAAAGGCAATGTACTAGTAACTAATAACTTTATGAATTGTTGCATTGTAATAATTGCTGGGAGCCATCACTTATTCAGTAGGCTAAAAACAAGATGAACTGAGTTGTGTGTTAAAAGAACCATAAATGAATAAGACGCATGCAGAGTATTGAAGTACAACTTAAGGGTAGGCCATCTGTTAAATGTGTAAACTATATATATATATATATATATATATATATATATATATATATATATATATGAATATATGCTCTGACAAAAAGACTAAATTAAATGTAATCTGTGGCCGTTGCAAAACTTTAATTAACCGGCCGAATCTTTTTTCATTTGGCCAGAATGTAAACGTTCATAATTACATTTTGGGGGCGTGTCTTTTGGAGGGAGACCTGGTGGGAGGAGCTGTAGGTTTAGCAACTTTTGCAGCTAATGCTGCAACATTCATTGAAAAAGAGTTGGGTTTCTCTAACCTATTTATTGTTTATTGCTTATAGATTCTCAAGATTACGAAACCCCACCTTTAACTTTTCTCCTTTTTTGTTCTTCTTTTCTCCAATATTGTTGCCGGTCTTATTGTCTTATTACTTTTGCACCTTTGATGCGTTTGACGCCGACATGCCGGTTGTGTTTTTGTTTCCCCGTGTCTGCAGATGAGCTGGCGTGTCGCTGTCGTCGTCGTGGCGATGCTCCACGTGGCCCAGCTGCAGGACTGGCAAGAGCAACCCGGCAGTGAGTCACATCTGGACCGCTGGAATAGAGCAGGGATGTCTGCTTTTTCAAAATAAAAGCCTTTAAAAACAGCGTTTACTAAGTGCTCTACAGAGAAGCAAAGCACAGACGTGCATAACGTCACGGGAGATTCACATTTAAGAAAACAAAAGGGAAAGAAGATGAACACAACACAAACAACACAAACAACAGAAAAGAGCCAAAGGAATATAAAACAAATAAATACATAAATAAATTAAACAAAATAAGGAGGAACAAAAGAACTGCTTAGAACCTTATAAGCCCAACCCTCTTTTTTCTGATCTCACGGAAATGAAAAGTATTTTTAAACGAAAACTGTGCTATCTCTTCATCCACTGTTCCGATCTAATTAATTTAAATTGCTAAAGTACTGTAACCCTTGTGGGAAGATACGTGTCGGTTTACATAAATAAAATAAAAAGATTGTTACATTGTAATAATTCCGTAAACTCCTCAACATGACTAAGCGATTATAACGTTTCACTAAAACACTCATAACCTCTAACAATGGCGGATTTCAGTCAAAACACTGAATTTGCCGCCTCAAGCACAAGAACAACGTTGATTCACAGCCTTTGATGAAGACGAGATTCTGTTTTTATTTAGAACTATTTATATTGTCAGGTGTTGGTCAATGAACTCACTCCTTTGATACCAAACCATTTAATTGTTCTGTCTTTGCAGAGCCGCGGTTGAACCCCGCGCTGGAAGACGTTGTCCCTTCCCGGGAACTCATCCAACCTCCTAAATTCCGAGAGACCCCAGAAACCGAGACGACCTCGCGCTCCTTCCCCATGTTCGGCGAGCACGCCAACCTCAAGTGGGTGACGTGGAGCGGCCAACTCCCGAACGGCGCCGTCGCCGTCTTCAACGGCTACGCAGAGCGCACGGACTACGTGTGCAAAGTCAACTGCGAGGCCGGCTTCTACTCGCCCGGCAAAGGGGCCGTCTGCCGGTACCCGTACGCCGACAAAGAGTACGCGTCCTCCAAGTTTGAGATGCTGGTCAACGTGGACCACTTTGAGTTCCTGGAGTGGGTCGAAGATTCGTACGGGTCGGTCCCGAGCTACGCCGTCAAAACCTGCCCCGAGTCCGAGATCTTCGTGGGCAAAAACAAGTACGGCCTCGGCAAAGTGGTGACCCAGCACGAGGCCTTCTTCCTCCCCTGGGAGGGCGACGAGTACTGGTACAAGAAATACCAGGTGCTCGCCGTCAACAGAGACGGCTACAGCCAGCACATCTCCCACGTGGAGTACGGCATCGACCAGATGGAGCTCTTCCACCATCCTCCCGAGGCCCTGCAGCTCGCCAAGGTCACCAACCTGGAGTGCAGAGACGTGAAGAAGACGGTGAGGCTGGAGAAGACCAGCTCGGTGGGGAAGACCTGGGACATCGGCAGGGAGACCCGCAACGGCTCCGTCTCCACCATGAAGGCCAAGGTGCCCATCCTCGGCCCGGGGACGGTGGACTTCACCAAGGAGCAGACGGTGACCTTCTCGGAGGGCACCAGCGTGGTGGACTCCATCGGGCACTCCGTCTCCGTGGAGCTGGTGGTGCCGCCCAACCACTGGTGCGCCGTGAGGATGGACGGCAGGAAGATGACGGCCGACATCCCCTTCACGGGCCGGCTGAGCAGGACCAACCGGGACGGAGACACCCGCTGGACGTACATCACGGGCGTCTACGACGGCGTGAGCGTCGGCGAGATCAACGCCGTGGTGGAGAGGTGCCAGCCGGTGGCGGACGCCGTTCCCTGCCCCTCGCCTCAGGACTGAGGATCAGTCTGCTGCACTCAGAAAGTTTAATAACACTCTTGTTTTCAAAATAAAATACAATCATGAATTTAAAGGCGCTTCTGTGTATTTTTTAGGACATTTACTTAAAGCCCCTTGAAAGTAATGTTCTGGTTATTTATTTACTTGTTACAAGGCTGTAACAAGTAAATACTATGTGTTGTAATCCTTTGAAGTACACGTGCCTAAAGATATGGCATCAATATTCAATAATTACATTGAATAAAACACAAACAAAAATATATATAATATAATATATATATATATATATATATATATATATATATAATATATATTATATGATATTATATATATTATATTATTATATTAAATTTGAAGGAAGAATATGTTGCATCAATATTATATAATTACATCGAAATAAAACCAAAAAAACATAAATATTACAGGGCATAATTAAACAAAATAATTAAATACAATGATGACATTTCAAGACGTTTCAGTAAAGGAAGACAAACAAAAAAAGGTTACTTGGCCCTTGAAAGTAATTTTCTGATTATTTATTTATTTTAATACTACTGTATTTTATAAATCATGTGTCTAAAGCTATGGCATCAATATTTTTATTATAACATCAAAATAATATTCAGATTCAGATTCAACTTTATTGTCATTGCACATAGTACAAGTACTGTGACAACGAAATGTAGTTAGCATCTATCCAGAGTGCAAAAGAAGCAGTTAAGGTGCAGTGTAATGTCATGGATAATATGATAAATAACAATAATATCAATGTTACAGAGCAATATTGAACTGAAATAGTAATAAATAATACATAAATTAAATTAGAACATAAAAACATTTCGTAAAATCGATTTTCATTTAATTTATTTTCACAAAATATGTTTTAATTCAGTCACTCAACATGTATCATTAAACCATGCACATGCATATATTTATATTATTAGTAGTATTATCATGAATTCTGCTTTTTTTGTCTCTCGTGTACATTGTTATTGCTTATTATTATTATTATAGTTGGGATGAAAAGTATTAATAATAATTATATTAATAATATGAATATAGTGTAGTACCAGTCCCCACGCACAGGGGGTGCTGTGGTCCACCAGAGGAGGACACAACCCGGACACCGGTTTTCTTCGTGACTCGTTGACTTGCATGAGAGCGGGTCACGTGACCAGAAGTGAGCCCAGAGAGCAGTTTATACTTAACATGAACTCTTGATTTATTTGTTATTAGTGTGTTTGTCAGTTTCAGAAAACTACATGAAGCAAAGTACAGACGAATAGAGATAAATGTTAAGCTCCAGTTTATTGAACCCCATTCATAAATCATTTTACGAGGTTTTCTCACAGGACACGTTGTGTCCTCGCGGGGGGAAAAGCCTCAAATTTGACTTAAACACACGAGCCGACTGTCCTTGTTCATGGGCCGATGGAGAGAGGTCACAGGTCTGAGTAGTTTTTATCGTTATTTGTCCGTTTTTCTCCAGAAGCTGTTGAACTTTGGCACAATGCGGCGACTTCTGACCAGAGTCGTGAACCGGGTTTTGCTGCGCGCGCCGTTTCCTCCAGCGACGGCCCTCGAGACAGAAATACACACCGAAGGCCGCCGCAGGCTGGTGAGTGAGACACCTCACGTGTGCTTATATACTACTAATAATAATAATAATAATAATAATAATAATAATATAATACGTGTTTCACCGCGACGACCTCTGATGCACTTAATACGATGTGAATTCCACCAAACAGCATTCAAAAAGCTGTCGGTTTAGAGCTGATGTGCTGATTTATTATATATATATATATATATATATATATATATATATATATATATATATATATATATATATATATATATATATATATATATATATTAATACATTTTCTGGATCAGTGTCTATTACTTTTAAATTCGGCATATATTTAATTCAAATTAAGATGGATTCTGTGCTAGTAGATATCAAATGAAATATGGAGGTGTGTCCTTAAATTGACATATTTTAGAATGGACTTTGTTCTCTCTCTTCACTTCTTTACTGGTGTAATGTCACTGGGTGGTAAAGTGACATGTTGTGCAATGAGTTTAGCCACACAATTTTTTATTTATTTAATACAGACAAAAAAAAACACACACAAAAAAACAAGTTATATTTAGTTTGTGTCCCCGTAAAGACAGTACTTTCTGTGTTTAATCAGCTGTCATCTGACCTCCACTGTGCAGATGCAGAACAGCTGTGCTGTGCACAGGCTGCAGTGTGTGAGCAGCCAGAGGCCAGTACACTGTGGGCATAGTGTTCCAGTACCATCAGTACCATCAGTACCATCAGTACCATGAGTACTCATGGTACTGATGGCGCCTGCACTTCTGCTCCCTCGCTTCCCTTAGAGGAACATTTGGTAGAAACAGTCCTTCATTTCTCCTTTTGAGTGTTTTTAAAACTTTTGAAAGTGTCTTGATTATCTCATTGAGTTTAAATACAACAATGGAGCTGTACTGTATGTAATAACAATACTAATATGTATATGTCTAGCACATTTCATACAGACCACATAGCTCAAAGTGCAGTTCATTAAATAAATAAATAAAAGCAAGTTTCCTTTTGACAAATATAATGAATAAAAATGGTACGTTTTTAGTGTCATTAATGAATCTCAACAGATGAATAAGAACCGGAAAACATTTAAATTAATTTCAAATGTGTGTACATATATATATATATAATAGGCTTTAGGAACTCAGATGGTACTTGTTAGTAGAAATTATAAAGGCACTTTTATTTATTCGTATGGCACAATTCCTACACTTTTAAAGTGTATTCAAGATGCAGAAATATACTAGGAGGTTTAAAAGAGTCGGCAAAAGAAAATTACAATAATAATTTGGAAGATATATGTGAATACATTCTGGCAAAAAACATTATATTCTGTAATAACTTCTTCTGTAAACCTGTATATATATATATATATATATACTCACCTAAAGGATTATTAGGAACACCTGTTCAATTTCTCATTAATGCAATTATCTAATCAACCAATCACATGGCAGTTGCTTCAATGCATTTAGGGGTGTGGTCCTGGTCAAGACAATCTCCTGAACTCCAAACTGAATGTCAGAATGGGAAAGAAAGGTGATTTAAGCAATTGTGAGCGTGGCATGGTTGTTGGTGCCAGACGGGCCGGTCTGAGTATTTCACAATCTGCTCAGTTACTGGGATTTTCACGCACAACCATTTCTAGGGTTTACAAAGAATGGTGTGAAAAGGGAAAAACATCCAGTATGCAGCAGTCCTGTGGGCGAAAATGCCTTGTTGATGCTAGAGGTCAGAGGAGAATGGGCCGACTGATTCAAGCTGATAGAAGAGCAACTTTGACTGAAATAACCACTCGTTACAACCGAGGTATGCAGCAAAGCATTTGTGAAGCCACAACACGCACAACCTTGAGGCGGATGGGCTACAACAGCAGAAGACCCCACCGGGTACCACTCATCTCCACTACAAATAGGAAAAAGAGGCTACAATTTGCAAGAGCTCACCAAAATTGGACAGTTGAAGACTGGAAAAATGTTGCCTGGTCTGATGAGTCTGGATTTCTGTTGAGACATTCAGATGGTAGAGTCAGAATTTGGCGTAAACAGAATGAGAACATGGATCCATCATGCCTTGTTACCACTGTGCAGGCTGGTGGTGGTGGTGTAATGGTGTGGGGGATGTTTTCTTGGCACACTTTAGGCCCCTTAGTGCCAATTGGGCATCGTTTAAATGCCACGGCCTACCTGAGCATTGTTTCTGACCATGTCCATCCCTTTATGGCCACCATGTACTCATCCTCTGATGGCTACTTCCAGCAGGATAATGCACCATGTCACAAAGCTCCAATCATTTCAAATTGGTTTCTTGAACATGACAATGAGTTCACTGTACTAAAATGGCCCCCACAGTCACCAGATCTCAACCCAATAGAGCATCTTTGGGATGTGGTGGAACGGGAGCTTCGTGCCCTGGATGTGCATCCCACAAATCTCCATCAACTGCAAGATGCTATCCTATCAATATGGGCCAACATTTCTAAAGAATGCTTTCAGCACCTTGTTGAATCAATGCCACGTAGAATTAAGGCCGTTCTGAAGGCGAAAGGGGGTCAAACACAGTATTAGTATGGTGTTCCTAATAATCCTTTAGGTGAGTGAGTGAATGAATATAAATATATATATATATATATATATATATATATATATATATATATATATATGTAATATTATTTGTGTTTACAGTGTGTGTGTATATATATTTATTTATATATAATAATTTATATATGAATATATATATATATAAATTATTATATATATATAAATATATATTTGTGTATTTATATAAATATTTATGAATATTTATATAAATAAACAAACATTTATAAATATACAACTATTTATATATATTTATAAATATACAACTATTGATATATTTATATATATAAATTATTATATATATAAATATATATTTATAAATATATCAATAGTTGTATATTTATAAATATATATCAATAGTTGTATATTTATAAATATTTGTGTATTTATATAAATATTTATGAATATTTATATAAATAAACAAACATTTATACATGTATACATATTTATATATTTATAATAAACAAATAGTTATACATATATAAATATACAAATATTTGTATATATTTATAAATATGTGTATATTTATATACTGTATATTTATGTGTGTGTGTGTGTGTGTGTTCCAGGTGGTGGGCCTGGGCAACCCGGGCATGGAGGGCACCCGGCACAGCGTCGGCATGGCGGTTCTCGCCGCGCTCGCCGCCCGCCTCGGCGTGGCCGACGGTTGGCGCGGCGACAAGCACATTTCCGGCGAGGTCATCGTGTCGGCGGTGCGGCGGACGCACGTGGTGCTGCTCCGCCCCCGGCTGCCGATGAACGCCAACGGCGTGTCGGTGGCCAAAGCGGGTGAGCTCACCGTGTTCTGTGTTTATCGTTCATTGTTATTATTATTCCTGAACTTTTGTTTTGTCGGCCTGAAAATGTTCCTTTCATCAATTTAGAAAATTACTCGGAAATGTCTGTGTTCATCCTCATAATGTTTGGATTATTGTCATGTGATCTAAAAGTGTGCGTTCTTTCTCCAGCCGGTAAATTCGGCATCAAGGCCGAAGACATCCTGCTGGTCCACGACGAGCTGGACAAGCCTCTGGGCAAAGTGGTCCTGAAGCACGGAGGAAGTGCCAGGTGGGTTTCCTGTTCCTGGTTTCCTGTTTCCTGTTTCCTGTTTTCTGTTTTCTGTTTCCTGTTTCCTGGTTTCTTGTTTCCTGTTCCTGGTTTCTTGTTTCCTGTTCCTGTTTTCTGTTTTCTGTTTCCTGTTTCCTGTTTTCTGTTTCTTGTTTCCTGTTTCCTGTTTTCTGTTCCTGGTTTCCTGTTTCCTTTTCCTGTTTCCTGTTTCCTGTTTCCTGTTTTCTGTTTTCTGTTCCTGGTTTCCTGTTTTCTGTTTTCTGTTTCCTGTTTTCTGTTTTCTGTTCCTGTTTTCTGTTTCCTGTTTCCTTTTCCTGTTTCCTGTTCCTGGTTTCTTGTTTCTTGTTTCCTGTTTCCTTTTCCTGTTTCCTGTTTCCTGTTTCCTGTTTTCTGTTTCCTGGTTTCCTGTTTTCTGTTTTCTGTTTTCTGTTTCCTGTTTCCTTTTCCTGTTTCCTGTTTTCTGTTTCCTGTTTCCTGTTTCCTTTTCCTGTTTCCTGTTTTCTGTTTCCGAATCGATTCGTCGAGAAAATAATCAACGGGTTTATTATAAAGATACTGATGATGTGTTTATAATCTGCTTTTAACACTGAATAATTATAGTTATAAGCACTCCTAGCATACTCATATTTATGATGCTTTATAAACGATAATCAAAGCACATAACACATTTTATTAAGACTTACAAGGTTAAATATCATAATACTTTTAAATTCTGGTCACTTATTTTATCATATTTATAAATCAGATAGTTAGTCTTTTTTTATAATGAAGTTATAGCTGTTATGAAGCATTATGATGTTATTATAAGTCGTCATTGTTTGCTTAATTAAAGTAAAAATTCATCTTATTACCTTTTGTATTTTTCTTGCATATATTTAATGATATTTTTTCACTTTTACTTAAAACAAACTGAGACCACTTATAATAACTTATAATCACATAATAACACAGTTATATATTGCATTATATAAAGTTTAAAATGTATTACAACAATATAAATTACAACACACAAACAAAATGAGCAGTAATTATGAACTATTATGATACTTAAGTCTTTAAAAAATGCTTTACAATGTGTTAACATTTTTGTTTTTAAGCAACAAGAGCTTATATCTATAATTGCAACACGCTATAAGCAGAATATCATAATATTTATAGTGCATTATGCACATTATGTGAGGTGGTTGACATTAAGATGACATTTTACTACTTAAATAACAGTGAAACGACCTTTGACCTGGTTCTTCTCTCCTTACAGAGGCCATAACGGCGTGCGCTCCTGCATCGACTGCCTGCAGACGGACGTGAGTGAAGAGTCGCCTTCAACACTGAGACGACTTTACTGGTCCACCAGGAATATAAAGCAGTAGTACGGTTAAATAAACTGTATATTCATAGTAGAATATGAAGAAACGAGTCCTCGTCTCTCACGCAGGTGATGCCCAGACTCCGGGTCGGGATCGGGCGCCCGGCGGGCAACGCGCCCGTGGAGCGCCACGTCCTGGGCCGCTTCTCCTCCTCCGAGAAGAAGCTCCTGGACTCGGTTCTGGCCGAGAGCGTGGACCTGCTCCTCTCCCAGCTCTCCCAGGACGACTCCCAGCAGCACCCCTCCTCACCAGCAGGGGGCGCCGGGAAGACGTGACCCAACATGAACCATTTATTATTATTATTTATGACTTCCAGTGAAGGGATTTGACTTGATTGTGTGAATTTTGAAGCTCATACCGATGCAGGTTTCTATACATTTATTCTGATTGTAATAATAAAAGTAAAGGACTGTGCAACCTTGATGGAGTTAAACGTGTCATTTCCATTTTACCTTTTTTTTTTTTTTAATGCCACAAAAAGAGTTACTCCTCATTTTTTGTTCCTTTTTCCTACAAAAGTCACGCAACTCCTTTCAAAATAAACTTCTGTCTTCACAGGAAACTCAGTTGGTGGTAAAATACTTACCTTTTATTAAAGATGATGAAATACTTAGTTATGTTTAATAAAAGATGGTCGTTTTGGTAAAAATAACGACAGAAGTGCCGTTACTGAAGTGCTAAAGTTACGTTACATAAACGTCCACTCGTCCATCTCTCCTCCCCCTGAGAGCGTTCGTGGTCTTTATACAGTAAAAAAAAAATACTTTACAAAATAAAGTCGAGGAATATCTACGAAATACGGCGCATTGCGTTTCATTCATCTATTTTTCGAAGTTTTTTTGCTCCGGAAGCCGGATGAGACCAAGCGGCTCATTTGAATGATAAAAAAAAAGAAGCCAATTTAATCATAATTTATTATTTGCGCAATTGATCAAAAATTTATTTAAACGCAGTAAATAATGTCTCACTCATAAAGTGCAACTCAAGAACTAATCTGAGCTGCGATTGGCTCCTGTGTTCTTCACCTGTTGGCCGACGAGCTCTGAGACTGATCTGTGATCAGAGGATCAAGCCCAAAACTGCTATATTTGGATGTATTGAACACCATAAGTAATATACAAGTGAAGTATATGGTTTGGTACATGAGACAATTCAAATAGCATTCAAATAGCCCAAATGAGCCCAAATGGGCCCCAATGAGACCTCGCCTGAGTGTTCTCTGTTCTAAACCCTCTATAAATTTGTTCTGCTTCACTTTATCAAAGTCAACCTTTGCAGAGAGAATGTTCACATTTTGTGTTATGATTTGGATTAGAGAATGTTCACATATTGTGCTATGATTTGGGTTAGTGAATGTTCACATATTGTGCTATGATTTGGGTTAGAAAATGTTCACATTGTGCTATGATTTGGGTTAGAGAATGTTCACATTGTGCTATGATTTGGGATAGTGAATGTTCACATTGTGCTATGACTTGGGTTAGAGAATGTTCACATATTGTGCTATGATTTGGGTTAGTGAATGTTCACATATTGTGCTATGATTTGGGTTAGAGAATGTTCACATATTGTGCTATGATTTGGGTTAGAGAATGTTCACATATTGAGCTATGATTTGGGTTAGTGAATGTTCACATATTGTGCTATGATTTTGGTTAGAAAATGTTCACATATTGTGCTATGATTTGGGTTAATGATTGTTCACATTGTGCTATGATTTGGGCTAGAGAATGTTCACATATTGTGCTATGATTTGGGTTAGAGAATGTTCACATATTGTGCTATGATTTGGGTTAGAGAATGTTCACATATTGTGCTATGATTTGGGTTAGAGTTGGACCTTACAGCTGCATCATTTCAAAGAAATAATCATCCTGAAAGTGATTTTTTTTTTATAGGTGGACCTGAAACCTCTTCATTTTTTTTCTGTGTGTCATCTTCATTTACTCCTAACCAGTAACATATAGACTGATATTTACACATCTGAACAACATCTCACATGTGTACCTTTTATTATAACACCAACATTATTCAAATAGCCCTAGTGGTTGCAGAGATACACCCTTTTTAGTTTGGCTACGCAATTTTCGAGCAGAGGCCTAAAAATAGGTGTTTTTTTTAAAGTTTAAGTGAACAGACTCCCAGTGAAGCCGTTCGAGAGTCAAACAGGAACAACAACAACAACAAAAGCTCTTTTTCTTGAAACTCAATTTCTCCTTTTGTACCCGAAAGTGGCATCGAACACACGGTTCCCCTCACATCCTGCTCTCTTCCGTCTTGTCCTCCCCAATCGTGACTCTTTTAGCGACAAAAAAAACAAAAAAACGTATTGATTTCTCTTTTCCCGATTGTCCCACTAATTACACTCTTCATCAATTAGGCGACTTTAATGAGTCGCATCCAGTCGAGAGGCGCAGTGCTCTCTCGCACACGGCAGAGAATGCCGGAGGAAGTGCGTGTGCGTGCGTGTGTGTGTGTGTGTGTGTGTGTGTGTGTGTGTGTGTGTGTGTGGAGGCTCGAAAAGAGCATATAAAACAGCGGAAAGGAGGCCGCTGAATGAGGGGAATCAATACAAAGGAGGCCGGTAGATTGCGATGGAGGGCTGAGGAAGAAAGGCGGGCGAGAAACAAAAGGGGCTGAACATTGTTTAGACCCGGTTTGTTTGAGGCCTTCTGTCTCGCTGCAGCTCAGAGTCACAATGGCTGCAGGGACACACTTGTGGACATGAGGGCCCCAGGGGGTCAAAGGAAACTTCTTCACACTCTTAAAGCCCCCTCCCCCCTCGGCTGTGACCCCGGTGAGCCACCCTTCGCCTCCATCGGGCCACTTTCCCAGCCCTCTGGTCAGTGAGCTTCACTGCCGCCTTTCAATAACTTTTCTTCTTGCAGGAGGTCAGAGGTCAGCGGACACCTGGACCCTAAAATTTATTCAGGAATGGGACCTCCAACCTTCCTCCCACCATGCACCCGCCCGCCTTGCACCGCGGCCGGGCGCAGCCGGGCGGACAGTGGCCTGGTGGGGGGTCTTCCCACAGTTGTGCTGACTCTGCAGGAACACAAAACAAGCCCACTGGCACTGGGGAGGGTCATGAGGAGATACATTAATGTAACACACACACACACACACACACACACACACACACACACACACACACACACACACACACACACATTCACGCTCTCAATGTGTTTTTTAGTCACGATGCTCCAGGGAGGTCGACGTTGTGATGTCGGCCGGTCCACCGCGTCGGTCCCCGACTGGAATATCTCAACATCTAGGAAACTAAACGTGGTTCAGACGTTCATGGTCCCCACTGGCAAAATCCTGCTGACTGATGATCTTTTGTGAGGTCAACATATGTGCTTTTTATTGAAATAGCTCAACTATTAGATGGATTGCCATAGTTCCTAAAAGAATACATTCTCTGTACTAAAGGCCTTTAGACCAGGCGGAAACCTCCGGTTCTGACAAGTGAAGTCTATGCTTCATGTGTTAAAGCTGCATTCTCTCTCCTGACCACCAGGGGGCGACCCCTCTGGTTGTATAGAAGTATATGCTTCATGTGTTAAAGCTGCATTCTCTCTCCTGAACACCAGGGGGTGACTCCTCTGGTTGTATAGAAGTCTATGCTTCATGTGTTAAAGCTGCATTCTCTCCTGACCACCAGGGGGCGACTCCTCTGGTTGTATAGAAGTCTATATAAATGACTCTACTTCTCTCTTGATGTATTCCCTCAGTAAACATTGTAAACATGAGTTTATGTGACTCCTCTGGTTGTATAGAAGTCTATATAAATGACTCTACTTCTCTTGATTTATTCCCTCAGTAAACATTGTAAACATGAGTTTATGTGACTCCTCTGGTTGTATAGAAGTCTATATAAATGACTCTACTTCTCTTGATGTATTCCCTCAGTAAACATTGTAAACATGAGTTTATGTCTCAATCTCTAGTTTCAAGTCTTCTTCAATACAGCATGATGTTCATTTAGTAAATTATGGTCATTTAGAGTCAAACAGACCATAATGCAGGGGACGCTTTAGGGGCGGGGCTACAGGGTGATTGACAGGTCGACAGCAGAGGCGTTTCTATGTCACTCCTCCTCAGTCCACATATGGTCACTTGCAAAAGAAAAACATGACAGTCGTAATCCAAGATGGCGACGGCAAAATCGCCAAACTCAAGGCTTCAAAATGGCCGTCCACAAACCAACGGGTGACGTCACGACTTCTTACATACAGTCTGTGGTTTAGACACTTACTGTGACCAATAAGCAAACACGCAAATACAAAATACTTGAGTTTGAATATCAGGCCTTTTAGGGCTTTTAGGGCTTTTATTGTGAAAGGTAAGAAGGGAAGAGGCCTTCAGTGATTGGTTGTGTAGAAACGAGCCTTCAGGCGTTTTACATTAACATTATGGCCAGATTATTTGCTATTTGTTTTAAGTGTTATTTTGATCCTTTATGTAATTTGTGGTTTTTAATAGTATATTTGTGTTGTTTTTAAAGCATATTGGTCTTTCAGTCCCTTTTAAATGGATTCATATTGTCCTTTAATAATTGACAACCTCTACAGGTGGAAATATTGTAATTTGGTGCAGTTGTCCTGTAATTGTATTTTTATTTCATATGCTAACATTATATTTAAATGCATATCTATATAATAATACTTACATTGACTCACAGTGTGTCAGAATAGTGACCTTACGGTCCCCATTAGTCTTCAGATAAACCCTCATGTTGTCCTTTTAATATTCCTTTAAGGACTGAACTGCATGACCTTAATGTATTTTATCTGCTGGTGTATTACGGTAATGTCCCAGTAGGGACCTGTAAGGTCCTCCAGTATCACAACTCTTTTTCTAATGTGTATTTTTTGAAATTTCAGAACAGAGTGAAGCCGTCGGGGTTTCCCACAGCAGAGCTGGTGTGTTTCAGTGAATCCATCCGTCTCTTTTCCCGATGAGCAAGCATTAATAACGCGCCCCTTCTCCCCTTTCACAGCCATAATCTCCAGTGATCTCGGGCCTCCTGCGCTAAATTATTCTTACAGGGCCGTGAAAAGGCAGCAGCGGGGCCCTTTAAGAGGCAAATGAGCATCCAAACGTGCAAAGATGTTCCCAGCAGAGGAAGCGTTAGCTCACCGTACACGCAGCGGAGCAGAGGGAATCCACCGCCGCCCTGAAGGCAAAGCCTGCTGGGTAATTTATCCCTTAACCCCCTGTCTCACTGTTTACATTCGGCTCTGAGCGGGTGGCTTTGTACTGCAGAAAGATGCGCATGCTGGATTATCACCTTGTGACGTCAGTCTGAGAAGCCAATGCAGCTACAGTCTAATCAAGATGTCATTGTTTCATACCCAACATCACACGTGTTATTGCAATATGTTCTCACAAGGGTTTAAAGTTTCTTATGCAGCATTCAGACCTGAAACAGGAAGTGAAGAAGTCCTCATGGTGAGTGAAAGAGAGATCTATTTAGATCTATTTAGGCTTTTATCGTAGCTCGGCATCTCCAAGCCTCGCGTGTTCCCTCCATCTCCAATGTAGTTAGTCCGTTATGTAGAGTATGATATGATACACATGATATGATATTCAGCTCCTTACATGAATACAGTCTTTTCTAAATGAACGTATGTCTTCACAGGAAACAACTAGTTAGGTTCAGGCAACACAACTTCTTAGTTAGGTTTAAACAACTAAACTCTTTAGTTAGGTTTAGATGACAAAACTACTTAGTGAGGTTTAGACAAAAAAACTATTTAGTGAGGTTTAGGAAAAATAACTCTTTCGTTATGTTTACACAACAAAATTAGGTTGAGACAACAAAACTACTAAATTAGGTTTAGACAACTTAACTACTTAGTTAGGTTTAGGAGAAATCAACTTTTGTGTTAAAATAAACTACCTTAAGTGGTGTTACTGAAGAATGCATGTTTTGTGACAAATAAACCAACGATTAGTCCTCGTTTCTCTCGGGGAACAGTAATGATTTCCTGGTTTATCTTCCAATCAGGAGCGTCGTGTTTAGTCGGTATGGATACTAATGAGACCAGCCTGTCTTCTGTTTTAAACTGAAACCACATTCTTTCCCAAACCTACATGCTGCAGTTGCTGTTCACAGATCGAAAGGACTTAATCTAGAGTTTTTCAGAATTGTTCAACATGCGTTGCTTTTCCCAGTTGTAGAACCAAAATAAAAAGTATTTACTAATAACAATGTTTCTGTCAAGGTGAAAACTAAATAATTCTGAAAACATTCAGGCCTGGATGGATTACTAATAATTCTGACTGAATTATTGTAATAATTAGCAGTCAAAATAACTCTTGTTACAAACGGAAAAAAAGTCTACTTTCACACTGGAATGGGATCCTCTGACATTTGTCCACATGGGCACCCTTACTTCTTTTTAGCTTAATGCTGAGAAAACAGAGCTATAAATGCCTTCCGTGTTTTCTTCTCATTATCCAATTTAATCTGTTGGCAGACTTCCTAATGTAAGTTTCTTTTATTGTGGCACATGCAATATTATATTCCTGTACAGTTGTCCTTTCGCTAAGTCCCGCCCCTCCGGAGTGCAGTTAGTGGCAGTGTGGGCCTCACGGTAACGTCTTCACGGGTTTGTGTTTGATATATTGATCAAGCGGATCGATTCATGACCGTCTATTTCACCAATTAAAAGCGTTTTTTGATTGTCATCCAGAACGTGATTAGCCTAGCTTAGCACAAACACTGGAAGCAGGGGGAAACTGCTAGCCTAGCTTAATGGAAAGAGAAACAAATTCACATTTCAACAACCTTTAGCTGTTTGATTTGCACACTTATTGTGTTTTTTTATTTTTTATTTTGTAGCAACATTGAGTTATTTTTCCTAACTTGCAAAACAGGATCTATTAAATAAAGCTATGTCGTCGTTTTATCTACAGAAAGAAAACATGTATGTTTGATTAAATTTGCCTTGCTGATTGATTTTGATTGCTGACAGTTTACTCGCTTTCATTTTAATTAAACGATTATAAAAGGAGGGTTTAACACATCATTTTTATTATTTTTTATACATAATTATATGCAAACTTATTTTATTGATATAATGTCTCTATAATACATTTTTATTTAAATGTAAGTGTTGATAATTTAACTTGAGACATGCTCAATAAATAAATAAATGTCTCCTTTTAAAGTTTAGATTACAATTTTTTAGGAGAAAATGTATGTGTTTAATACTCGACCTTTCAGAAACATGTTTTTATTTCTTTGAAGACCATGTGTTATAGTCGAAAGCTCCAGAAGAGCTGGACCTCCAAGTGCACTGTGGACTAAATCATTATTTTATTTAAGGCCTGCATTTGTTAAAACGAAATTCAGTCTTTCAAGATTTAAATACAAGTAAAAAAACAAAAATCTCATGTAAAGATGAATTTAACTTTTGTTTTCCTCTAAATAAAACACACTTATTTGAGCATTTGGAAAAGCGTTATATAAATTAAAAGTATTATTATTATTATTATTATTATTATTATTATTATTATTATTATTTCTACTTTTTAAATGAATTTCGTTTGTCTGAGTTTAACTTAACTTTGTGTACTTTTGTTTGTTTATTGTTGTCATTGTTTAGTTTGTTTGCTTTGTATTGTTCTGCCACCACGTCAACATGAGGGGAAGCCTCCAACTGTCCCTTACAGCGAGGGAAACGTCATCTGTGTGTGTGTGTGTGTGTGTGGTGTGTGGTGTGTGTGTGTGTGTGTGTGTGTGTGTGGTGTGTGTGTGTGTGTGTGTGTGTGTGTGTGTGTGTGTGTTACAATACAGTGTTTATGTAGAAGGTTTAACAAGGTTTGGATTGTGATTGAAAATGAAGTAAAAAAAAAGAAAGAAAGAACAAATAAATAGAGAGAGAGAGAGAGAGAGAGAGAGAGAGAGAGAGAGAGAGAGAAAAAAGGAAAAAATAAGACCGTTGTGTCTTTAAGAGGTTTGCTGGGTCGCAGCTGCTCTCTCTCTCTCTCTCTCTCTCTCTCTCTCTCTCTCTCTCTCTCTCCTCTCTCTCTCTTCTCTCTCTCTCTCTCTCTCTCTCTCTCTCTCTCTCTCTCTCTCTCTCTCCTCTCTCTCTCTCTCTCTCTCTCTCTCTCTCTCAGTGCAGATTCATTACTTCTCCTCCTCCTCCTCCTCCTCCCGGGCACAATGGGCATTTATCATCAACCCCCCGCGGTGTGTGTGTGTGTGTGTGTGTGTGTGTGTGTGTGTGTGTGTGTGTGTTTATTCAAATCTCAGTACCAAGATCGGACCGGCACTCTCTCTCTCTCTCTCTCTCTCTCTCTCTCTCTCTCTCTCTCTTCTCTCTCTCTCTCTCTCTCTCTCTCTCGGTGACACGGACGCACCGGGGCTTATTGTTGGAGGAGCCCCAGAAAAAGCCCCCCGAAATCGGCCAGTGAGGGAGGAAGGGAGGAGGAGGAAGAGGAGGAAGGGAGGAGGAAAGGAGGAGGAGAGGAGCGCCAGAGGGAAGCCGGCGGCCGCGGGGTGCTGGTCGTCCAGCCGGCGGAGAAGCATCCAGAGCCTTCACCCTTCTTCTCCTCCTCCTCCATCCTCATCCTCATCCTCTGTTTCTGGAACTACCGCGCAGCCGCAGCTCGTTGCCGCTCCTCTTGGGCTTCTTTGGGGCTTTTTCGTGCAGGTTTGTGCAGCTTTAAATGCATTTATTTTTTATTTTTTAGGAGGGTTTTTTGGGGGGGGGCTCGCGGTGGCGGGGAGAGAGCGCGAGAGGAAGGGAGGATGGAGGAGAGAGAGAGAGAGAGAGAGAGAGAGAGAGAGAGAGGCGGTTTAACAGGTGCAGAGATGGCGGAGAGGAGTTTTTGGGGGCAAAAAAGAAGCTGCTTCGATTCCCAGAATTCCTCTTTTTTCTCTCTTCTTCTTCGTCTTCTTCCTCTCCACAAAGTTATAGTCTGTGTTTTTGCTTTTCGGCTGCTGTGTTGTTGTTGTTGTTGTTGATATTCCTGATAAATTGGAGTCTAATTAGCGGCTGTAATTGGATCACGTGCCTCTGATGGTGAGTCTGAACCGGCGCAGTTAACACACACATTATATATATATATATATATATATATATATATATATATATATATATATATATATATATAGACCTTTATCTTCATCCTAAAGTCATTGCATGTCTGCTTTAAAGACGCTCTGTATTTCTGAGCTCTAGCTGCTGATTGTCCAAACGCAATTCTTGTGAAATTTCAAACCCAAACCCGAGAGTTGTGCCTGGACATCTGTTGCTTCCGCTCCTTCCACACGAGACGCTTCTGCTATTATTTATTCTTCTTCTCTGCATGTCGCTCGTTGGATTTATTATGATTGCATTTAGTCTCCGAGCGCATAATCATCTTTTTCCTCTCTTTGAGTTATTAATCCATACATGTTGCGGGCTGTTCCTCCAATGACTTTTATTATTGTAATGAACTTTTCATTCTAAGAATTAACTGAGGCACTGAAGCAGAATGCAGTGCAGGCCTGAGAGGAGACAGGAGGCCAACAATAATGTTATTATTATTAATAATACTATTAATAAAGAGTGATAATGAAGTATTCTAGCTGGACCTCTTCCCTCCACGTGTTCCTGCTCCACTGAGCTTTTGTTGCCGCCTTTTGTTGCGTTTTTTGGGGATTATAATTAGCATAATTCTCCAGGAATGTATCATTTTAATTTGGTTTAACAAACCGTGACCTTTTTATTCTTCTTCCCCCTCGAGCCTTTGATCCAGAAGAGGAGACGCCATTACGAGCCAATAAAGAGGAATTCGTTTGTACTGATTCTGCTGTTGGTGAATAATAAAGAGTGAACGATCACTGAGGATTCTGCTTTCTTTTTCTTTTTCTTTCCATGTTTCTGTTTCATCTTTCCTGGTTCATTTGATCTCACGTGCATGCAGCTTTATTTAAATGTGTATTATTGTTTTAATTTAAAATCGTATGTAATAGTTAAGCAGGTTCAATGTTTGAGAAGAACTTCAATTATTGCATTTATTTTTTTTAATAATTATTTTGCATCTTATCTTTGTGGTCGAACAGGATCTATGTTTAGTACAAATACACGTGAAATATATATATATATATATATATATATATATATATATATATATATATATATATATATATATATATCAGTTCAGGAAATTAAAACAAAAACGAATAATTACAGTGTGATTCAGATATTAAAAAAAAATACAGCTTCAAAAAAGTTTCAACATTTCAATAATGTGTCGCATTGAAATTGACTTTTTGGTGATTTTTTTTACTTTATAAATAAATATATTTATTAAAACAGTTTTGAGTGAAACAATTCGCTGAAGATATGAAATGTGTGTTTCGTTGTAATCTCCCGTGAAGGCTGTGACTCGACTGTCAGCAGCAGGAACAGAAGCTGCTGGACTTCAGGCCTCCTTGAGTGTTCAGACAGGGTGTGTTTGATTTTCACACCTCGGCGTCCCCTCCGGCTCGGATGCGTTCGGGGTCTCCTCCGGCTAATTTGCTGCTGTAATCCGCCCTCAGAGGAGCTGCGTGGATTAAAGCAGCACCACCCAGGTTGGGGGGAAAACACACGAGGTCGTCTGTTGACCGAGCGCCCCTGAACGCCCCATCGCGACAGAGAGGACACCGTGAGACCTGAGCTGGAAATGTGAGATGTTTTCAACTAAAGCAAAGGAATCGATCATTCAAAACAAGAAACAAGAAACAAGAAACCGTCCCGAATAGAACTGAAGATTGTCAACATTTTAATTTTTTTATTTTTTCTCTCTCAAAAATATCCAGAAAAGAAGCGTTTTCAGACACGAAATGCAATTTTAATTGAAGGAATGATGGATTAATGTGTGGCTGTAGCTTCACATTATTGAAGTGGTTACTGTGTTTTCAGCTTCATTTCCTTTTATTAATTTAACTTTTATTTTACTGCAGCAGAAACGCACAAATAACAGACTTCAAAACAAATCAGCAAAAAAAACGTCATTGTTTTAACAGGCCTCGACATTTTAAACTATTAAATAACTCGTGCAGAAACACACGTGTGTCTCGTGACCCGCCTGAGGGTCCCGACCCAGAGGTTGGGAACCTTTTTGGCACAAGATCTTTAGCCATGAAAGTTTTTCATTCAACCAAAACCTCATGAATCATAAAACACGATGACGAGAAATACAAGAACACAAATGCACACTTAATAATTTTTGAAAGATCTGATATAAAAAAATAAAAAAAAACATTTAAAAAGTGAGAAAAAAAAGTATTTTATGTGAATGTTTCTCACATAGAACCAAACTTCACATCGACCTGACGTCATCTTCTCAGACAGAACCGTAGAACCTGAACGCCGAGGCCACTTCAGGGGCGCTCGTCAATATCGCTGCCGATATCGATCGACTCGGAGGAATCGATATTGACGACTAAGATATCTGGAGGAAATCATTAGAGAACGTTTAACGATCAGAGAGTCGATACGACCTTTAACCTCGCTGACATCTGACGAGGAGACAGCTTCTTCTTCTTCTTCTTCTTCTTCTTCTTCTTCTTCTTCTTCTTCTTCTTCTTCTTCTTCTTCTTCTTCTTCTTCTTCTTCTTCACATTATTGTCAGCTTCTTTCTTCTTCTGGCCTTTTCTCATGACAGCACACGGCTTCAGACTCGTTTACGAGCGTCTCTGGTGTGTCTCTGACAGAAACATGCAGATGAAGACAATGTGTCTGCTGAGGAAGAGGAGGAGGAAGAGGAGGAGGAAGAGGAGGAGGAAGAGATACATGTCATCATGGCGTCGACGCAGCGTTCAAATCGTTCAAAAGCACCGTTTCCTCTTCCTGTTTCGGCCTCCATGTTTGGACGGCGTTCGTGTCTGCTGCGTTCTGCTCCGGGTCACTCACCTCCTCCTCCTCCTCCTCCTCCTCCTCCTCCTCCTCCTCTTCCTCCTCCTCCTCCTCCTCCTCCTCCTCGGTCACGTGACACGCTCTCCGTCGCAGAGCAGAAAAGGCAGCGAGGATGGAGACGGACGTGAAGGGAGGGGAACCGGATGTGGGCGGTGAGGAGGAGGAGGAGGAGGAGGAGGAGGAGGAGGAGGAAGAGGAGGAGGAGGACGGGGTGACGTCACATCACAACGTCACTCCCTCCCTCCTATACAATCACACACACACACACACACACACACACACACACACACACACACACACACACACACACACACACACACACACACACACCATCGTCATCCTCCTCTGACCCTTCACCTCCCGCACGAGTGTCACCGCCGCTGTGCGGCGAAGAACAACAAGAACCGTCGGCCATGTTTGACGCTCGCCTCCTTCGTGGCGTCTGAGTTCACGTCACACACACACACACACACACACACACACACACACACACACACACACACACACACACACACACACACACACACACACACACACACACACACTGCGCTGTGACATCACCTCCCCCCTCAGCCAATCGTGTGCTTGGGTTTATTTTAAGCAACAGGACCTGCTGTTGAGGTTTCTGGTCGTTATCAAACATGGAGTCTGAGAGAAAAGACCAGAACGTTATTGGTTCCATCCCTTTCTGTCCACGCACACGACTCAGCAGATATACAGGAGAGGTCAAACTGAGGTCAATAATAACGTCTGGAAGTCGTCTTCTACGGAGAGAGACAGTCAATGGAAACTTGCAATAATCAAACTGTTTTTTTAAGTTTTCTTGGTGCAAATGAGAAGATTTGTGTTGAAAAGACAAGTTTGACCAGAAAGAACCGAAGCGACGGTTCATGAAAATTGTGGCGGGAAGAAAAAGGAGGAAACTCATCTCCTTACTCTATCTCTAAGGCTGAGCCAGAGGAAACTCATCTCCTTACTCTATCTCTAAGGCCGAGCCCTACAGAGGAAACTCATCTCCTTACTCTATCTCTAAGGCTGAGCCCTACAGAGGAAACTCATCTCCTTACTCTATCTCTAAGGCTGAGCCAGAGGAAACTCATCTCCTTACTCTATCTCTAAGGCCGAGCCCTACAGAGGAAACTCATCTCCTTACTCCATCTCTAAGGCTGAGCCAGAGGAAACTCATCTCCTTACTCTATCTCTAAGGCCGAGCCCTACAGAGGAAACTCATCTCCTTACTCTATCTCTAAGGCCGAGCCCTACAGAGGAAACTCATCTCCTTACTCCATCTCTAAGGCCGAGCCCTACAGAGGAAATTCATCTCCTTACTCTATCTCTAAGGCCGAGCCAGAGGAAACTCATCTCCTTACTCCATCTCTAAGGCCGAGCCAGAGGAAACTCATCTCCTTACTCCATCTCTAAGGCCGAGCCCTACAGAGGAAACTCATCTCCTTACTCTATCTCTAAGGCCGAGCCCTACAGAGGAAACTCATCTCCTTACTCTATCTCTAAGGCCGAGCCAGAGGAAACTCATCTCCTTACTCTATCTCTAAGGCTGAGCCCTACAGAGGAAACTCATCTCCTTACTCTATCTCTAAGGCTGAGCCAGAGGAAACTCATCTCCTTACTTCAGTGCTTCAAGAATTTAAGTTTAAACATTTCTGAATCCTACGGTGTGTTCATGTGTTCATGTTTTCATGTGTTCATGTTTTCATGTTTTCATGTTTTCATGCATCTGATTTACACGTTGATGTCATTTTAAAATGTGTTTTTTGTGTTTTTCTAGAGAATTCTTTCACAAAGAATGTGAATATTATATCACATTATCAAACATCGGCGGATGAAGGTTGATTTTTCGGAGCTTTCGCATCGTGAATAAAGACGTCAACCCGGCACGTTGTGCAGAACTGACACGCGCAAAATGCACACAAAACGCACACAGAACGCACACAAAACACACACAAAACGCACAATAAAAGCCTCACATATTTACACCGTCACTGTTCACCAGAGGGAACTCAAATGCATGAAAGAAGGAAAACTCAATAAAATATTCAAATACAGAATCTTGAGGCTCCACAACAGTTCAGCTGAATCTATTCGAACCTTTACTTGAACCGGCGAGTATTTTAGTATTTTAGTGTTTTAGTATTTTAGTATTTTAGTGTTTTAGTATTTTAGTGTTTTAGTATTTTAGTATTTTAGTGTTTTAGTATTTTAGTATTTTAGTGTTTTAGTATTTTAGTATTTTAGTATTTTTTGTGTCGTTAATTCGTTGCGCAATTGCTGCACGTTGTTTATTTGATTTATTCATTGATGTATTTGAGGGACAGAACACGTGAATGAACCCTCAGCATGAAAGACAAGATGTAGACGTGTTCCTCCACATGGGTACGGCCAGGTGACATGACAGGTGAGGCTGTGCAGAACTCTCATGCATTCGAGTCCAAACTAGAACGGGATCTGTTCCCTGCAGCTGATCTGAGAGCAGCTGCAGCTCGGCCTGATTAGCATAACTGGTGGTGGGAAAGGAGCCGCTCATCAATCAGGAGGTGTTGGGAAAGTGACCACGGCGAAGACCCTGTTTGAGCAGCGGGCTCCGAGGGGTCAGCCGGGTGTGTGTGTGTGTGTGTGTGTGTGTGTGTGTGTGTGTGTGTGTGTTTAGTCATTAATCAAATTTGAAGAGAGCGAGAGGCGTCACAGCCTTCATCCTCCCGTCGCTCCTCATCCTCCTCCTTCACGGCCGGTGGCCTTCGCACTCCATCTGACCACGCCACAGAGGCCAAGGTCAAACTGACCCCCCCCCACCCACACACACACACACACACACAGACACACACACCCACACACACACACACACACACACACACACACACACACACCATCACCTCCCCTCCTCCTCGCCTCAAATTCCCCCCGCCGCGTCCCCTTTGTCCACCTGTTGTCCTGGAGACTCGATTGCTACTGAGACCACCCCTCTGTGTGTGTGTGTGTGTGTGTGTGTGTGTGTGTGTGTGTGTGTGTGTGTGTGTGTGTGTGTGTGTGTGTGTTAGAGGTCAGACCAGGAGCTAAAATAACAGATAATCCCACAGAACATGGTCAGGCCGTGAGGGTTAGATCCCGCTGGACTCACGACTCACAAGAATTTAAGTTTAAACATTTCTGAATCCTACGGTGTGTTCATGTTTTCATGTGTTCATGTGTTCATGTTTTCATGTGTTCATGTTTTCATGTGTTCATGTGTTCATGTTTTCATGTGTTCATGTTTTCATGTGTTCATGTGTTCATGTTTTCATGTGTTCATGTGTTCATGTTTTCATGTGTTCATGTGTTCATGTTTTCATGTGTTCATGTGTTCATGTTTTCATGTGTTCATGTGTTCATGTGTTCATGTTTTCATGTGTTCATGTGTTCATGTTTTCATGTTTTCATGTTTTCATGTGTTCATGTGTTCATGTTTTCATGTGTTCATGTTTTCATGTGTTCATGTTTTCATGTTTTCATGCATCTGATTTACACGTTGATGTCATTTTAAAATGTGTTTTTCTGATGAAGGTTGATTTTTCTGAGCTTTCGGCACGTTGTGCAGAACTGACACACACAAAATGAACACAAAACACACACAAAACGCACACAGAATGCACACAGAACATACACAAAATGAACACAAAACGCACACAAAACACACACACAATGAACACAAAACACACACAAAAACGCACACAAAACACACACAAAACACACACAAAACACACACAAAACGCACACGAAATGAGCATAAAACGCACACAAATGAACACAAAACGCACACAAAACACACACAGAACACACACTATGGCGTGCTCTTCAATTTGTATGATTTTCAAGATGTGCATAAAAAATCTACGAGTTCTCAGTGAAAAACTGGATATAAATTCAAAGGAGAGGCTGAAAAAAGAAATGAATGAATAAATAAAATATGAATACATAAATACACACACACACACACACACACACACACACACACACGCACACACACGCCCCCTCCTGCTCCCACATTTGGCGACGCCCACCCTCCCTACACGTCTCCATATAATATATCAGGGAACGTAAAAGGATGTAATTCAATGGCGTACATTATTTATGCTAAGCTAATCGCTGCTCTACCCGTTCCTTCACCTACCGTACGTCTCTGTGTCCGGGCGACTGTGGCTCAGTGGTTAGCATGCCCGTCTTTCAGTGTCTGGGCGACTGTGGCTCAGTGGTTAGCATGCCCGTCTTTCAGTGTCTGGGCGACTGTGGCTCAGTGGTTAGCATGCCCGTCTTTCAGTGTCTGGGCGACTGTGGCTCAGTGGTTAGCATGCCCGTCTTTCAGTCAGAGGATCGTTGTGTCCTTGAGAAAAACTCTTAGTCACATCATAGTTTCATGGAAAAGTCTTGTGTTCAAAGGAGGAAGATCTCTCTCATAACTCTGAAGAGTTTTATGAACAAACTTAAGAACTCAGTGTGTGTGTGTGTGTGTGTGTGTGTGTGTGTGTGTGTGTGTGTGTGTGTGTGTGTGTGTGTGTGTTTTGACCTGAACACCATCAGCATGTTGTGCGACGCTAAAGGGCCTCCTACACAACTTCTGCTTGTTGAGCTTTCATCCTGGTCATCCTCCACCTCGTCGCCCCCCTGCTGTGTGTGTGTGTGTGTGTGTGTGTGTGTGTGTGTGTGTGTGTGTGTGTGTGTGTGTGTGGTGTGTGTTTCCTCCTGCTCATCCTCCACCTCGTCCTGCAGGAATGTGAGCCCGTCCCAAAGCGTCCCAAATGACTGCACACACAAAAAAGGATTTAACTCTTTGTCACGATTGTCCCCTCACACTCCGGCCCGCGAGAAGAAGCACAAGACTCCCTTAACCCCCCCTCACACACACACACACACACACACACACACACACACACACACACACACCCCCACCCCTGACCCCGGCCGCCTGCATAAAAGACCCATCAGAAGTATCGCTGGCCACATTTACAAGTGAAAGAGGCCCAATAATGGAGCGGTTAGGGAGAAGAAAGAGGAGGCAGAGGGGCACTCACAGATGTGGAGGGGGGGAGGAAGGAGGGGAGGAGCAGCGCCCATTGTTACACACACACACACACACACACACACACACACACACACACACACACACACACACACACACACGGAGGGGAGGAAAGAAGCGAGGGCCCGGACGGGGTGAGGAGGTAAAGTAGGAGGTGAAAGTGGCTTTTTACACCCGATTTGTGACGAGGGAGCAGAGGGGAGGAAGGAGGGATGAAGGAGTGAGGAAGAAGGGATGAAGGAGGGAGGAAGGAGGGATGAAGAAGGGATGAAGGAGGGAGGAAGGAGTGAGGAAGAAGGGATGAAGGAGGGAGGAAGGAGTGAGGAAGAAGGGATGAAGGAGGGAGGAAGGAGGGATGAAGGAGTGAGGAAGAAGGGATGAAGGAGGGAGGAAGAAGGGATGAAGAAGGGATGAAGGAGTGAGGAAGAAGGGATGAAGAAGGGAAGTGAGAGAAGCAAAGTGGACGGAGTGAGACGGCTTTTTCTGTCCAATAGCAGAGAAGAGATGCCGGTCCAGCTGTTCTGCTGGGAGCGTGTGAAAACAAGCTCAGAGGTCAAAAGAGTGTGTGTGTGTGTGTGTGTGTGTGTGTGTGTGTGTGTGCGCGTGTGTGTGTGTGTGTGTGTGGTGGTCAACTCGGCATATTGTGTGTGTGCGTGTGTCTCATTGTCCAGGAGGACGGAGACGGCGGTACAAGCAGCTGGGGTGAAGAGGCCTCTAAGCTGACCTTCGAACCCTCCTCTTCCTCACACCGCCTGTGTGTGTGTGTGTGTGTGTGTGTGTGTGTGTGTGTGTGTGTGTGTGTGTGTGTGTGTGTGTGTGTGCGGGGGGTAATGAAGTCATCACGGCAGGATCGGCGGAGAGACGTGGCGTATAGGGAGGCAGCGTGATGAAGATGGAGCCGCCTCCATCTTCATCACCTTCCAGGAGGTAGACGACACCACGATGGAATGAAGACCGACTCTCTCTAAAATAACACACACACACACACACACACACACACACACACACACACACACTGACACCTGACATAAACTCATGTTTACAATGTTTACTGAGGGAATAAATCAAGAGAGAAGAAGAGTCACTTATATAGACTTCTATACAACCAGAGGAGTCGCCCCCTGGTGGTCAGGAGAGAGACTGCAGCTTTAACACATGAAGCATAGACTTCTATACAACCAGAGGAGTCACCTCTGGTGGTCAGGAGAGAGAATGCAGCTTTAACACATGAAGCATATACTTCTATACAACCAGAGGAGTCGCCCCCTGGTGGTCAGGAGAGAGAATGCAGCTTTAACACATGAAGCATATACTTCTATACAACCAGAGGAGTCGCCCCCTGGTGGTCAAGAGAGAGAATGCAGCTTTAACACATGAAGTATAGACTTCTATACAACCAGAGGAGTCGCCCCCTGGTGGTCAAGAGAGAGAATGCAGCTTTAATACATGAAGCATAGACTTCTATACAACCAGAGGAGTCGCCCCCTGGTGGTCAGGAGAGAGAATGCAGCTTTAACACATGAAGCATATAGTTCTATACAACCAGAGGAGTCGCCCCCTGGTGGTCAAGAGAGAGAATGCAGCTTTAACACATGAAGTATAGACTTCTATACAACCACAGGAGTCGCCCCCTGGTGGTCAGGAGAGAGAATGCAGCTTTAACACATGAAGCATAGACTTCTATACAACCAGAGGAGTCGCCCCCTGGTGGTCAGGAGAGAGAATGCAGCTTTAATACATGAAGCATAGACTTCTATACAACCAGAGGAGTCGCCCCCTGGTGGTCAGGAGAGAGAATGCAGCTTTAACACATGAAGCATAGACTTCTATACAACCACAGGAGTCGCCCCCTGGTGGTCAAGAGAGAGAATGCAGCTTTAACACATGAAGCATATACTTCTATACAACCAGAGGAGTCGCCCCATGGTGGTCAGGAGAGAGAATGCAGCTTTAACACATGAAGCATAGACTTCTATACAACCAGAGGAGTTGCCCCCTGGTGGTCAAGGAGAGAGAATGCAGCTTTAACACATGAAGTATAGACTTCTATACAACCAGAGGAGTCGCCACCTGGTGGTCAGGAGAGAGAATAGCTTTAACACATGAAGCATCGGCTGCACTTTTCAGAAATGGAAGTTATTATTATATTAATAATTATTAATTATACTAAAACGTCTTTTATTGAAGCCGTTTTGACTCGTACTTCTCATCGTAAGAAGGCAGGTCTCTGGAAAACGTTAAAATCAAAGTGTAAAAAACATTACATTATATTTAATAGTAATTTAATTACATTACATTTACTTTAATGTTGTGGTCATCAATAACAACAAATGAACTGAATGAGGAAACTCCATAAGACTTCTTTAAAAATATAAATGATCTTTTCACAATGAAGCAAAGTCAATTAATCAATCACTGGAAACATGTTATAGTGAATTTAATGGACTTTTATTTATTTTTGTTGTTCCATAAGTTTCATTTCGGCTTCAGTCTCCAACACCCGGCCCTTCAGCGGCTGAGACATGGACACGCAGTGGTTCATAGAACCGGAGACACAAACCGTCCCAGAAACACTGAAACCAGGAAGATCGTGTCGCTTCTAGACCTGTAAACTCAATTAAACATGTTCATTGCATTTTCATTGTCTCGACTTGCTGCTGCACAACAAATCACCGCGAGTTGTAAACAATTCAAACTCAGAATGAAAAGTGTTCGTGTGGCGTTCACTGACTCCACGGCATTAAAGTGCACTTTGCGTGTGTTGAAACACAATCTTTACAACACAATGTACATTCATGACACACAATACTGTTTTTATTTTACAGAGCTCCTGAATAAAAAGACTGAGCTGCAGGTGAACTCTGCTTCACCTCGTCCTCTTTTTGGCTAAATGAAGGCGTCACTGCCCCCTGGTGGCAGAACCGAGCATGTGCAAGAAAAATACTTTCACGTGAAATTCATCTTCATTTTAAAAATAAAAAACAACAGCCTTCTGTTAAATAGATAGATAAATACTTATAGACGTCGTTCATGTTTTAATACATGTAGTTTAGTACAACATGTTATGCTGATGAGTGAAGATGATATTTGAATGATAATTAGGTTCTTATTTCAGGATATGTATTTGCAGATATCATTTAAATTGTGTTTATTGTTAAATTATATTCATTCAATTTGGTTCAGCACCAATGATGATGAAAACATCGTGCTTAAAAATCGGATATTTCTCGATTCTCTAAATCTCACGTGGAAATACTTCACAATTCTTCTTCTAGGGTTTTTTTTGTTTTTTTTACACTTTTCATGCCCCATAAACCAACTCAAACACTTTCTGAGGAGAGACGCACAAAATATGATTTTTCTTCTGTGCACAAATTAAAACATTCAGACGCATTTAAAAAAAAATAATAATCAACAAAACTTATTTAAAAAAAACACATTTAAATCCCTTTTTTAGTTGAACGCTCTCTCGCATGTTGAGAAAGTCAGCATCGAACCTCCGGCTGTGGGTGAACTGGGAGAGGACCAGTGTGACTGAGGAAAAAATATCAATAAATACTGAATAAATAAACTGATGACAGCTGAAATACGAACGTACCGACTCCAGAGTTCATACATTAAAAAGGGGAGCCGAGGTCGAGCGTCACACGACTTCAGACTCTCTGACGATGCCTTCAGGGAACCTCTGCAGTGAGTTCGACTCCCCCGCTGAGCGTAGTTGGCGAGAGTCGTGAGGAGTCGCCGCCCCGCTCGCCTTTCAGTCTTCGGTCTCCTCACAGGAAGAGGTTTATCTTGGCGTGGACGGCCTTGCAGCCGGTGGTGGAGTAGTATTGTCCCGGGACGGGGTCGTACGCCATGTCCGCGCTCACCGCCTCCACCACGTCGCCGCGGCCGCAGCTGCCGCGCTGGCAGAGCTGCGAGCGCACGCAGCGCTCCACGTGGCGCCGGCTCAGCGGCAGGAAGGGAACGAAGCGAGAGACCAGCTTCTGCCGGATGACGGCGGACCGGAAGAAGCCGCCTGCGGGGAGGAGAGCGGCGGGTCGTTGGTATTCTGCACCGACGTTTAGATATTTAGATCACATCGTCCTGACTATTCGACCCATAGAAGTCCAAAAGATATTCAGTAGCACGAGATACAAAAAGAGAAGCCCACATTTTCATAATTAAGATTAATTAGAGAATCTATATAAAGAATATCATCTTTACAGAACGTTTTGTTTTGTTTGGAACAAACTCGCGTCACAAAGCAGACGAGCAGCTTCTCATGTTGTTGTTTTTAGGAAAAAGCTCAAAACCTATTTTTATAATCTGCCCTTTTCTTACTTTATTTATATTTTATTCTTATACTTGTTTTTATATCTTGAAATTTAAGTTTTTACCACTATCAACGTGTTCTGTTATTAGTATAATCCTCTATTTTTTGGGATTTAATGATTTTATTGTTTTTGCTTCTCGTGCCCTTTTTTAAATGCCTGTTATTTTATTTGTTTTCCATATAAAAAAGAACTTTAAGCTGCATTTGATGTTTTATGAAAGGTGCCACATAAATAAAGCGTATTATTACTACTACATGTAAATAACTGAGCTCTAAGAATAATCTCTGAACAATACCGACACAGAAATCACCAACTAGTACATCACTAACTAGTACCTATACATTTTTAATAGACTGCATAATGTTGAGTCACATTTACTGGTGGAAAAGCCACCAACATATTAAACTCACATGTGAATATAGAAGCAGAAGACAGTTAAGGGACTCACTCATTGAGCCGTTGTAAGCTGCGTGTGCGATGGCGTCCTGGAAGTCGGACGACTGGATCTCCTCTCGGTCGCGTCCGGCCTGCCGGCTCTCCAGAACCTTTCTGTTGATCACCTCCTCTCCTGTGGTGCTGCAGGGAGAGGTACGGGAGTTACGGTTAGTTAAGGGGAGTTACGGTTAGTTAAGGGGAGAGTTACGGTTAGTTAAGGAGAGTTACGGTTAGTTAAGGGGAGAGTTACGGTTAGTTAAGGAGAGTTACGGTTAGTTAAGGGGAGAGTTACGGTTAGTTAAGGGGAGTTACGGTTAGTTAAGGGGAGTTACGGTTAGTTAAGGGGAGTTACGGTTAGTTAAGGGGAGAGTTACGGTTAGTTAAGGGGAGTTACGGTTAGTTAAGGAGAGTTACGGTTAGTTAAGGGGAGAGTTACGGTTAGTTAAGGGGAGAGTTACGGTTAGTTATGGAGAGTTACGGTTAGTTAAGGGGAGAGTTACGGTTAGTTAAGGGGAGAGTTACGGTTAGTTAAGGGGAGAGTTACGGTTAGTTAAGGGGAGTTACGGTTAGTTAAGGGGAGTTACGGTTAGTTAAGGGGAGTTACGGTTAGTTAAGGGGAGAGTTACGGTTAGTTAAGGGGAGTTACGGTTAGTTAAGGAGAGTTACGGTTAGTTAAGGGGAGAGTTACGGTTAGTTAAGGGGAGAGTTACGGTTAGTTAAGGGGAGAGTTACGGTTAGTTAAGGGGAGAGTTACGGTTAGTTAAGGGGAGTTACGGTTAGTTAAGGGGAGTTACGGTTAGTTAAGGGGAGAGTTACGGTTAGTTAAGGGGAGAGTTACGGTTAGTTAAGGAGAGTTACGGTTAGTTAAGGAGAGTTACGGTTAGTTAAGGGGAGAGTTACGGTTAGTTAAGGGGAGAGTTACGGTTAGTTATGGAGAGTTACGGTTAGTTAAGGGGAGAGTTACGGTTAGTTAAGGGGAGAGTTACGGTTAGTTAAGGGGAGAGTTACGGTTAGTTAAGGGGAGAGTTACGGTTAGTTAAGGGGAGAGTTACGGTTAGTTAAGGGGAGAGTTACGGTTAGTTATGGAGAGTTACGGTTAGTTAAGGGGAGTTACGGTTAGTTAAGGGGAGAGTTACGGTTAGTTAAGGGGAGAGTTACGGTTAGTTAAGGAGAGAGTTACGGTTAGTTAAGGAGAGTTACGGTTAGTTAAGGGGAGAGTTACGGTTAGTTAAGGAGAGTTACGGTTAGTTAAGGGGAGTTACGGTTAGTTAAGGAGAGTTACGGTTAGTTAAGGGGAGTTACGGTTAGTTAAGGGGAGAGTTACGGTTAGTTAAGGGGAGTTACGGTTAGTTAAGGAGAGTTACGGTTAGTTAAGGGGAGAGTTACGGTTAGTTAAGGAGAGAGTTACGGTTAGTTAAGGAGAGTTACGGTTAGTTAAGGGGAGAGTTACGGTTAGTTAAGGAGAGAGTTACGGTTAGTTAAGGAGAGTTACGGTTAGTTAAGGGGAGAGTTACGGTTAGTTAAGGAGAGTTACGGTTAGTTAAGGGGAGTTACGGTTAGTTAAGGAGAGTTACGGTTAGTTAAGGGGAGTTACGGTTAGTTAAGGGGAGTTACGGTTAGTTAAGGAGAGTTACGGTTAGTTAAGGGGAGTTACGGTTAGTTAAGGAGAGTTACGGTTAGTTAAGGGGAGAGTTACGGTTAGTTAAGGAGAGAGTTACGGTTAGTTAAGGAGAGTTACGGTTAGTTAAGGGGAGAGTTACGGTTAGTTAAGGGGAGAGTTACGGTTAGTTAAGGAGAGAGTTACGGTTAGTTAAGGAGAGTTACGGTTAGTTAAGGGGAGAGTTACGGTTAGTTAAGGAGAGTTACGGTTAGTTAAGGGGAGTTACGGTTAGTTAAGGAGAGTTACGGTTAGTTAAGGGGAGTTACGGTTAGTTAAGGGGAGTTACGGTTAGTTAAGGAGAGTTACGGTTAGTTAAGGAGAGTTACGGTTAGTTAAGGGGAGTTACGGTTAGTTAAGGGGAGAGTTACGGTTAGTTAAGGAGAGTTACGGTTAGTTAAGGAGAGTTACGGTTAGTTAAGGGGAGAGTTACGGTTAGTTAAGGGGAGAGTTACGGTTAGTTATGGGGAGTTACGGTTAGTTAAGGAGAGTTACGGTTAGTTAAGGGGAGAGTTACGGTTAGTTAAGGGGAGTTACGGTTAGTTAAGGAGAGTTACGGTTAGTTAAGGGGAGAGTTACGGTTAGTTAAGGGGAGAGTTACGGTTAGTTAAGGGGAGTTACGGTTAGTTAAGGGGAGAGTTACGGTTAGTTAAGGGGAGAGGTACGGTTAGTTAAGGGGAGAGTTACGGTTAGTTAAGGGGAGAGTTACGGTTAGTTAAGGGGAGAGTTACGGTTAGTTAAGGGGAGTTACGGTTAGTTAAGGAGAGTTACGGTTAGTTAAGGAGAGTTACGGTTAGTTAAGGGGAGAGGTACGGTTAGTTAAGGGGAGAGTTACGGTTAGTTAAGGGGAGAGTTACGGTTAGTTAAGGGGAGAGTTACGGTTAGTTAAGGGGAGTTACGGTTAGTTAAGGGGAGAGTTACGGTTAGTTAAGGGGAGAGTTACGGTTAGTTAAGGGGAGTTACGGTTAGTTAAGGGGAGTTACGGTTAGTTAAGGGGAGAGTTACGGTTAGTTAAGGGGAGTTACGGTTAGTTAAGGTTGGTTAACTAACCAGTTAACCAACCTGGTTACGGTTAGTTAAGGGGAGAGTTACGGTTAGTTAAGGTTGGTTAAGGGGAGAGTTACGGTTAGTTAAGGTTGGTTAACTAACCAACCTTAACTAACGTTAAGGTTAGTTGTGGAGAATTATGGAGAGTTAAGGGAGTTACGGTTAGTTATGGGGAGAGTTACGGTTAGTTAAGGCAAGTTAAGGACCACCAGAGCTTAAATGTAGAGACACTTTGGATCTTTGTCTCCTCTCTGACACGATGAAGTGAGCCGGAGACAAAGAGTCAGAGAGACAAAGAGGCAAAGAGACAGAGAGACAAAGAGACAGAGATATAGAGACGAGAGACAAAGAGACAGAGAGACAAAGAGACAAAGAGACAGAGAGACAAAGAGACAGAGAGACAGAGAGACAGAGAGACAGAGAGACAGAGAGACAAAGAGACAGAGAGACAAAGAGACAGAGAGACAGAGAGACAGAGAGACAGAGAGACAAAGAGACAAAGAGACAGAGAGACAAAGAGACAGAGAGACAGAGAGACAAAGAGAGGAGGACGTCTCACTCCGGTAACTTCTTAAAGTACCGACAGCAGAAGCGATACCTCAGGATTATGTTGACGCTGTAATTCTGTTTCCTAGTATTTTAAACTTTGTTTTGGCCTCTGATCAAAAACATGCAGAGATCCTTAAATGTAATTATTTACACACACGTCACTTAAATAACACACTCTTTATTTATGTGTATTGTCACGCAGCCAAACACCTTGCATGTGAACGTACTAATAAACCGATTTTGATCCGTGTGTGTGTGTGTGTGTGTGTGTGTGTGTTAGAGGTCAGACCGGGAGCTGAAATAACAGATAATCTATGGACCAGCTCGTGATTGGTTCTAAACCTTATCAGTGTGTAGGTTCACGGCTCGGTGCACGCAGAACACACACGATATGTAGATATGATGACGTCATGAGCTCAGAGTTCAGGAGCTGTCAGCACAACCACAAGCGTGTGTGTGTGTGTGTGTGTGTGTGTGTGTGTGTGTGTGTGTGTGTGTGTGTGTGTGTACCCGATGAAGACGTAGATGGCCTTGCGGTAGTTGGTCTGGAACACGACGTGCGAGGGCCCCAGGAAGGGCTCCAGCACGTCGATGACGCCCGGAGGCATCTTCTCCATCTCCTCGAACAGGAAGACGGAGCGGGCGCACGCCGTCAGGTTACCCTGCACCCAGCTCTTCAGCGCCTCCTGCAGGACACGACACGTACAGCATGTAAACATGTACCTCTGAGATGTAGTACAACATGTACCTCTGAGATGTAGTACAACATGTACCTCTGAGATGTAGTACAACATGTACCTCTGAGATGTAGTACGACATGTACCTCTGTGTAGTACAGCAACACGTACAACATGTACCTCTGAGATGTAGTACAGTAAAAAGTACAATATGTACCTGAGATGTAGTACAGTAAAAAGTACAATATGTACCTCTGAGATGTAGTACAGTAAAAAGTACAACATGTACCTCTGAGATGTAGTACAGTAAAAAGTACAATATGTACCTGAGGTGTAGTACAGTAAAAAGTACAATATGTACCTCTGAGGTGTAGTACAGTAAAAAGTACATTATGTACCTGAGATGTAGTACAGTAAAAAGTACAATATGTACCTGAGGTGTAGTACAGTAAAAAGTACAATATGTACCTGAGGTGTAGTACAGTAAAAAGTACATTATGTACCTGAGATGTAGTACAGTAAAAAGTACATTATGTACCTGAGCTGTAGTACAGTAAAAAGTACATTATGTACCTGAGGTGTAGTACAGTAAAAAGTACATTATGTACCTCTGAGGTGTAGTACAGTAAAAAGTACATTATGTACCTGAGCTGTAGTACAGTAAAAAGTACATTATGTACCTGAGCTGTAGTACAGTAAAAAGTACATTATGTACCTGAGATGTAGTACAGTAAAAAGTACATTATGTACCTGAGCTGTAGTACAGTAAAAAGTACATTATGTACCTGAGGTGTAGTACAGTAAAAAGTACATTATGTACCTCTGAGGTGTAGTACAGTAAAAAGTACATTATGTACCTGAGATGTAGTACAGTAAAAAGTACAATATGTACCTCTGAGGTGTAGTACAGTAAAAAGTACAATATGTACCTGAGATGTAGTACAGTAAAAAGTACAATATGTACCTGAGATGTAAATTAAAAAGGTACATTATTTACCTCTGAGATAAAGTACAGTAAAAATCACAATATGAACTTTAATCTTCAAACGACGTAAATGGAGATTGACCTCTGACCCCTGACTCACGCGGTACTGCTGGGCCTGGGCGGGCGAGGGGAAGTGCAGCGCGGGGACGAAGGTGTGGACGTGCGGGCTGCTCATCGTAGAGCCGTACAGGTGCTTCCCCAGCATGGAGCTGACCAGCGTCTTCCCCGTCCCCGAGGAGCCGTGGAACGACAGCACCAGGGGCCGATCGGGGCTTTTATTCTGAAGGAACCTCGCCACCTCCTCCGACACCATGTCCTGGGCCAGGTGCTGACCGTACACGTTCTTGTAGAGGTCCCACTCCAGGTCTGAGGGCCGGGACACGAGGACAAGAGACGTGACGTCACCACATGTAGTACAGTAAAAGTACAACATGTACCTCTGAGATGTAGTACAGTAAAAAGTACAATATTTACCTCTGAGATGTAGTACAGTAAAAAGTACAATATTTACCTCTGAGATGTAGTACAGTAAAAAGTACTATATATACCTGAGAGGTAGGAGAGGAAAAGGTACTATATATACCTGAGATGTAGTACAGTAAAAAGTACTATATATACCTGAGAGGTAGGAGAGGAAAAGGTACTATATATACCTGAGACGTAGTACAGTAAAAAGTACTATATATACCTGAGAGGTAGGAGAGGAAAAGGTACTATATATACCTGAGACGTAGTACAGTAAAAAAGTACTATATTTAAATCTGAGATGTAGTACAGTAAAAAGTACAATATTTACCTCTGAGACAGTAAAAAGTACAATATTTACCTCTGATGTAGTACAGTAAAAAGTACTATATATACACCTGAGAGGTAGGAGAGGAAAAGGTACTATATATACCTGAGATGTAGTACAGTAAACAAGTACAATATTTACCTCTGAGACAGTAAAAAGTACAATATTTACCTCTGAGACAGTACAAAGTACAATATTTACCTCTGATGTAGTACAGTAAAAAGTACTATATATACCTGAGATGTAGTACAGTAAACAAGTACTATATTTACCTCCGAGACGGTAAGAAGTACTATATTTACCTCTGAGATGTATTACAGTCAAAATTAACAGAAAAATGGAAATAATTAAGTACAAGTACCTCGAAGTACAGTAATTGAGTAAATGTACTAGTTACATTCCACAATATATATATATATATATATATATATATATATATATACACACATACATATACACACACACACACACACACACACACACACACATGAACATTTATGATAATAAATGTTATTCCACCAACAAAATCATGTCCATGCAGGTGACCACATGGAAATACTTCACATTCAGAAAGTCCCTCCATAGTTTAGAGCTTTGTAAAATAATGATTTAATGTCAACAGCTGAGAGGACTTCCTGTTTAGCTCGCGAGCTAGCAGGACGCAGCCGCTGGTGGCCGTTAGCGGCCGTTAGTGACCGTTAGCGCCTCACCTCTGATGTTGGGCTTAAAGTCGCAGTCGCAGCTGTCGGAGAAGCTGCAGTAGAGCTTCTGGAAGACGCCTCGGACCGGAGAGAAGAGGTATAAACACAGCACGGACAGCACGGCTAACATCTCGGCTGCCTGCTGGCACGCAGAGAAACCGGAAGAACCTTCGCCTCAACGATAACCGGTCCGTTTGTAGTTTTTCACCTCTCAGAAGTCCGTCCGGGAAAAGGTAACGAGGTGACAGAGGGGACTACGTTTCCCAGAAAGCATCTGGCGTGGGGTGTAACGCGTAAAGGGGACACGTTGGAAGACCACGGTCCAGAAAGCGAAGCCGTAAACGCATCCTACTGGGAAGTGACATTTTCATTTATCGCTTTGTATTTATTATTTTGTGAGAAAAATATTCAAATTGTTATTACTGTAATTATTCTGAACATAATTACAAAACATAAAATAGAATATAAACCTTTATGTAATAGCAGAGAAACGTGTTATTAGTAAATAATTCAACATAATATAAACCTTTAGACACTTATATTAGAACATTATATTTGTAGTGACCTGTAATTGAAAATAAAAAGTATTTACTATTTTTTGAAAAAAATGGTCAGACGGTAAAAACATAGCTGGAAGAATTTTGCATGCTTTTATTTTGTATGTATTCGTCCAGTCATGATAAAATCACCCAAATTTCTTCGAAAAAGTTTTGAGGACGAGTCAGTTTTAGTGGAAACCCGAGAAATAAGCATCAGGTGACAGTTTCATCCAATAAGCCAACCAAAATATAATAGAAACCTTTATTAATAGAAGAGAAACATATTATTCGTAAATAATTCAACAGAATATAAACTTTTAGAGACGTATATCAGACAATTATATTTGTAATGACTTGTAATTTAAATAAAAAGTATTTTAGTATTTTTAGAAAAAATGGCCAGACGATAAAAACTTAACTGGAAGAACTTTACATGCTTTTATTTATTTGTGAAAACCCGCATTAGAGGGAATACAATGTTTTTATGAATGCAAAACAACCACTTTAGAGAGATTTAGGTTTCTTTGAGAGAGAACAATTCTGTAGTCTTTGTGTTTGTAAAGGTTGCGATGTTCATAATGCCAAATTTTTTTAGAAAATCATTCAAATGTCTGAAAAAAAGTTTTGAAAATGAGTCGCTTTTAGTGGAAATAAGTATCAGGTGACAGTGCCCCCAATAAACTGGCCAGAAAGTGAGGTAAACATGTTTATTTACATTTCAGATAAATATTAGACATTAATACAATGAGTTTATAGTAAAAGAAAAGCTCCGTACTCGTGTGGTTGGGGTCAGTTCAAACACTTCAAAGTCACACAACGATATAATGAGAGAATGTGATAACAGTACATATTTTATTTTGAAAGAAACAGGAAGAAACATCAAACTAAAGTCCTGAACTGACCTCCGCACTGATCACAGCGTCAGTAACCTCATCCCATATTACGTTAAATATTCAAATCTGATTAACACACGTGGTGAGCACACATAGACACAACGTTATTCTGTTATTGGGGTTTGTTGAATATGACGGACAGGTGTCAATGGAGGGAAGGTCCCGCCTCCAGGCTCCAGACACAAACACACGTATAACACGCTTGAGGCTCCGCCTCTTCTTCGCGAACGCAGAAAACAACTTCCAGGTTTCCGTTCACATTTTGGCCGACCGGGTCACGAAAAGGTTTCGGACCGTTTGTCCATCTTAGAACGCGTCACGCGTCTTCAGCGGAAGTATCTTAACAGTTACCCAGCATGCCTCAGTCCCACCATGTTTTGGCATAACGGTTATAACTTTTCCATTTTTTAACCGAACGACACAGTTTTTTTTGACTGAAACTGCTTCCTAACACTCCAATGCTTTGTTTTACGGTGATTTATCTTACTGTGACGGACAAACGGTTGACGCCTGTTGACGCCTGTCGGACGGACCGGGTGAAATCAAGACGAGGTCCGGGCGCGGCGCGGCCGGCCGGGCGGCTCCAGCCGGGCGGACAGGGCGGTCAGCACCTGGTCAAACTTGCCGTATCGCAGAGCCTGGCTCTCCTCGGCGCCCCGGCTCCCCCACAGCAGACGCATCTGGAAGTCGGTCAGGAAGAGCTCCAGGACCTCCGGCTGCTCCTGGAAACCTGCAGCATCAACAACAACATCATCATCAACAACAACAACAACAACAACAACAACGCCGATCAACAGCAGAATAACATAAGATAATCCTTTTATTGCATTTTAGTGCAGATATGAGACATAGTACAAAGAAACAAGATCAAAACAAGTATTATGAGGAATAACAAACAGTTAAGAATCCACAATACTGAAATATTATATATATACAGACAGAATAACTATTATAACTATTATTATAAACCGTTTGGTTTTCATTTTGAACCCTTTAAAACAATCTTTTTTATCAGACTTTATCAGCACCCCCTGGTGGTCAGTAGAGAGAATGCAGCTTTAACACATGAAGCATAGACTTCTATACAACCAGAGGAGTCGCCCCCTGGTGGTCGGTAGAGAGAATGCAGCTTTAACACATGAAGCATAGACTTCTATACAACCAGAGGAGTTGCCCCCTGGTGGTCAGGAGAGAGAATGCAGCTTTAACACATGAAGCATAGACTTCTATACAACCAGAGGAGTTGCCCCCTGGTGGTCAGGAGAGAGAATGCAGCTTTAACACATGAAGCATAGACTTCTATACAACCAGAGGAGTCGCCCCCTGGTGGTCGGTAGAGAGAATGCAGCTTTAACACATGAAGCATAGACTTCTATACAACCAGAGGAGTCGCCCCCTGGTGGTCAGGAGAGAGAATGCAGCTTTAACACATGAAGCATAGACTTCTATACAACCAGAGGAGTCGCCCCCTGGTGGTCGGTAGAGAGAATGCAGCTTTAACACATGAAGCATAGACTTCTATACAACCAGAGGAGTCGCCCCCTGGTGGTCGGTAGAGAGAATGCAGCTTTAACACATGAAGCATAGACTTCTATACAACCAGAGGAGTCGCCCCCTGGTGGTCAGGAGAGAGAACGCAGCTTTAACACATACATCAGCAGAATCGGAGGTCTTCGCCTGGTAAACACTGGGATATTCTCTTTAGTTTATTCACGTCCGTCACCACGGTCTAAAAGTTTAACATATAATGTATTTACCGTCTTCACTTTGTTCTAACTATTCAGAACAATGCGCCGCGGCGTCTCCTACCTTGTAGCTTGCTCTCGGCGTTGGAGCGGTAGATGCCCCCCAGCTGAGCGATGGTCCTCGCCGCCCCCAGGTGGAACATGACCACGTCCACCCCGACCTCCGCCGCCTCCCACGGCTCCGGCCCCTCGCCCACCGCCACGCTCTTCTCCAGCAGGGCCAGCAGGGGCAGGACGTGGGGGAAGCTGGTGCCGGACAGCGGACAGCTCTCTGCGGGACGGACGCACAGAGACACGGTCAGCGCCCGCAATTTAACCTTCCTCTTGTGTTCGGGTCGGCACCGACCCGTTTTAGGTTTTAAACGCATAAAAGAACCACATAAATGAGTTTATTGCATCAAGGCTGTTTGACTTTGACAGGAACCTCTATTTCAACAAAATAAAAATAAAAAACTCACTAAATTATAAAAATGCTCGGGTTGAAATTATGACCTTTAATAAGATTTGCTTGGTTGGTTGTTGTTTGTTTGACCTTGCAAATCTATATTTTGTGTTATGACTTGTTCTGCTTTTCATTTTGTGTTTGTATTAAAGTTCTATTGCTGAAAAAAATACTTTTTTGCCTTTTTCTTGAAGTAAATATATAAGGGTCGAAATTGACCCGTAACACCATAGATGTTACTATAGTTAATAATATTTAAAGGAAAAAATAAATAAAACAAATTTATTTAAGAGATGTGTTCTAATACCCCTCAGTAATAGTCAGGTAACACAACAACCTTTTATTTATTTATATGATTCTCGAGGTTCATTTTACCATTTTTTTAATTGAAATTGAGGTATCCTGACAAAGAAAAGGCCCAGAGGCCCACAGCAAAAATATTAAAACATACAACAATATGTTCATGGATAAGGAAGCCTAACAAGGTAACCAAGAGATGAGAAACACATTGGATGATAGATAATAGTTTGTAGTGTATTTTACAGCTGATTTAAGACATGGGTCAAAACCGACCCGTTAACATGAGAGATGCTAACAGAAAGCTAACACCAGTGATGCTAACAGAACGCTAACACAAGAGGAAGGCTAAAAGGAAGAGCGCTCGCGATAAGACGGACACGTACCTCGGCCGTCGTTCAGGCTCTTCATGAACGGCCTCAGGGTTTTCTCGTAGAGAATGGCGCCCTCTGTGTGTCGCTGCCGTAACGCCGTCCAGGTCTGCTCCAGACGGGACACCTGAGAGACAGAAAGACGCCGCCAGTAAAACCTGTAATTCTTCCAGTGATTTAAAGTCGCTCACACTGGTATTTGAACGTGATTAAACGGAACATCATCGATAGAGTTTCAGTTTAACACTTTCGAAACTCGCAACGCAGATCTGCGTGTCTCTTTACACTTGTGCCTTAGGACAATGGTGCCTCGTTATATAGAGAGCTGAGATTGTTCTGCAATTTTTGGTGTAACACATGGGTATGTATCTCATATGCAAGTGCCTTTAAAAGATGAATTTTAGAAATTATGTAAAATCGAGAAAATGACCTCGGTCCCTAGAGGGTTAAAGGGATATCTGGAGAGTAATCTGTAATGGGATTAGACTGGATGTGATGTTGACCTCTAATTACCTGTAAAACATGAGATAACCAAGAAACTGTGAATGCAGAACTTTTCTGAGAGAATTTTTTTGAATACTCTTGTTTGTTTAAAAGAAAAGAAACAACAAAAAATGAACGAATGAAGGTAATCCATTGGTGATATCTCACTTCTAACCACGTCATGCTTCCAACTTTGAGACAAGTAAACAATACTTATATTTAATAAGTTATAGCATCAATCAATTAAATCATGGTCACGCTAAACGATCACGGGGTGCAGCAGCGCTCCTTCTATTGTGCACAGTGGGTAAGGGGTTATCCTGCAGGTTTTACTGCAGATGACTGACTAAGGCCTCAACATCATAAACCGCTAATCTTCAGACCGTAGTTCGAGGTCAGCGTGCTCACCTGCGGCAGCTCCAGCGCCCTCATGACGGCGGCGAAGCCGAACATGTCGCCCGTGGTGCCCCGGAGCTCCGCTGCGATCTGGATGATCTTGTGCAGCAGGCCGGCCCGCTCCTCGGTCGACCCCGTGCAGCCCAACACGTCCACGGCCAGCGTGGTCGCCATGGTGTGGAATCTGCAGGACGGCGGAGAGACTGTGACGGTGGAGCTCGTGTCGCAATCACGTCGGACGCTAAAGTCCAATATTGCTTTAGGAGGTAAATGATGGTCTCCTCTCACGCATGCTGCTCTTAGATTCTTTTGATTGTTTTATACTCGCCTATAAAAGATATCTCGGGCTTTTATTGTGGCGGGTATCAGACCTGGCCTGCGCTGCCTTTAACCAGGTTGAAAGGAGTAATAAAGTCTGCCGTCTCTTTTTTAATTTTGAATAAATATAAGATGAACGCATCCCGTTCCGCACACCGTGATTGGCTGATGCCTTTATTTGAGGTGAAAAAGCTGAGAAAAAATGGCGCTTTTAGGAAATATTCTTATTCTGTGTGAAAGTATAAAAGAAAAAAACTGTTGAAAAATGATATTGTCGCGCCAATGAATTGCACGAAAAAAATAAAGCCCCCGTTGTGCAAAGACCTTTCCACTTTCTTTAATTTTCCTCAGCTGCACTTTTTGGTTGGGTTTAGGTTCAACCTACTAACGTTTGGCATGGAAAGGCCTTCACACAATGGATGCCTCCAAACTAGACGTGGTTGTCTGCACACTCGGGCTTCCTGAATCCTTACTCACCTCTCCAGCAGGTCCAGTCTCAACTGTTGGCCATGTGGCAGCGTGAGCAACTCCATCCCAGAACTAACTCCCATCATCCTTTGCGCCTCCGGAGTCACTTCCAGAATTCTGGCCACCTGGGAAACACAGACACGTGTTTACTGGTTTTGCTCCTGGATGTGTGTCTTTATATTTGGTGGGCGATTTTAACGCAAAGTATCTATGAGACACTGCCCATGTTTTATAGTTAAGTTGTTAAGGCTAACGGGTCCCAATCATTCATGTAAAGTGGCGTTTGTGTCTGATATTGTCTCTTTTAGCTCCGGTTTTGGTCTCCACCAACGAGTCCTGTCTCTTAAGCTGTTGCCTCTTCCTTCTCTAAGTCTTTAATGTGTCTTTCTGCTTCCTGTTGCACCTGGAAATGATGCAAGTGGTGAGACGGAAACAAAGCAGCTGTGTTGTGGGTCATAAAGTGAAGCTAAAGAGGCTAAAAAGTGATCATAAATAGTAATTTGAGCCCCTGGTAATCATAACAGTACCATGCAGTCGGCCTTGGTGATGTGTTTGGCCGCCGTCCTCGGGTCGACCTCGGCCAGCAGCTCCTTCACCCGCCGCAGGACGCCCACCTCCAGAGGTTTGTTCTCCCCGGGCATCAGCCGCGACCGGTACCTGCCGGGCTTAAAAGAAGAGACCGTCTCCACCACCGGCGACGAGTACACGCCGCCGTCCTCCGCCCTCGGCGGGTCGACGCCCGGCGGCCCGTCCTCCGCCCGCAGCCTCGCCACGTAGCTCTGGGGGTACAGCTCCGTGTAGCAGCTGCCAAGGTCATCGGAGGACGGGGAGTCCCGGTTCAGGTGAGGTCCGGTTCCGGTCGGAGAGGCGGGCTCCGAGCGCCCGGAGAGGGGCGGCGCCACGCTGCTGCCGGGGCTCCGAGACGCCGGGGCTGCAAACAACAGCACGTTTCAGTCCAGTCCACCAAACAACGAAGGGGTGAGCCCGTTTTTAAGAAAGGCAGATACAAAAATGTCCATCTTGCTAAAATTATTATTATTTATTTTTTCTCCTAAAAACAGATTTAATCAAACAAGCAGGAGGAAATGCCGCATTTGATTTGGGACTATTTTCAGGCGCGGATTAATCCACGTTAAAGTCAAACCCCAAAAAATAGCATTATTAAAAAATTTATATAACAAGTATTTTTATCATTGGAAATGTAGGTACAAATACAATATCTAAAAGTAACATATCTCCATGTTACATATGTTTAAGGACGAAAACTAATAAAAAAATTAAAAAAAAGTTTACATAAGAATAGTATTTCTTTACTAATCAACATCGATGACATCATCAGACAACAAAACGGAATAAATACCACGCCTCAGTCTCGTCTGCTCGGTTTTTTCGTATTGTGGAGCAACTTTTATAAATATTGGTTTTGCGTTCTTAACCTTTTTTGATCAAGGTGATCTCCGTTGTTTACAAAAGAAACATATTTTAAGAAATCCTAAAAGACAAATAAAGTGCATCGCTTTCATGAAAGTGGATCAAAAGTAACATCGTCTTTGTCCGTCTCTCAATAAAAAGCCTTTCGACGTGAAACACACAATTCACAAAACAATACAGTCGTGTCCTTTTCGTGAGGTTGAAATGAAGATCACATTTCCTTCTCGGGTAAAAGTCGCCTTTGCCCTCACAAAATCCTTCACCTCAGCTTCTGAGTCCAACATATTTGTTTTAATGTGTGATGTATTTATCTCGTGAAAGATGGAGTATCACAGTCAGAGGACGAGGTTGTGTGGTTCAGTAGGAACACGCTGTTTGGTTACTCTGTGACCTTCAAACCACATCACACTCACTCCACAGCCACGACAGAGAAGAGACGGCGGTGCAATGTCATTAATAGGATTTTGAATTGTGTTATATATCATTTTAATATGTATACATACATATATTTATAAATATATAAAAATATATTTATCTATATGTATAAACATATATTTATATGTATACAATTATATATTTATATATAAATATGTATATATATATATACATATATTTATATGTATATAAATATATATATATATATATATATTCATATATTTATATATAAATACATATATATATATATATTTATAAATATATATTCATATATATAAATATATGTATTTATTTACATATATAACTTGAGATAACTGAGATAAGACTGATGTGTGGCGGCCGGTCGAGGTTGCCACACATCAGTCTTATCTCAGCACTACATCTTCTTATCAGGGTTCAAGTTCACCACGTGAGACTCTTTGATCCGGCTCCCCTTACATAACTAAACCTGCACAACACACACACACACACACACACACACACACACACACACACACACACACACACACACACACACACACACACACACACACACACACACACACACACACACACACACACACACTCTCTCTCTCTCTGAACTTTAGTGCTGCTCAGTGGCAACACCCTCCTCAGTTGTCCGTCTGCTGTGAGGGAGGCTGGACGCACAAGCAACGGATTCGCGTTGAACACCTGAGATCTGACGACCGGTAAGTGTTTACGTCAAAGAGTTTAAATACCTTCATGTAGAGCTAAAACAAAACGTTTCACCGATGTTTTCAGTGCCGTTGGTTTTGTGGTGTGCAGCTGAACTCTGAGTGCTTCCAGATGTCTGGACACTTCCAGATGTTTCTGTCTCGACGAGCAGGAAGAGAGCGCTGCTCTCCTGCAGCTCGGCTGTTTAGCGGCGAGAACACAATCAAAGTTTGGAGGGTTTGGATGAGCAGGAGAGAAAAAACATAATTGGCAATAAAAGCAAAAGAGCGTTGGAAGTATTTTGGGAACGGATGCGCGTCAGCTCATGTTTCCTGTTTGCAGACGCTTCCTCTCATTTATTAAAAGAACATGGATGTTTATTACAAGTAGTTAATGTTCTGCATAGAAATGGTTTTGATTGTTATCTAAGACTTCTCACTAGTGAGTCCATGATCTCCATACTGTAGTTTTAAGAACTATATACCCAGGTGTATTATTATTATTATGGTATTATAATTATTTATAGTAGAAGTAGTAGTAGTGGTGCAAGTAGTACATATGTGTTATCTTTAATGAGTCAAAATGATTTATTAATATGTTTGAAACACTCAAATTGAACTGTTTACTAACATTTTACTAACAGTTGTGCTTCTTGTTCTTAATTAAGCTTGTTTGACCTTTGCCCCGGTACACACAAAAGGCAATAATCCCCATTATAGTTCGACTCCTATCATTAATGAATGACGCATGCACACGAACACAAAGCTGTGAAACCTGAGAGAACATCTACCGAATCCAAAACCGCTTTTTGTGAACCTCTGGTGAATAAGCGGCAGGAATTCCCACAATGAGCGGTTGCGCAATCAGGAAATCTGGAAGTTATGTAAGTCTGGGAGCGGTGAAAATCCTTTGTGGAAAGCCTTGTAGTGATGTGCATCTGCATATTTTTGATTGCATTTTGATTGGCGCTGCAGGCTATGGAGTAGAAGACGTTGTGTTGCCTAAATCTATCTAAACTAAGATGAAAACAAAAATGATAATACAAAGCACAGAAAAATAATAATAAGTCAGATAAGGGTAATACTATTATACTCAGGACTCGACTCCTGGTCTCCTGGATTAAAGTCCTAAATTTGACCCATTTATCAATCACAACTGTAACTTTTACTATTAAATAAAAACCTTTCGGCGAGCTAACTGTTGCTAAATAAATTAGCATATTCATCCTAGTTGGGTGTAAATTGTTTTATCGCTGCCATGTGACTATTCTATGGACAGAAAATGACTTAAGTATAAATAAATAAATACAGGAATAAATGCTTAAATAAATGCTTAAATAAATAAATAAATACAAGAATAAATACAGGAATATATAAGTTATACCTAAATAGGACATCATTAAATAAATCTATTTCTACATTTCTGTATTTCTTCATTTATTTCTGTCTGCATCTATGTGTCCGTATGTATTTCTTCATTTATGTATGCCTGTATTTATGTGTCCTTATATGGAAATGAGCTGGGGCGGTCCGAACCTCATTGTTAAACAGGATTGATCAAGTAGGGGAGCAAGACAGAAGCAACCGATCCCTAGCACATGGCCCGAACCTCTGTCTAAAGCATGATTGGTCACAGGAGTGTGATGCTCCTGGTATGTTGTGCTCTACTACTTCTGCCTTGCACATGTTGTTGAAGTTGGCAAGCTCAGCTAACCGTTAGCAGAAGTCGTCATTAGCACTTGGCAACATGGCATTGTTATTACAAGCCATTTCAAATCAATTGCGATCTTTAGCAGCCGATTTAGAGCAGGGGTTCTTAGCTTGTTTGAACACGGGGCCCAACTTTTCAAGTACAAAGTGCCCCGGGGCCCAGGGTTAGTTTTTCTTTAGGATTAATTATATTATTGAACTACTACAGTGCTTTTGGTTAATCCAACATGTTAATAAACCTTACACATGAATATTTAAGACAGTAAAAGTGAGGTTTTTACTTTCTTAGGAGAATATCTGTGTGTTCACAATTATTGGGCAACTATTAGTGTGCAGACAAGTGTGCACACAATTCAAAATAATAATTTCCAAATTAAATAAACTGTAAATAACATTTAAATAAAGTGCAAATTAAAATATAGCCTTGTGATGTGAATGATATGCTTCAGCAGTCTTCATGTTTGCAGAACCAGAAGTTGCTCTTCATATCTGTGACAGCTGGCTTTCACAGCACATTTGGAGTTGCCTGTCAGTGACAGACAGACCTTTTCTGCATCTGTAGTACATCGTCCTTTTTCTGGAAAAAATCACCACCGGCTTTCTCACGAGCATTGGATGTTTGGTCTCTAGATGCCGCTTTAGCTGTGAAGCCTTCAGTGCTGCGTTAGCTAGCGAGGCTAGCGTTAGCTAGCGTTAGCCCACACTCCACACAGGCTCAGGGCTCCTTCTCGTTACCTCCGTTCACAAAGCCCTACTTCGTGAAGTCAGGATTATACTTCACAAACATTTAGACGTTTGGGGTGTTCGGCAGCATTTTAGTCTTCATGTTTTCGTTTGAAATACTTCTCTATAACTTTCGCTACAGGCTAGCTAGCTGCTAGCTGAGTGTCTTCTTCTGCATAATGGCACTTGTTAAATAACTGACTGCCACCAGGTGGTGGAAAACTGTATTGTAACTGAGCGTCTCGTGGATAACAGTGATATCTCTGCTGTCTTCAATTCATAACCTATGCGTTCCCGCGGCCCACAGGTGAAAAACGGAAAGTTTTTGGCGGCCCTCTAGGTGGCGCTCGCGCCCTATGGTTAAGAATCACTGGCCTAGATAGCTTTTTGACTTCGTCTACAAGGGCCATGTGCTACGGATCGGTTGCTTCTGTCTTGCTCCCCTACTTGATCAATCCTGTTTAACAATGAGGTTCGGACCGCCCCAGCTCATTTCCATATAAGGACACAGAAATACAGGCATACATAAATGAAGAAATACATACGGAGCAGTGGCGGCTGGTGACATTTTTTTTGGGGGGGCGCAGTTGGGCGGCGCGGTTTAAATAGCACTCCACAATGAGAAGAAAAGAGGTTTGGAGTAGAATATTCTAAAAAACAAAGCTTTATTTCAAGAAAACACAGTGCTCAACACTGTCCAATAACAACTATCAACAAACTGTAACTTTGGGCATGAGAGGTTCAGAGCAGAATGGTTTAAGAAACATTCAATGTGGTGGCCAGAGCAACTTCAGGGAATACATTGACGTCGCATTCAAACTGGGGGCCCTGCAGTAAGGTGGCACTGGTGAGGTGGTCTTTGAAGGCAAAGCGTTCCCTGGTGTGTCCAAGTATGGTGTCACAAACCTACAGATAAATATATAGAGAGAGAGACAGAGACAGTAAGATAAGTTGTGGGGAAATATCTACTACAAACAGGCTTCATACTACAGACAAAAAACTATGTTTTGTGTGTCTTGATGGCTCAGCAACATAGACAAAAGGCCAGGAGCCACCTTGATGGCTGTAGCTATGACACACACACACACACACACACACACACACACACACACACACACACACACACACACACACACACACACACACACACACACACACACACACTCTCTAACTTGTTGGGGGTTGAATTGGTATTTTAGATAAAGTTATAGCCTGATATGATATTCACCCAAATCTAACAATGTCCAACATGTATTCTGCTGTGGGAAAGATAAAACATTAAACTCTAACACAGGCATCTGCTGATTTTGACACTCACCTCTGCAGCAATCCTTCAAGCTCATCTTCCTTCACAGCCGGCGCTTCCTCGGCTGCTCAGAGCCACTGCTTTGCTCCACACTGAGCCTCCAGCTAGCAGCTCCGGTTAGCATGTAGCTTGAGGAGAAGCTCCGGGTGTACGTCCATCTGAATTTTTAAATCCGGACGTTCGGGTCCCAACTCTTTCAGCCTCTTCTTGTCAACATCTGATCGTGGATTGAAAGGTGTTTCGCGTAGAGATACCACAGAGTTTTCAGTCGCCATACTAACATAATCAAAGTCTCTGCTAGCTGTGTTGCTCGCGTAGCTACGTGGGAGCTATATGGGATGTGAGGGAATGATAAAGGTCTCTGATTCAACGAATAGTCCAACCACCAAGAAACGATGTCATTGGCTAGGGCGCAGATTTGTGCGCCCGAAGATTCACGTTTCATCCGCCAATGAGAAGCTGTCCTTGCCGAAACGAGGGTGAAATGTTTGTTCGCTGCCATAGACTCACATTGGGCCGGCGCCCCGACAGGGGGAGGGGCTTTTCTCAGTGATGATGAATGGCGATATATTATATTTGGTATATCTTAAGTGGTTGTTGACAGGGGCTTACGGTCTCCCACACACATTTAACGCGTCAACACGGTATATTTCTTATTTAAATTATTTGGTATATAATGTTTTTTACAGTATATATTATATATTTTTTTTCTTCTTTTTTTTTTTCATCGCAAAATTTTAAGAGGGGCGGCGCCCTAGCGCCCTCTATTGACGCACCGCCACTGATACGGACACATAGATGCAGACAGAAATAAATGAAGAAATACAGAAATGTAGAAATAGATTTATTTAATGATGTCCTGTGTAGGTATCAACTTATATTTATTTATTCCTGTATTTATTTATACATTTATTTATACATTTATTTAATCAGGTATTTATTTATTCCTGTATTTATTTATTTATTTATACATTTATTTATTCCTGTATTTATTTATTCATTTATTTATTCCTGTATTTATTCATGTATTTATTTATTTATACTTAAGTCATTTTCTGTCCTCCATCATTTTCAACTTGAACTGGTGGAACAGTTCTATGAGATGCATAAGTAGTTTATTCAGATTGTAGGGGATATGTTTGAGGATACCAAACTGATGCAAAGCCTCTGCGATGCCAAATATGATTTAGTTCTGACAGACTGGTGGATTGGTGGAGGGCTGCTTCTTGGTCACCGGGTGAGGGGCATCAAGCAATCGCACCTTCCCCATTGTCATATGTCCCAATACCAGGGGCAGAGCTGACTGACAAGATGACGTTTCCCGAGCGTGTCAAGAACTTACTTTATTATTTCTTTACTTGTTTCCAAATTTGGTATGTCACAGATCCCAACTTCAAACCATTCGTCCATCGTTACTTTGGAAACGATGTACATTACACGGAGCTGTTTCAGGCAGCAGACATCTGGCTGATGAGAAACGATTTCACCTTTGAGTTCCCACGACCCACAATGCCAAACGTCATCTACATGTCCGGATTTCAGTGCAAACCCTCCAAGCCTCTGTCTAAGGAACTCAAGGACTTTGTCCAGAGCTCTGGTGAACATGGCGTCATCATTATGACATTAGGAACCCTTGTGGGCAACAACACCTTACTCTTGGACTGGCTGCCTCAAAACGACCTCCTGGGTCACCCAAAAACCAGAGTCTTTGTGGCCCACAGAGGTACCAACGGACTGCAGGAGGCCATCTACCACGGCGTGCCCCTGGTCGGCCTGCCCCTCATGTTCGACCAGCCTGACAACTTCTTCAGGATGAAAGCAAGAGGTGTCGCCAAAGTCCTGGACATTGCAACTGTGAACAAAGACAACTTCCTGGAGGCTCTGAAGGAGGTACTCTATGATCCAAGCTACAGGGAGAAGATGAAGGTGCTGTCCAACCTGCATAGAGACCAGCCCATGAAACCACTGGCCCGGGCCATGTTCTGGATCGAGTTCGTCATGAGGCACAAAGGAGCAGCACATCTAAGGACAGAGTCCTACAAGATGTCAATGATCCAGTACCACTCGATTGATGTGGTGGCATTTCTAATGGCAGTTATTTTGCTCGTATTTACTGTTTTTCTTTCTGCAGTTATGTTTTTGTGGCGAAGAGTGTTTTCAGGAAGCAAAGTCAAAAAGGAATGATGAATGTGCTGCTAGATAGTGAACTGGATCCTGATTTGTTGTCAAAACGGATTAAAAAGAACAAAACAAACCATTCATAAACTGTTTTATTCTACTGAATAGGATACAATCAGTCTTACATTGGTAAACTAGCATGCCCCAGTGTGCAGCTTCACTCACAAACCTCATTTTATCTTATGACTTCAGCCAAAGAGGTCATGTTTACGTTCTGTTCTTTTGTTTGTGTGTTAGTCGGATAGCAGAACACCTCAAAAATATAATTTGGTGTTAGGTTGGACCTTAAGTCAGCCTTCAGTTTTCACTCCATATCCAGGAATTTCTTTTCAAGATTTCTTGTAGATTTTTCGAAGACATAACAAATGATTCGCATTAACTACTGCACTTATTTAAATGAGATGAAATAAAATAAAATCATTTTTCAATAAAAACTTGCACAGTTATCTTATGATTGCCTATGTCTGGTCAATGATTCGATAATGTTCATGATTTTTAGTGAGGATAGAATGTTGTTATGTAAATCGTTCTACAAATTCATGTTTTAAAAAGAGTATTTCAAGGTGTAAATAAAAAGTACTAAAATTATTTATTAATTGATTGAATAATTTCTTTAAAAAACATTGGTTATTTTGTATGTACTGTTGAATACATTCAAGTATTGAATGAATGTATTATCACCAGTCTGCAAATATATAATGAAAAACTTGCATCCTAGCTGCTCCTTGGTCAATACATTTTTATATACACACTGGACTATATATATTATATATATATATATATATATATATATATATATATATATATATATATATATATATATATTATGCCAAGGGTATTCAATTATTAGGTATATTATTTGTAACTTCATCTTAAATGTGAGTCGGTACGTTTGCTCAAAGATTTGTTATTTTTCTCGTAATTTGTTTTCTTCCTATTTTTTCCTATTTTCGAGAAGTAATGGAACGAAATATTTCATTAAATCAATAGATTCTATGCATAGTTTACCGAACGAGCAATTTATGTTGTCATCTTTGTCCAGTTATGTATCGAACATGATATAATGTCGGCGACTTTTTACTCTCAAAGTTATACTTTCTTCCTTGTGAATTAAAAGAATGGACAATATGAATGTGCATAAGGTAGAGATGCTAATAGTCAGCAAAAACTTAAAAAAATATGAAGTAGTTCAAATTAGACGACCCTATTCTCTATCTTTTAGTTCTTCATGTTCAGATTATGTTAAATTGATGCACACTCTTGAACTACAAGACTGATAAGCCTTATTGAGCAGGACAGATCTAACATTATTACGTTTCTTGTCAGAATCTCTTTCAGAGATGAACCGACCGGCCTTGGTGGCACTTGCGGTGCTGCTCTGCTCTTCACTCTTGGTAAATGGAGGGAAAGTCTTGGTGTTCCCTGTGGATGGAAGCCACTGGATCAACATGAAAGTCCTCGTAGAGGAACTCCACGCTAGAGGCCACAAAATCACAGTAATGCGGCCATCGGACAGCTGGTACGTCAAGCCAGAGTCCCCCCACTACAAGTCCATCACAGTAAATTCCTCTACTGGTTTTGATGAAGAAGGCTTTGGGTTATTTGCAGACAAAATGATGAACATGAGGCGCAAAGGAGCTTCACTTTGGACTCGTATATCTCTGGAGTTTGAACTGGTGGAACAGTTCTATGAGATGAATAAGCAGCTGCTTCAGATGATGGGGGATATGTTTGAGGACACCAAACTGATGGAAAGCCTTCACGATGCCAAGTATGATTTGGTTCTGACAGACCCTGCTATTGGTGGAGGGGTGCTTCTGGGTCACCGTTTGGGTCTTCCACTTGTCTTAAATGTGAGGTGGACTGTTCAGGGTGAAGGGCATCAAGCAATCGCACCTTCCCCATTGTCATATGTCCCAATATCAGGGGCAGAGCTGACTGACAAGATGACGTTTTCCGAGCGGGTCAAGAACATACTTTTCTATTTTTTTACTTGTGTTCAAATTTGGTATGTCACAGATTTGAACTTCAAACCATTCGTCCATCGTTACTTTGGAAACGATGTACATTACATGGAGCTGTTTCAGGCAGCAGACATCTGGCTGATGAGGAACGATTTCACCTTTGAGTTCCCACGACCCACAATGCCAAACGTCGTCTACATGTCCGGATTTCAATGCAAACCCTCCAAGTCTCTGTCTAAGGAACTCGAGGACTTTGTCCAGAGCTCTGGTGAACATGGCGTCATCATTATGACATTAGGAACCCTGGTGGGAAAACTTCCTGAGGACATCACTGAGGACATTGCTGCTGCTTTTGCCCAACTTCCACAGAAGGTGATCTGGAGGCACAAAGGCAAAAGACCATCCACCCTCGGCAACAACACCTTACTCTTGGACTGGCTGCCTCAAAACGACCTCCTGGGTCACCCAAAGACCAGAGTGTTTGTGGCCCACGGAGGTACCAACGGACTGCAGGAGGCCATCTATCACGGCGTACCCCTGGTCGGCCTGCCCCTCATGTTCGACCAGCCTGACAATTTCTTCAGGATGAAAGCAAGAGGTGTCGCCAAAGTCCTGGACATTGCAACTGTGAACAAAGACAACTTCCTGGAGGCTGTGAAGGAGGTTCTCTATGATCCAAGCTACAGGGAGAAGATGAAGGTGCTGTCGAACCTGCATAGAGACCAGCCCATGAAACCACTGGCCCGGGCCATGTTCTGGATCGAGTTTGTCATGAGGCACAAAGGAGCAGCACATCTAAGGACAGAGTCCTACAGGATGTCAATGATCCAGTACCACTCGATTGATGTGGTGGCGTTTCTAATGGCAGTTGTTTTGCTCATATTTACTGTTTTTGTTTCTGCAGTTATGTTTTTGTGGCGAAGAGTGTTTTCAGGAAGCAAAGTAAAAAAGGAATGATGAATGTGCTGCTAGATAGTTAACTGGTTCCAGAATTGTTGTCGAAAAAGATTAAAAAGAACAAAAAATTCATAAACTGTTTTATTCTGCTGAACAGGATACAATCAGTCTTACGTTGGTAACCTAAAATGTCTCAGTGTGCAGCTTCACTCACAAACCTCCTTTTATCTAATGACTTCAGCCAATGAGGTCATGTTTATGTTCTGTTCGTTTGTTTGTGTGTTCCTCAGATAGCAGAATACCTCAACAATAATATTTGGTGTTAGGTTGGACCTTAAGTCAGCGATCAGTTTTAACTCTATATCCAGGAATTTATTTTCAGGATTACTTGTAAAATGTTTGAAGACATAAAAAAAATGATTCGCAATAACTACTGCACTTATTTGAATGAAATGAAGTAAGATTTATTTTGCAAAAATCTTGCACATATATCTTGTGATTGTTATCCCTATTGTTGGTCAATGATTCAATATTGTTTGCGATCTTTAGTGATAATAGGATGTTGTTAGGTACATTATTCTACAAATGTATGTTTTCAAAATTATTCTTTTGAGCTGTGAATAAAAAGTATAAACATTTTGTATTGATTGATTAATTAGTTACTTCACAAAATATTTGTAATTTTGTATGTATTTTTGCTCATATTTAAAGATTTAATTAATGTATTATCATGTGCCACCAGTCTGCAAATTAATAATGAAAAACGTGTAGCCTAGTGGCTCCCTGGTTAATATATTTGTGTATACACACTGTACCATATATACTGTATATACAGAGTGTATGCATATAATGACTCACACTTTAAGTGTTAACATCTATGGCAGGGGTCACCAACCTTTTTGAAGCCGAGAGCTACTTCAAGGGTACAAAATAATACGAAGGGCTACTTGTTTGATACAAACTTCCTGAACAACAAAGTTGCACAGATCACTATCTATTTAACCCCTATCTAACTATCTAACTCTATCTAACCCCCTTCAGAAATGGTCGGAGTTAGGGCTGGGCGGTATGGCCAAAAATGTATATCACAGTATTTTGTAAGATTCTGGCGTATTTTTTTTCTTCAGTAAACGCATTCATTCATTGATGCTGAAAAGGACCGCAGGCCAACTGAACAGCTGTTTTTACGTTGGTACATAGAGGGTGTTAGGAAGCTAAACCTGGAGGGACTTAGGACCCAGGGGAATGTAGGTGAAAAAAAACAGGAAGGGTCTGTCTCTTCCTGCGACGGAGTTTCTTCTTGGTGTGATAGTGGGCGAGCTGTACCCAGCATGCTCTGTGGTGTAATTTTATAAATGTACAATTATTAGTGTTACAAATTGTTAATAAGTCACAAACTGTTGTGTCTTGGTGTTTTACCCTGTTAAAATGTGTTAGTTGTGGGTTATTAATTGTTGTTATAAAGTTTTAACCGCGACTAAAGTTAGAACCATGACACAAGTTAGAACCATGACACGTAAGTAGCTCCGACTGCTGCGCGCACGGCAGTGATTTTTTTTAATTTTAATTATTTTTCTTGTGAAAGCTCATAAGCGTGTTCTGTTTTTAGAACATGCTTCGCAGGCGACTAGCATGGTCTCTGCGGGCGACCAGGGCACCGTGTTGGCTACCCCTGATCTATGGTATACAATAAAAAAGTATGACATAAATCCATTTAATTTTGGGTTAAGAAACCCACATTACTCTATTAAAGATCAAAATTAAAACAGAAGAAAATAACAAAGACAAAGATCAAACACACAGTATTATATTAACTTTGTTCAAAGCTTTTTTGTCACAGTTGAGAAGGACATAACTCTGGTCCAACAAATAATTGTGAGCAAATAAGAACATGCATGTGGTCTGGGGCACTGGTTCTCAACTGGTCTGCTGACCCACCATCACCCCTGATTGACAAGCCGAGACACAACGCGAGGAACATTTTCAACTTCTCAAATTGATTTAATGAAAATATGGTGCAGTTTGAGCCTGAGAAAGTACAGAATATCACAGTATGCCAACACAAAAAAAAGCTAGTTAGAAATATTCCCTTTTACACTCAATTAAATCCCCCAAAGTGCATCTTATGGACAAAAGGTAATACAACAAACATAATAATTGTATAACTTCAGCCTTTTTTAACAGACTCAGTGCTTTCATGCACAAACATAAAAAAAAGGTTGTGAATGAAGCGAACTATCACAAATAGTCCAGCGTGTAAACTCACGCAAGTAAAGCGTCTTGTGAAGGCAGCATTGAGGAGTGTGATAGACGGCACTCTGCTGCATTAAAAATGTCCTGAAATAAAAAAACATAGGATATTTTTTTTGCCCATGCAAAGGCCTGTGAACCAATGAAAACGTGTCCGCGACAAACCGAGAACGGGTCCGCGAGTGTGATCATGCCTTTCATGCCGTCGCGGGCCACATAAAATGATGTGGCGGGCCGGATTCGCTTGAGTTTGACACCAGTGCTCTAAAGCCTTGTGCAGCAAGCACACTAACTGTACTCCTGCGGGCTTAATAATCATAATAATCATAATCCGGTACAAAGGTTTGGAACGTATCTCCTCCCGCAGCGTTGCACGCACATGCGTCAAAATACATGAAAACGTGCGGCCTGATCGGGAATCGTGTGCTATGACTTATCTAAGAGAGTCGCCTGGCCGTTTCCCCAAGTTAAAATTAGACGACCCTATTCTCTATCTTTCAGTTATTTATGTTCAGATTATTTGTTAAATTGATGTATACTCTTGAACTAAAGAACTGTGAAGCTTTATTGAGCAGGACATATCTAACATTATTACGTTTCTTGTCCGAATCTCTTTCAGAAATGTACCGACCGGCCTTGGTGGCACTTGCGGTGCTACTCTGCTCTTCACTCTTGGTTAATGGAGGGAAAGTCTTGGTGTTCCCCTTTGATGGAAGCCACTGGATCAACATGAAAGTCCTAATTGAGGAACTACACACCAGAGGCCATGAAATCACAGTGTTGAGGTCATCAGACAGCTGGTACATCAAGCCAGAGTCCCCCCTCTACAAGTCCATCACTTTGGATTCTTCTGCTGGTTTTGATGACGAAGGCTTTGGGTCATTTGCAACAACATTGATGAACATGCGGCGCAAAGGCGCTTCACTTTGGGCTCATTTATCTATTGAGTTTGAATTTGTGATACATTTCTATCAGATGCATAAGAAAGTGATTCAGATGATGGGGGATATGTTTGAGAATACCAAACTGATGCAAAGCCTTCACGATGCCAAATATGATTTGGTTCTGACAGACCCTGCTATTGGTGGAGGGGTGCTTCTGGGTCACCGTTTGGGTCTTCCACTTGTCTTGAATGTGAGGTGGACTATTCAGGGTGAAGGGCACCATATAATTGCACCTTCCCCATTTTCTTATGTCCCAATACCAGGGGCAGAGCTGACTGACAAGATGACGTTTCCCGAGCGGGTCAAAAACTTACTTTACTATTTCCTCCTTTGTTCTCAAATTTGGTATGTCACAGAACCCAACTACAAACCATTTGTCCATCGTTACTTTGGAAACGATGTACATTACATGGAGCTGTTTCAGGCAGCAGACATCTGGCTGATGAGGAACGATTTCACCTTTGAGTTCCCACGACCCACAATGCCAAACGTCGTCTATATGTCCGGATTTCAATGCAAACCCTCCAAGCCTCTGTCTAAGGAACTCGAGGACTTTGTCCAGAGCTCTGGTGAACATGGCGTCATCATTATGACATTAGGAACCCTGGTGGGAAAACTTCCTGAGGACATCACTGAGGACATTGCTGCTGCTTTTGCCCAACTTCCACAGAAGGTGATCTGGAAGCACAAAGGCAAGCGACCATCCGCCCTCGGCAACAACACCTTACTCTTGGACTGGCTGCCTCAAAACGACCTCCTGGGTCACCCAAAGACCAGAGTGTTTGTGGCCCACGGAGGTACCAACGGACTACAAGAGGCCATCTACCACGGCGTGCCCCTAGTCGGCCTGCCCCTCATGTTCGACCAGCCTGACAACTTCTTCAGGATGAAAGCAAGAGGTGTGGCCAAAGTCCTGGACATTGCAACTGTGAACAAAGACAACTTCCTAGAGGCTCTGAAGGAGGTTCTCTATGATCCAAGCTACAGGGAGAAGATGAAGGTGCTGTCCAACCTGCATAGAGACCAGCCCATGAAACCACTGGACCGGGCCATGTTCTGGATCGAGTTCGTCATGAGGCACAAAGGAGCAGCACATCTAAGGACGGAGTCCTACAAGATGTCTATGATCCAGTACCACTCGATTGATGTGGTGGCATTTCTAATGGCAGTTATTTTGATCGTATTTACTGTTTTTGTTTCTGCAGTTATGTTTTTGTGGCGAAGAGTGTTTTCTAGAAGCAAAGTGAAAAAGGAATGATGAATGTGATGCTAGATAGTGAACTGGATCTTGATTTGTTGTCGAAAATGATTAAAAAGAACAAAACAAAGCATTCATAAACTGTTACAGAATACAATCAGTCTCACGTTGATAAACTAGCATGTCTCAGTGTGCAGCTTCACCTCATTTTATCTGATGACTTCAGCCAATGAGGTCATGTTTACATTCTGTTCGTTTGTTTGTGTGTTTGTCAGATAGCAGAATACCTAAAAAATATATTTTGGTGTTAGGTTGGAGCTTAAGTCAGCGATCAGTTTTCATTCTATATCCAGGAATTTTTTGAAGGATTTCTTGTCGGCTTTTCAAAAAAGAGAATGAAAATAATTCTCATTAACTACTACACTTATTTGAATGAAATGAAAAATCTTGGATATTTATCTTGTGATTGTCTATCCCTATGGGTTGTCAATGATGCAATATCCTTTGCGATTTTTAGTGATGATAGGATGTTGTTATGTAAATCGTTCTACAAATTCATGTTTTCAAAATTATTATTTTAAGCTGTAAATAAAAAGTAGGAAAATGATTTTTTGATTGATTTGTTAAATGCTTGACAAAATATTGGTTACTTTGAACCCAACTACAAACCATTCGTCCATCGTTACTTTGGAAACGATGTACATTACATGGAGCTGTTTCAGGCAGCAGACATCTGGCTGATGAGCCCCTGTCTAAGGAACTCAAGGACTTTGTCCAGAGCTCTGGTGAATATGGTGGCCCGCGGAGGTACCAACGGACTCCAGGAGTCCATCTACCACGGCGTGCCCCTGGCCGGCCTGGTAGCTTGTATCTGACCAGGTATAATCGTATCATTGAGCAATGTCTGTCAATTCAATTAGTTGTTCGACGCTCATAGATTAAATTGAGTTCAAAAATGTATGCAGTTGAGAGTTAGAGAAACATCTCGGCAGATTGTGAAGCAATTTAATAAATGTTCTAATCTTTAGGTCTGAAGCTTATTGATCTGTTTCATTATTATTTCTATCTAAGATTATTTAATTGTCTGACTTAAACGAAGCTAAGCGGAAGTTCAGTAAGGAAGACTCTCTTCACGCTCCTTTTCATTCATAATCTCTCTCCGTGTGACTACTCTATCAGCTGATTGCAATCCAATGATGCATGAGGAGCATGACTGGAGATCACTGAGGTGGAGGAGGGTCACATCATTGCTGTCAAACTTAAAAATGTTTTCTATCAGCTGCTGTCGGTTATAATTTTTGTACAATCAGATGTGACCCTCCTCCACCTCAGTGACCTCCAGTCATGCTCCTCATGCATCATTGGATTGCAGGAACTCCTTTCATCATCACCACCACCAGTATTGTCTTGTTTCTTTCTCTTAACCTTCTTTGACTAAATTAATACTAGTTAATTTACAGTATATTTAATGAATCCATATTTGAAAGCTGGGATACCTCAGCTGCTGAACGGTAACCAAATTGTTTGATATAAGTGACTGAATAAAACCTGTTCTGTTCCTTGAAGCAGGTGTTATCCTTAATAACAAAGCGTAGAAGCTTATTGGTATCTTCTTACATTTCTTACCAGCTGAATTAGTTTTGGGTTATTGTAATCAGGCAACACATTGCCATTGTGTTTGAGGTTTCGGTGTATTTCTGACATTCCCTTGTCTCCAGCTTCTACAGCTTCTAACAAGTTATCGTGGACGCTATATCTGGAAACAGAAGGTATGGCATGCAACAAAGCTCCCCAGTCGAACTCTGGACGTTGCGGCGATGCCCCTCAAACATCAGACTGTCTGCTTTTTTAATTATTGAAAAAGCAGCAAAACAATGATGATAAACTCCTATCAACTATATGTAAATATATATGTATATCTTTTGACATTTATGTGACACAGTAATCTTGTTACTTATCAACCGACACATTGGAAAACACAAATATATCTGTGGATAACTATAATAATCTGATAACAATCGTCATTGAAATGGTCCGGCACTAATTGGCACAAATATAATCAAAACATTTTACTGGAACCCCACCACCTGTGCACCAACCGAGCAGATAGTTTGTGTGTTTGACAGTTAGAAAGATATACAAATAAATTATGTAATAACCTACACCAAGTCCAAAATAAGTCCTAATTCAAGTCAGGTCCTTAGTTAAGTCGAGTCTCAAGTCCTTAACTTTAACAAAATGATCTTTGGTGTCATGTTTCCATACAGGCGCTGTGAACATAATGTTAGTTATTCTCTTGATTAGATGCTGTCAGATTGGTGCAAACAGATCCTTTATAGCCTAACAACAGCGTTTTACTTTTCCCTTTATAGCCCTTTATAACCCCTATAACCCCCATCACCAGTGCAGCAACTTGGCAACCAAAGTAAAACTAACAAAACACTCCCTTGTGAACTGAATGGGAACAAAGGGCACCTTTAGAATTTGAAGTTGACGCCTACTGTGTCCTGGAATAATTTAACGGGGATATTCATGAATGATAAAACTTCAAACTTTCATAGGTTCACGTACCGGGTCCCAAAATAAAGAGGAGAAATACTTTAGTTTGGTACTACACTCACTGTTGTTGTACAGAGTAGAGAGAGAGGATTCTCCAGAAGTCAACGGAGGCCGGTGGCCCTGCTCCCTGTTTACATCTGCCTCCCTGTGGAGAGAAGAAGGACTGCATGGAGAGAGAGAGAGAGAGAGAGAGAGAGAGAGAGAGAGAGAGAGAGAGAGAGAGAGAGAGAGAGAGATGGTTATTATCACAAAGTAAAACTGTATCTCAGTTTAGATCGTTAACTGTCCCGGGCTAATACAGTTATATAAAGAGGGAGTTATGTCTGTGTTTAATGGTGGTGCCGAATTATGTTTTGTCACAAAAAAGTTGCACATGGAAATAAAACAAATACAACTTTTTAGCAGTTTTTTAACTCCAAACCCCTGAAAGCTTATTGGTGTCTTCTTACACTACTCACATTGTTGAATCAGTTTTGGGTTATTGTAATCAGATAGCACCACATTCACTTACTGTTCTTAAACTTTTAACATGTCATTGTGTTGAGATACACGATACTTTCCCATTTAGTTGTTTAGTTTGTCTTTATTTGAGAGCCGACAGTGTAGAGACAGAGGGCTATGACATCCAACAAAGGTCTATTATGCTGTGATATTGTCCCATTAGTTGTTTTTTTTAAGAATTGTTTTGGAAACTAGAAGACAGAGAGATATGATATCTGTTTTTAATTTAATGTATATAAAAAAGTAGCAAAATAAATATAATAAACTATATCAAACATTTGATGAAGTATTGCACATGGCGTCTTGCCGATCTTTATTTTGAACATTAAATCTATATTTTTTCTTTTGACATTCAGAAGCCCCACATTGAGACTTTCTACACTAACTGCCCATTAGACGTTTGTGTTATTGTCATAATTAGCACATGAGTTCTTGACTTATGGTTTGAGATCACAATGACCTTTTAACCACCAAAATCTAATGAGGTCACCCTTGAGTCATGAGTGGAAGTTTGTGACAAATTTGAAGAAATTCCCTCCAGACGTTCCAGAGATATTGTGTCCAACGAGAATGAAACATAAAAAAGTACAGATTAATGAAAATAATCATTAATTGCATTGCTGGAAACAATCCTTTTCTTTTCTCAGTAAAACAAGGGTGGCCTAAACTTCGAGGAAAAATACAACTCAACGCTGATGTCTGTCTTATTCTGTCTGAAAATCTGTTAAACAGCTGATCTATATGACTCAAGCACTGAATGCGCAGGTAGAAAATCCACGGCCCGCCACTGCTTCCTGTTATTCTCTACAAAAATGTCTAAATACCCATAAATGTAATATCGGTATCAGTCGTCAGAAATGCCCCTCTGAATTGAAATCGTCGGCGAGACCTCACCTCCTCGGACAGACCTCCTCCTCGCCGTTCCCGCCCTCCGGCCCTCGCTGGCTGCCGGCGGTGCAGAACGCCGCCTCCAGGTGGCTGAGAGGCAGCGTCCTGTTCACGGGCCGGTGGATCCGAGCGGCGCTCCACCGGGTCAGAGCCGCCCCGCTCCCCGCGTAGAAGTGGACGAGAGCCGGGAGGGAGTCGAAGGCCTCGTCCTCCAGGCTGTACTGGACCCGAGCGTGCGTCTCCGGGGGTCGGGCCGCCGTCCTCCGGATGATGAAGTGGAGCGTCTCCTGCTCCCAGCGGCCCGTGAGGACGAAATCGCCCCGACTGGACTGAGAGTCTCTGACCAGGAAGTCTCCGTGGTTCACCACCAGACTCTCGGACACCTGCGGGGACGTTTGATGAATTAATACATGGATTCATGTTGAAGTCATTTTATAGACTTCCCTGCAGAAATAACTTTGTCTAACTCCTATAAAAATGCTGCCACAAACATTTTAAGTGTTTGGCTTTGCTTCCATTTTTTTTACGACAAAATCTTAACATTTATTTCCAATTAATTTGGTTCAATTTGGGAGGAGTCTGAATTATTTCTGTCAGAATTAGAAAGCAGATTTCTGCCAAAGTTCTTTTGCTGTCTCATTTCGTTTTGTTCACGCAGGAGATGATTAATTTGTCCAAATAAAGAGGAGGAACCGACATCAGCGTCCACCCTCCAGGTCCAAGATCGATGGATCAATCCAGAAAGATCTCAACCTGCAACTTTACGTCTCTCCGATGTCTAAACAACAGCTGCCGACAGAAGATTTATATTATGTATGCTGTTGTGTTTTAATATCCAGTCCACCATAATCGGGTCGTTGCTGTGTCTACGGTGTATAGAGCAAAAATGTAAGTCGCTTTGGATAAAAGCGTCAGCTAAATGTAATGTCTCGCAGAATAATATTGTTTAAATTAAAGGATTCATCTATATGTCTAAATAATGACTGTTTGCTGTGTAAACAATGCTACTTAGAGGAATCTGTGCTTTTGTTGTTGTTTTGTACTAAACACATTTTATGAATCTGGATTTCCTGAAAAAGATTTTTTCTTTAAACTAAGAATCAGATCAGCTGGCGTTTGAACAGAGCTCCCTCTGGTGGTTGAACCACTGCATGATTCCTGAGAATTTAAAGGGAAAATTCACTCATAAATACAATTCAGATGTGTTATTTTGTGAAGGCGAGGTCCCGATAGTTCAATTTCAGGTCCTGTTTTTTCAACAAGAAAGATTGTTCAAATCATGCAGGTGGTGAATTACCTAAATGCCAATTATGTAACTGTAAAAACTTGAAAATCATATAAAAGATGCTGAAAAGATGCTTTTTACACTTTCCTAACTTACAAGCACCGGTCTATCAGAGAGTTTTATTTTTCTATAAAATTCCCTTTTTCAAACCAGTGGAAAGAAAACATTTATTTTATCACTTTGTCTTTTTGCGTCTGTATATTTCTCCTAAATTCACCAAAAGTCACCATTACATAATGCCTCATTTGCATATTTTAACATCTCATAAAACTTGTAATACAATAAATTCTCCTCTTAATGTGAGTGATGAAGTGGTGAAGTTTCATGGTGATATCGATGAGGTAATGTTTTGACCCTATTCATCTGTACAGTCTTCAGAATGTGTGTAATGTAACTAAACTTCTCTTTACAGAGGTTTGTTCACACAGCATTCATAACCTCATTTATATAACTTTACTATTTCATTCCTACATACATTCTGAGGGTTTATGCAAAGGGGTTTATTCACAACGCATTCACAATCTCAGTTATACACATTTATTACTAAAAACATGGAGAAATGTATTTTTGATGGCTGTTAATGGTATTTTCTGATTTATAAAGTGATGCAAACCAATATCATAAATCCCCTCTGTGAAAACCTTTGACTATACTATGTCAATAAAGTGAAACATACATGTAATTGTTTTTGTCTTAATGTAAGTGATTGTGGTGATATCTAGTTACATCTGTACCCTATTCACCTGTAGTGTCTCTACTGAAACTAAGCATGAGGGATTTTTAGGTGTAATGGTGGCTTATTTAACTCACTGCACACTGGAGGTCATTTTCAGTCGATTTTCTCGATTTGACATAATTTTCTTAGATTCACCTTTTAAGGCACTTGCATATAAGATATATACCCATGTTTTACATCATAAATTGCAGAACAATCTCAGCTATCTATATAATGAGGCACCATTGTCGTAAGGCAAAAGTGTAAAGAAAAAAACTTTATAATATGACACTAAAGCTGAAAAATGGAATCTCGATTTTTGGAAATTCTTCATATCGCTTGAAAAAACCTAACTTTACTCAGGTGGTGACTCTGTTTAGGTGATGGCAATTGGTTTACCAAAGGTTTTAGGTTCACAAAAGCAGTGAAATATATGAATAAAATGTTAGATACATGTAAATAAATGTCTAAAACTAAAGTTTTTATTATCGTTTTTTGAGTAGAAATATGGTCTTTCACAGCTTTCACCAAAATGATAAAAATGGGACTGAGAAATGACTTCATAGTGCAGATAAAGCTTCAGGGAGTGTGTGCAAATGAAAAATGACCATCACAACAATTTTATTTTTTTTTAAATAAAAATATGTATTATAAAAAAAAAAAAAAAATATGTACAGAATATATATTCAGAAATATAAAACAGAACAAAGACTAGACCATTTACAATATACAAGTATATATGCTTCAATGGCATATCCTCATGCCATGGCATACCAGTCATGGAAACAGTTTCTGTTCAGCTGCAGGCAGAGGGGAACGTTACACGCCTCGCACTTCCACGCCGTGTCTTTGCTCACTTTCTTCATGCTGCAAAGCTCGCAAACCCTGCGACCCACCGTGGACTTAGTTGGAAGAACAGTTTGAAGAGTTCAATGGGTGTTGCTGTGGCACTGACATGTGGACCTGGTGTCCGGGCTTGATGACGGGGGGAGCAGTGTCCGGGTCTTCATCCGTCCTCCAGGACAGCGTAGGTGCAGGTGGTGCAGGTGCTGCTGTCTTTCTTGATCTGGCCTGAGGTGAAAGTAGTCGCCGGGCAGCACGCGCCCTGTTTGCTGGAGATGGTGTCTTTAGTCGTCGGTCAACGCGCTGCCTCTTTGCTGGTCGTGGTAGTTGCCGTCCAACACGCTGCCTCTTTGCTGGCCAGGCTGGTCGGGGCGGATGGTGCTCCTCTCTGTAAAATAAATCAATACTAGTCAGTTGAAAGAAAGATGACGTAACGATTGAGCAGACTGTGGTAGTAATTTTAGCATAGTGCTCCGCATTGGATGTATAAATATTAGTGGTAGTAACGTGAAGCAGAGTGTTGTACAAAGCAGACTGTGTGTAAACATTACTCAGATCATGACGTAGTAACGTGAACAGCAGTGTGCACCGCGTGGCTGGCTCTCGTGCTCTCGTGCACAGTGTACACATTACTAGTTTGTACACATTACTAGTTTGCACCATGCAGCCTTACAGACACGTAACAAAGTTTAGTAACTACACTTACCCATCTTCCTCAGAAGAACTAAAGCCTTCGAGCTCTGACGACGACGCGTCGTCCTCCTCCTCGCTGGTCTCCAGAATCATGTGCTTTGCTTCGTCCGTGTTGAATCTCTTTGTCGTCATGTTGATTGTAAAATGTAGCATGTGTACATGCTGTACAAGTGGGTTGTCCTTTTGAGATTTTCCTGAGTGTACATTGGTTGTTTAGTTCACGAAATGGCGACGGACATATGACTCAACTAATCACAGAGAAGGATTTTTTTTAATTTTTTTTCCAGCGTCAGATGACACACTGCTGCCCTTTCGCTTGCTTGATGATGTTAAAATTATGCTGGGCTCTGCCTGGGCAGGCACCCGGAAGCAGGAAGCCGTCTCTTTCCGCCAGACGTAAAATTATATTTTTGCGATGTATTATCGGGGTGCTGTGAATATTTTAGAAACTTAGAGAAAAGTTTCAAGTGTCACCACGCGAAACCGCGGGCTCCGTGGACGAAGGGTTAAAACAAAAATGCAAGGAACGCAAAATTTGAATTGTTTTGTCCAAGTCTGTGTATATATGTCTTACTTGTACTACAATGTGGGGACCTCGAACCAGGCGGCTCACTATGAGGACTCGCTTCACATTTGGGAACAAAAACTAGGTTTTCACACAGTAACAGGCGTTTAAACATATATATATATATATATATATATATATATATATATATATATATATATATATATAGTGTGTGTGTGTGTGTGTGTGTGTGTGTGTGTGTGAGGCTGACCTCCCAGGGGACCCGTCCGTGGTACCAGGCATGGCTCTTCAGGTCGCTGCCGCTCAGCTTCAGCTCCTCCTCCAGCTGCTTCCTCAGTTTGTCCGACGGCGGCTCCAACCAGAACTTTTCTTTGGAGAACTTAAAGAGAATCACAGGTGCACAATCAGACACACAAAAACAACAAAACAACAAAAACAACAACAACAACAAAAGAAACCAATAACATGACTTTAGACCATTCATGCAGCGTCTCCTGCCCGACACGTTTCTGCTGCTTCTTTCCAAAGCAAACCAAAAAAAAAAGTTTTTAAATGTTCGCCCCCGGAGAACAACAAGCATTGTGTGTGTGTGTGTGTGTGTGTGTGTGTGTGTGTGTGTGTGTGTGTGTGTGTGTGTGTGTGTGTGTGTGTGTGTGCGCTAACTAGACCACGGAGGTGGGGTTTGTGGTGGGGGCGGACAGCTCGGGCATTCCCACACTGGCGCCCACGCCGGCGACGCCAAGGGGCCCCCGGGCGCCGCCAGGCCCTCTGGCGTGGAGTCTTGGCCTCGTCGCCGTGACAACGTCATTGTGCGATGGGGTCATCGCTCAGTGGCGCTTTTGTCCGACGCGTCTTTACACGAACACAAGCGAAGATACTGTACATGGACAGTTTACTTTACACTGACGACGGCCCGGGAATGCTTTTGTTTTTGGGACACACACACGCGCGCATGCACACACACACACACACACACACACACACACACACACACACACACTAGTTAGTGTTACGACATGTTGTTTTTCTTAACCCTGACACCTCCCACCCCTCAATTTGGGACAGAATGGTTTGTCCCACTGGACTGTGAATCAATGGTTGGGCACCGGGCCAGGACCGCTTCAAAACAACACAGGAGGGTGTGTGTGTGTGTGTGTGTGTGTGTGTGTGTGTGTGTGTGTGTGTGTTTTGGAGGTGGGCCTGGAAGCCCCTAATGAATAGCTTTAATTTCATTAGCATTATCATTCATTGCCAGCTTGTCCCTTTCAGACAAGTGTGTTTTGTCAAGTATCCAATTATGAGTCAATGAGCTGGAGAATTCTCTCGCTCTCCACGTGCAGCTTCTTTCCGGGCCGAGCTTCAAAGTGCCCCCCTCCCCCCCCCCCCCCCCCCCCCCCCCGAGCCCCTTTCTGTCGCCCGTCCTGATTGAATTAGAGTCAAAGTGCCGAGTTTCAAATGATCACAGCGCCGGAGTTTAATTTAACCTTGGGGACTGAAAGACGCTTTTTTAAATGTTTTTTTCTGACGAGAAGGAAGAGAGAGCAGCGGCATCGCGGCAAAGGGAAGCTGCACATTAAAAGATAAAGAGTGTGTGACATGGAAAGAGGAAGTTTACCTTCACATATTCTCCACTGCTGTCGGTCAAGTCTCGCTGACTGAAAAACAAACAGAACATGAAAACACTTCATCATAATTCAACATCGGGGTCTGTAACTTTTACGCCTTTGCTAAGCTTCAGAGATGTATTGGACATGCAGTAACTATATACTATACACACAGCAACCGTCTCCGGGGAGGACGGTGGATATTTATGCTACCGTGTGTAAAAACAACAACAACAACAACAACTCATATCAGATTTTCAGTCCTGAAGCAAAGGAAACGGTCGTTTCTCCCCCGATGTCCCTCCACTGATCCCACCAGCTGGCTCCTCACCAGGTCTGCAGGATTCTGGGACCCTAAACACTTTGAGATCGACGTTAGAAAAATAAGATGTCAAAAAAGAAAAGAAAAAAAGGTGCAGTTGCAGTTGCAGTCGCGTGGTTTCTCCCTGCAGCGGTCAGTGAATGTGGAACTCTTTTTGGGGGTCGCTCCGCTCAACATGCTGCACATTTCCATGAGTAACGGCAAGGGAGGTGACCTTTTGTTCCCAAACTCCAAGAACAAACACACACACACACACACACACACACACACACACACACACACACACACACGGACGTGAACACATAATGCATGAGAAACTTCCCTGACTACGTTCACAAACCTCGCTTTATTAACTGCTGCTTTACGGAGCTCATCAGCTCACATCAGACGAGCTATTTGTTCAATTATTTCATTATTAGAATAAACGCTGGTTTTAAGATTTTATTTCTCCCATTTTCTTTTCTCATATGTGTTGTGTTCCCCTGATTACGAAAGAATGATTTCATCAGCACAACAACAACAAAAAGAATCAATAAGAAAAAAGGTTTAAATTTATTGAGGTCGTGAAATATCTTCTGGCAGCGTTTCCTCACCTGGTTCTCGTTACAAGTAAAGGACTGGATATTAATAAATCATGCTAAATATAACAACACATGTTTTTAACGTTTAATGTTACAGCGTTTGAGTTCCACATCGTCACAAACTGGGAGGCTTGTTGGTTGACTCAAGAAGCTGTTTGTTCCAGATGTAGATGTAATAGAGATGTGAATGGATGTCGCCATATTTTATGAGGTCATCCCAGTCAAATTGATAGATCTTATTTGTTCTTTTTCTTTTATTAAATCAACTCTCTTTATTGAATATAACTCGTCAGGGCTGCTGCTTTGAAAGATTAAACGCAAACAAATGCTGAATATTCCGTAAGATAAAAACGTGTTGTGAACTTTTGCATTAAGAGATCTTTTGTCAGTGGATGTTGCCTATTGGCTAAAGCTCTGTTCCCAGAGAGCTCCCCCAAACCAGCATTTACATTTTACAGCACTTCCGTCTCCTCCTTCAGCCAGAAAACTCTTCCACCGCTGTTTGAGACAGACACACACACAAACACACACACACACACACACACACACACACACACTGGCCGAGGTTCAAAGCTCCCATGATAACCAACGACAAATGTGACACCTCCTCCTCAGAGCCGAGGCTGTTGAAGAGACACCAACACACAGCGGATGAAATGAAAGTCTCGGTTAACCTCAACACTTCTGCTCACACTGGTCCGTTGAGTGGAAAGCAGAAGTGGTTGCAGTACCAGTTCCGTCAGGAAACCAGTCAGGCTTCTGGCCAGCGACCATCAAAATGTCAACTGGTGAAAGCTGACCTCACTGGTGGACTTCAGGTTCGGTTTAGGCAACGAAAACTACTTGATGAAGGGAAAGAAAAGACTGGCGTCATGTTTACATCAGCTGGTTAGAAGAAGAAGAAGAAGAAGAAGAAGAAGAAGAAGAAGGAGAAGAAGAAGAAGAAGAAGAAGAAGAAGAAGAAGAAGAAGAAGAAGAAGAAGAAGAAGAAGAAGAAGAAGAAGAAGAAGAAGAAGAAGAAGAAGAAGAAGAAGAAGGAGAAGAAGAAGAAGAAGAGAAGCTTTCAGGAATGTGTTTCAATGGTTACATTGTTGCGTTAACTTGTTTTGTTGCGTTCTCACGTTGATACATTACGTTGTGTTTCGTGTTTCAAAGGTTACATTGTTACGTAACCTTCATGTTGTTTAATATTCTTTAAAGTTCTGCTCATAATTATGTGATATTAGCAGCTTTACTTCAGGGGAAATGAAACGATGAAACGATGATGGAACCAGCTGGAGCAACATCCGATAAGTCCGTACACTCCGTCACATGAATACGTACATGAATGTATTTTAGGACGAAGGCTTTCAATGTGCGAGATGGTACTGGATAATATCTGGTGTCACGTATCAAGCAGCCAGAGATCAGTCAGGTGGTGATCGGGTCAGACAGACATCATGGAACCAAACCTCTGCCAAAGTCCCTCCTCTTACGCAACACGCAGCCCGGTCCAGTTCCATATAAAACACACAGACCAGTCACCAGTAGCCCAGACCAGTAGCCCCACTGGCTTCAAAGTAAAGGTTTTACTAGTCGGGACCTCTTTGTGTTTTTATGGCATCAAATGAACCAAAAACACATGTTCTCCTGCTCTGAAGGTCCATAAAGCAGCAGGAGAAGATTCATATTAAAGCGGCTCATTGACACATTCCACACATTCCTACAAGCACTCTTTTACTTCACGACCCATTATTATTATTATTATTATTATTATTATTATTATTATTATTATTATTATTATTATTATTATTAGTAGTAGTAGTAGTAGTAGTAGTAGTAGTAGTAGTAGTAGTAGTTTATTAGTAGTAGTATTCGGCATTATTTACTCTAGGATATTCTTATAGTGACTTTTTCTTGTAATATTACAACTTTAATGTTGAAATGTCCTCTTTTAATATTGACTTTCTTCTAATAACATTACGACTTTTTTTCTTGTAGCACATTAATAATAATAATATATGAATATATTTTTTCGCCAAGTCAAATCAATATTGTTTTAATCCACTTTATGACAATTAAAAGAGTCTGAGTCATATTATTAATTTTGAAGTAAAAAATATGTATTATGCAATTTTTTAAGTCACCTGATAGGAGTTTAATTGTGACTTTTTATTTTTTGTTTTTAGGTATTTTTCCTGTCTTTTAAAAAATATATCTTCTAATGCAATGAAACAAAAAGTACCAACACAAGTTATAAACGTTTTCTAAAAATATATATAAATATTTCTTTATACAAGTACTTATACAAGTATCTCTCTCATCCTGACTCGTATCAGGCGTCTGAGGTTCCTCACCTGTCGCCGCGCTCCACTTCCTGCGCGTCGCTCTCTCTCTTCTCTGTTTCCTGTGTTTGGCGGCGGGCGGCTTCGGCGATCGGGTCCATCGGCACGTAGACGTCCTGCGGAGACGCCGCCTTCAGGCCGCTGGTCGTCATGTCGGACGCCTCGCTGCTGCTCTTAAAGGGGTCCGCTGGAGGGGCATTGAAGCGGCGTTCGTGCGGCGAGGTCAAAGGTGACGGGGTGGAGGGCAGCGGCCGGGCCGGAGCAGGACCAGGACCAGGACCAGGACCAGGACCAGGACCAGGAGCAGGAGCAGGACCAGGACCAGGACCAGGACCAGGAGCAGGACCAGGACCAGGACCAGGACCAGGACCAGGACCAGGAGCAGGACCAGGACCAGGAGCAGGCAGAGTCCGGTCCAGACTAGTCACGCTGAGGCTGGACAGTGCACTGAGCAGAGGGGAGTCTCGGACATGCTCCCCCGCCTTCCTCTGGCTCTGCCCCTCCTCCTCCTCCTCCTCTTCCTCCTCCTCTCTCTTCTTCTTCTTCTTCTTCTTCTTCTCCTTCAGCTCCCTGCAGTTCTTCTTCTGCGCCCGGCTGCGTGGCACAGTGCCCACATGCGTGTGCATCTGGCTGGAGCAGGCGTAGCCGGGGCTGCGGGGGCCGGCCTCCATGTCGTCCGCCGATCGTTCCCGCGCTGCCGCTCTGCCGCCGAGGCCGAGGCTCCCATGATGCTCTGGGGCGGCCTTGATGCCGGTCTTCTCTGACGGGCGGCGGGCGGACAGATTGGTGAGGCTGCCAAACCATTTGAAACCTGGAGAGTAGAAGGACGTTAACGAGGGTCGACGGACGCATCGATACAGAGACCTGACAGACACACACAGTGACTCAGTGTGGAGATATTTCAGCTTCACTAGTGAATAAGTGGTCTCGCTACGAATGAAACAGAGCAACATAACAGCGCAATGCAACAACGTAACGCAGCAACGGAACGCAGCAATGTAGCGCAGCAATGTAGCGCAGCAATGTAGCGCAGTGATGTAACGCAGCAACGTAACAAGAATGGAACGCAGCAATGTAGCGCAAAAGCGTAACACAGCAATGTAGCGCAGCAGCGTAACAAGAATGTAACGCAGCAATGTAGCGCAGCAATGTAGCGCAAAAGCGTAACGCAGCAATGTCGCGCATCAACGTAACGCAACAACGTAACGCAGCAGCGTAACGCAGCAGCGTATAGTAGCAGCGTAACAAGAATGTAACGCAGCAATGTAGCGCAGCAATGTAGCGCAGCAATGTAACGCAAAAGCGTAACGCAGCAATGTAGCGCAAAAGCGTAACGCAGCAATGTAGCGCATCAACGTAACGCAACAACGTAACGCAGCAGCGTAACTCAGCAGCGTATAGTAGTAGCGTAACAAGAATGTAACGCAGCAATGTAGCGCAGCAATGTAGCGCAAAAGCGTAACACGAATGTAACGCAGCAACGGAACGCAGCAATGTAGCGCAGCAACGTAACACAGCAGCATAACGCAAGAATGTAATGCAGCAACGTAACGCAGCAATGTAACGCAGCAATGTAACGCAGCACGACGATGTGACGCAAGGCAGCAACTACAACCTGTTGCTTATCGGCTGTTGAGAGTAGAACCTGACGCGGTGACATCATTACACCCCCCTCCATTTTCCCTGTGACGTAGTCGTCCGTTTGAAAGAATAACGTGAGATCTTTGCGTCTCCGCAGCTGCAAACATTTAGTTTTCTGTCCTGTGAAACACAAAATGTTTTCTTTGCCTCGCAGTCATCTGAGGAATGTTGTTGAACCCTCGTGTTGCTGAAACTCTCATCGTTTCTATTCTGAGCCGCAGACCCTCGAGCTCTCAGCGGCGCTCGGTTATGTTTCGGCCCCCGGGGACCAAAGAGATCCTCTAAACATGAACTAATGATGTGAGGACCAGAGAGGAGGTGCAGACATGACGGCTTTCATTCAATGTTCATCTTCAGAGTGAAACTATGAGAAGCAAAGTTTTAAAAGAACATTATTTCTACAACAAAAGAAACCAGAGAGTTACTTCATTTCCTTTTGAATAGTTCATTGTGTAACGTGTCATTGACACAACGTGACTTCTTCTTCAACTCATGAACGAAGTGAATCAGCGGGGCGGAGGCCGTGTTTTAGATGGTTACGTTTGTATTTACGGTGGCTCAGAGTGGACAAACCACTGTGACCAAACAGAGAAAGATCTAACCTGCTGTTGGGTAACATGAAGTTGTATTTATTATTAAACATGCATAAGATTTGAACCATAAATTCTGACTTTTTGTGTAAAGAATCCAGCAACGAGTCTCAAATAAGATGGTTTTGGAGTTTATTTTCACTTTCGATGGTGCAAGGCTAACAGTTTCCCTCTGCTTCTAGTCTTTGTGCTAAGCTAGGCTAAACACAAACTTGGATCTGTGAGAATCTTCCTACAAAATGTAGCTTTGTTTCTATGATTAATACACGCATCAGTGCCACGTTTATCTTTCCCAGTTATGATTTTCTTTTGTCTTGTTAAACAACGGATCACAGATGCGGCCGGTAAAACTCAAAGAACACAGCGATTTTGTTTCAAGCCCCCAGATGCATCATGGGTAAAATAGAGCTTTTAAAAAGGGAACAACGACGGAGTCAAGCGGCAGAAGAAGAGCGGCACAGTCGGCCCGTTGTCCATTCAGCGAGCACAAAGACACGACTTCTTCTACACTGAAGCAGACAACTGTTAGTGAAGAAAGAGCCAACACACACACACACACACACACACACACACACACACACACACACACACACACACACACACACACACACACACACACAGTGTCAATAGATTACTGTCTTTTATAGGATTACATAAACAAACTTTGTGTAATCTTTAAACTTCCAGAGGTGGAAAGTAACAAAGTACATTTACTCAAATACTGTATTTAAGTATTAATGTACTTGTACTAAGTGTCGTAGGTATATATATATATATATATATATATATATATATTATACTCAAAGTACTAATATAACCATGTAAAAAATACATTGTAACAAGTAAAAGTCCTGAATTATAGAAAAAGAAATTATAAGAGGACATCGATATTTTCAACTTTTTTAAGTTACAAAAGTACAAATACTTGTTCTGTTTTCCTCCTTTGAAGTTTCACCTCTTTGGGCCTCAAACATGAAACCAAACAGACGTTTATGAGGAACCGAATACCTCACAGATACTGTGGTGGTGATGAATATATGACTGTAGTACTGCGTGGTAACTGTGTATTTGTACAACAGTGCCGCTCTCTGTTTCCTGTGAACAGCTGTGAGTCCTGCTTCATGAAGTGTTTTAAAGCAACAGCTGTCAAGTAAAAGTACAATATGTGAGTCTGTAGAAGTATAAAGTAGAATAAAATGGAAATACTCAAGTGAGGTACTGAGCTAAACTAAAGTAGTTAAAAGTAGTTCCACCTGGAGCATCAGCTCTCACAGTATTAATACTCAGAACGAGTACTTTAACTTCTGATACTTGGAGTACATTTCATTGCTATCTTTTACTTTAGTAGGATTTCAAATGAAAGAACTTGTAATGAAGTTTTTTTTTTATTAGCGTAGTGGTACTTTTACATTGTTACAAGTTCTTTTGTTTAAAATCCTCCTCAAGTTTTTTTTAACTTTTACTTTAGTGAAGAATACAAAGAAATAAATGAATATAATCATGTATCTTGTAGTATTTTCTTTGCGTACCACGGAGACCACACACATATATATTTATATGACTTCCCTGGAATGATACTTTAGTGAAATATAAACCACAAAACCACAAAATGAAATGAACTCACTGAGTTTCCGCGTGTTCATGGTTCAGACGCCGACTTCCTGATGAGCTCGCTGGCTTCTGCAGCGAGACGACGCTTCCTGTTCCACGAGGTCCTGAAGCACCCGGGTCTCTGCGGAGGATTCTGGACTCACAGGACTCTGCAGAGTAATGGAACTTTAAAAAACTGTGAACATGTACCTGAATACTCTTTAATCTGACAGCAACATATACCGAAATGATTCTTTTATCAAACGTTTGCCCTCAAAGTACTGAAGTATATTTAAGACCTCAGTGTAGTCCTAGTCCTCTATAGTCCTCAGTCTAGTCCTGGTCCTCTATAGACCTCAGTGTAGTCCTGGTCCTCTATAGACCTCAGTGTAGTCCTGGTCCTCTATAGACCTCAGTGTAGTCCTGGTCCTCTATAGTCCTCAGTCTAGTCCTGGTCCTCTGTAGTCCTCATGGTAAACAGTATAATTAGGTTTTCTAAAGGGACCCTGGTGTTTAGAGACACTACCTCTTTAGTCCACAGGGGGCGACAGAACCAACGCTGAATAAAAGTCCCTCGTAGTGATTTTAAGTGAAATAAATACCACATTACAAAAGGAAACATTCTGTTTTTAAGTCTCTACATCTGATATCAGATTCTACTCAAATGTCTTTCTCACATATTCAAGATGTCAGCCGGTTATTTAATTTATCTTCATGACGCTAAAACTTGTTGTCGTTATTTATAAGATGAACGGTTTCAGGAAGTTCTCTCGGCTTGAAGGTTATCTTGTAATCCTAAAACTGATCTGAAAACAGGAAACAGGTTTTCAGCTCATGACTCATTGATTTATGAGTGATGATGTCATCACAGATTAAACATGAAGACTAAGGAGTTAACTCCCTGACACAGTTTGAATACTTCCTCCAGTTCACATTTATTTGTCTGAGGAAATATACATAATTCATAGAATAATTCATTGTGAGAATATTTAAAAATGTATTGTTTTAAAAAACTAAATCTGATTTTCTTGAGAGACGAAATAAAGATGGAGAGAAAATTATAAACTTTTCATAAAATCAGTATTTATAGAAAAAGCATTTACTACACACAAACTAAACACGAGAACAATGTCACTTCCTGTTTCAGTTCCTAAAATCATTGGGTGGAGCTCAATGTGTTAAAACACGCAAGACAGGAAGTGACTGAACAGGATAGAGTGGATTTCAATGTAATGTATTTTATTTTCAGTAAACAAAACTAATTAAACTGAATTAAATTAAATTACATTTAATTAGTTTTGTTTACTGAAAATCAAAATGTAAAAATATAAGAAAAACGGTTTGAAATAATAACCAGTTTGACTTTAAATTCAGAATCATGAGATAAGTCTCTCTATCTACTTATTTTACTGGCGGTTTAGTTTAACAATATATTATTTAAACCTGAAAAGTGACTAAAGTACTCTTAAGTAAAAGTACTACGGTGTTAGAATACTCTGTTGCCATTAAAAGTCATGCATTCAATATGTTTACTTACGGAAAAGTCAAAAATGATCAGCATCAAAAAAGTAAAAGTACTCATTATGCAGAATCATTTTTATAATATTAATTCATTATAATTATTGATGCAGTAATATAATCATGACTTTAATGTTAAATGTTTAATTAGCTTGTTCTGTCCGTTGTATTCATTAGACATGAATCCTTCTAATGGGGTTGTTTTACTTTTCATATTTATGCGTTTTAATATGTATTCTTTCTAATTACAAAGTGTACTGGGACCACACTGCAAAGTGATTTAAATATAAAACATTTATTCATATTGTTTTATCTTCACCAATAATAAAACATCTTAATGAATTCATCTGATTATGATATGTTTGTATTATTGATGTCAATCTGCAAATTTAGTAACGATATGAAATAAATGTATAATTTATATATAAATGATTATTACAGTTTTGTCCACTAGGTGGCAGCAGACGTCCTGATAAACTAGAGAGAGAGAGAGAGAGAGAGAGAGAGAGAGAGAGAGAGAGAGAGAGAGAGAATATATAAATATTTTATCTCCATAAGATTGTGGTATTTCTACTTTTACTTTAGTAAATTATTTACTTCTGAATCTGTTCCTTCAGAGGAACGTAAACTGTTGAAATACGTCCATCAGAAATGTTTCGGAGAAGAAGAAGAAAGTACTGCAGTACACTTAAGAAAGTACTGCAGTACACAGAAGAAAGTACTGCAGTACACAGAAGAAAGTACTTCAGTACACAGAAGACAGTACTGCAGTCACTGAAGAAAGTACTGCAGTCACTGAAGAAAGTACTGCAGTCACTGAAGAAAGTACTGCAGTCACTGAAGAAAGTACTGGAGTACACTGAAGAAAGTACTGCAGTCACTGAAGAAAGTACTACAGTACACTGAAGAAAGTACTACAGTACACTGAAGAAAGTACTGGAGTACACTGAAGAAAGTACTGCAGCCAATTAAGAAAGTACTGGAGTACACTTAAGAAAGTACTAAAGTAATAAAACACATTTCATTGTGCATTATTCCAGTTAAACATCACCTGCTCAGCTGTAAACTTTAAAAACATATGAATAATTTACAAACAGAATACAAGTACAGTTTAATATATTTTGCAAAGCAGGAGATGTAGATGATATACAAAAAAACTAATGTTTTTATTTGTGTTTTCTTGATTCTGTCAATGCAATAATTACATTCATTTAAATGTTTTTGTTGATTCATTCTGCAGTGAGAGAATAAGAAACATAAACAAAAATAATTGTTATGATTTAGTATTTGAGTTTTTATGAAAACCCCAGTGGGATGTCAAAGCACACAAACTGAACCAGGATCAGTTTGGAGTCTCTGCGGGAACATTAACTCCAAACGCGTCGTTTAATCTGCTCATTCGTCCCCAAACAAGAACAAACCAAACAAGCGTTTCCTTCATGAGTCCCTCGGGTGTCTCAGATCTGATCCGGGACCAGCAGGTCAGTCCAGCTGCTGGTCTGCCTGCTGCACGAAGCATCTGCATTCATTTGATTCATTTAGCTGACGGTTTATGTGGAACGATGCATTTCATTTCATTCAGTAAATTATGGTCATTTAGAGTCAAACAGACCATAAAGCAGGGGACGCTTGAGGGGCGGGGCTACAAGGTGATTGACAGGTCGACACCAGCGACCTATACAGCGTCTCTACGTCGCTCCTCCTCAGCCTTAATATGGTCACTTCCTGTTCACTGGTTGAAAAAAAAACAAGATGGCGACGGCCCAACCGTTATAAAGCATCAGTTCATGAACCAACGGGTGACGTCACCATGACGATACGCTGCACCTTTGACCAAAAGGATCAACTAAAATGGCTTCAAAGGCTGAACTTCTTTGGCTTTTATCGACCACTCAGCGTACGATTTCAGACGCAGTCACGCTGAATAAAAACAAGAGGATTGTTCCGGACTTCGCTGTCTCAGGTCTGAAACCTGCTGGAGAGGCTCCTGAAGCTTCATGGAGGACTGTTCCTCGTCTGAAGCGTCTGCCGGTGAAGAAACACGACGCTGTCCAGGTCTCATTTACCGCAAATAAACACGGAGAAGAAGACGACGTCTGGTTGATCAAATTAAAATGTGTGCCTCCAATTAATCTGACCCACCGAGCTGCAAACACATCTTTTCTTCTTCTTCTTCTTCTTCTTCTTCTTCTTCTTCTTCTTCTTCTTCTTCTTCTTCTTCTTCTTCTTCTTCTTCTTCTTCTTCTTCTTCTTCTTCTTCTTCTTCTTCTTCTTCTTGTACCTCTTGTTGTTGTTGTTGTTGTTGTTGTTGTTGTTGTTGTTGTTCTTCTTCTTCTTCTTCTTCTTCTTCTTCTTCTTCTTCTTCTTCTTCTTCTTCTTCTTCTTCTTCTTCTTGTACCTCTTGTTGTTGTTGTTGTTGTTGTTGTTGTTGTTCTTCTTCTTCTTCTTCTTCTTCTTCTTCTTGTACCTCTTGTTGTTGTTGTTGTTGTTCTTCTTCTTCTTCTTCTTGTACCTCTTGTTGTTGTTGTTGTTGTTGTTGTTCTTCTTGTACCTCTTGTTGTTGTTGTTGTTGTTGTTGTTGTTGTTGTTGTTGTTCTTCTTCTTCTTCTTCTTCTTCTTCTTCTTCTTCTTCTTGTACCTCTTGTTGTACCTCTTGTTGTTGTTGTTCTTCTTCTTCTTGTACCTCTTGTTGTTGTTGTTGTTGTTCTTCTTCTTCTTCTTGTACCTCTTGTTGTTGTTGTTGTTCTTCTTCTTCTTCTTCTTGTACCTCTTGTTGTTGTTGTTGTTGTTGTTGTTGTTGTTTTCTTCTTCTTCTTCTTCTTCTTCTTCTTCTTCTTCTTCTTCTTCTTCTTCTTCTTCTTCTTCTTCTTCTTCTTCTTCTTCTTCTTCCACTTCTTCTTCTTCTTCTTCTTCTTCTTCTTCTTCACTACGCTGAAGTGAATAAATGTCAAATCGCTGCACATTAATTAAACGCACGCTGTCGCTCTCCTGTCCACGTTTTGGCTCGAGTGATTCTGATGAAGGAGCATGGATCAGATCCCGATCCATGGCAGAGGGGTTGTGGAGTGAAAAGAGAATTATTCATGGCCCGATTCCATCCTGGTGCACTCGCTCCCCTCTTCGTTACCCTGTCAGCTCCACCCAGGATCACCGTAGAAAACACTGCAGCCAGAATATGAACCCGGACCGGGTGGAGAGAGAGAACCAGTCACGGGGAGTTCCTCTCAGCTGCAGAATAAAGTGCTGTAATGTGAGTCTGGAGGGGCTTCATCAGGAACAGAAGAAAAATAAGCAGAACACGAAGAGCACGGACACGGAACTGGTGCAAAAAGAAAGATGGTGACTGCTTTTAGTTGCTCTGGTGCGTGTGAATCCATAGCATGAACACATGGGGGAATTAGCCCGCTAGCTAACTGAAGAAGAACCGCCACTCTGGGACGAGTTTCTGTTTACGAATCCACATAAAAAGACCAAAACCAGCGTCCGCCTCTCAATACTTTTTAGACTTTTTAGACTCTCAGCTCTGAAGATGCTAAAAAAACTACTATTTCCAGTCGCGGATTAACACGAGCTTCGGTTTCCGCATCGATTACGTCTCTTTGTTTTGGTTTGAATGTTAGCACCAGGCGGTACCTTAGCTCCTCTCACATGTGGTTGAATGTTAGCACCAGGCGGTACCTTAGCTCCTCCCACATGCTGTTGAATGTTAGCACCAGGTGGTACCTTAGCTCCTCCCACATGCTGTTGAATGTTAGCACCAGGCGGTACCTTAGCTCCTACCACATGCGGTTGAATGTTAGCACCAGGCGGTACCTTAGCTCCTACCACATGCGGTTGAATGTTAGCACCAGGCGGTACCTTAGCTCCTCCCACATGCTGTTGAATGTTAGCACCAGGCGGTACCTTAGCTCCTCCCACATGCGGTTGAATGTTAGCACCAGGCGGTACCTTAGCTCCTCCCACATGCGGTTGAATGTTAGCACCAGGTGGTACTTAGCTCCTCTCACATGGGGTTGAATGTTAGCACCAGGCGGTACCTTAGCTCCTCCCACATGCGGTTGAATGTTAGCACCAGGCGGTACCTTAGCTCCTCTCACATGCGGTTGAATGTTAGCACCAGGCGGTACCTTAGCTCCTCTCACATGGGGTTGAATGTTAGCACCAGGCGGTACCTTAGCTCCTCCCACATGCTGTTGAATGTTAGCACCAGGTGGTACCTTAGCTCCTCCCACATGCGGTTGAATGTTAGCACCAGGCGGTACCTTAGCTCCTCCCACATGCTGTTGAATGTTAGCACCAGGTGGTACCTTAGCTCCTCCCACATGCGGTTGAATGTTAGCACCAGGCGGTACCTTAGCTCCTCCCACATGCGGTTGAATGTTAGCACCAGGCGGTACCTTAGCTCCTCTCACATGCTGTTGAATGTTAGCACCAGGTGGTACCTTAGCTCCTCCCACATGCTGTTGAATGTTAGCACCAGGTGGTACCTTAGCTCCTCCCACATGCGGTTGAATGTTAGCACCAGGTGGTACCTTAGCTCCTCTCACATGCTGTTGAATGTTAGCACCAGGTGGTACCTTAGCTCCTCCCACATGCTGTTGAATGTTAGCACCAGGTGGTACCTTAGCTCCTCCCACATGCTGTTGAATGTTAGCACCAGGTGGTACCTTAGCTCCTCTCACATGCTGTTGAATGTTAGCACCAGGTGGTACCTTAGCTCCTCCCACATGCGGTTGAATGTTAGCACCAGGTGGTACTTAGCTCCTCTCACATGGGGTTGAATGTTAGCACCAGGCGGTACCTTAGCTCCTCTCACATGGGGTTGAATGTTAGCACCAGGCGGTACCTTAGCTCCTCTCACATGTGGTTGAATGTTAGCACCAGGCGGTACCTTAGCTCCTCCCACATGCTGTTGAATGTTAGCACCAGGCGGTACCTTAGCTCCTCCCACATGCGGTTGAATGTTAGCACCAGGCGGTACCTTAGCTCCTCTCACATGGGGTTGAATGTTAGCACCAGGCGGTACCTTAGCTCCTCTCACATGGGGTTGAATGTTAGCACCAGGCGGTACCTTAGCTCCTCTCACATGGGGTTGAATGTTAGCACCAGGTGGTACTTAGCTCCTCTCACATGGGGTTGAATGTTAGCACCAGGCGGTACCTTAGCTCCTCTCACATGGGGTTGAATGTTAGCACCAGGTGGTACCTTAGCTCCTCTCACATGGGGTTGAATGTTAGCACCAGGCGGTACCTTAGCTCCTCTCACATGTGGTTGAATGTTAGCACCAGGCGGTACCTTAGCTCCTCCCACATGCGGTTGAATGTTAGCACCAGGCGGTACCTTAGCTCCTCTCACATGCGGTTGAATGTTAGCACCAGGCGGTACCTTAGCTCCTCTCACATGCGGTTGAATGTTAGCACCAGGCGGTACCTTAGCTCCTCTCACATGCGGTTGAATGTTAGCACCAGGCGGTACCTTAGCTCCTCTCACATGGGGTTGAATGTTAGCACCAGGTGGTACCTTAGCTCCTCTCACATGGGGTTGAATGTTAGCACCAGGCGGTACCTTAGCTCCTCTCACATGCGGTTGAATGTTAGCACCAGGCGGTACTTAGCTCCTCTCACATGCTGTTGAATGTTAGCACCAGGTGGTACCTTAGCTCCTCCCACCAGTGTGTGAATGGTGGAATGATAAAAATGAAAAGCGCTTTACAAGTACAGGTCCATTTTACTTTATTCCAGGTTTAGTTTCCTCTTCTTAAAGCGACACATCCCTGCGTAGCGCCGCCGCCGCAAACCGGGGAATCAAACGCAGCCCAGATCTGCGCCTGAACCCCGAAGCATTAATGATCGCCGCCGAGCATCATCGGGAATAACCACACAGAAACGTCAGCGTTAAAGCCGCTGGCCTCCTTTCCTCTTTATTTATTGTGTTACCGCGTGCTCTGAAATATTGATGAGCCTCCCTTGTTTGCTGTCGCTGTCTCAGATATTTGTCTCTGACTGATGAACGTTGCGGTTGAGACTATTTACTGGGAACAGAAAGCTGCAGTGCGGGCCCATCACTCTCTTCCTCTCGCCGCGGTCCGTGCCCACTTTGCTGCTTTTTATACGTCGTCTTTGCTGTTGTTTATCACCTTCTGGAGCTTCTGATAGAAACATGTTCCGCTCCTAATTTCATCCCCTTCTCCGCTTGCCGAGCACGTCGGCGGCTGTGATTCATCCAGCCCTCTAAAGGGCTTCCAGGGAATTCCCAGGTGATGCTACCTGTCTTAACTACCGCCCGAAATAGAAAGTCTTATCATCCAGAAGTAGGCTTCAGCGTCCCCGAGACGACGTGCTCTGTCTGCACTTTGCTTCCATCCACACGCCACTGAGAGGTTTCTCTCAGCAAACGCATCATAAATTTTGATTACTGCGATATGAAAGAGCAAATGCTGCAGATAACTGATCGGTCCATCACTGTGAGGGCCGACCGGGATCAACCAGGCTTTGTGTCGTCGGAAAGAAACGTTTTGTTTTTATTCCCAAAGGAGATGAGTCTCTCTCTCTCTCTCTCTCTCTCTCTCTCTCTCTCTCTCTATATATATATATATATATATATATATATATATATATATATATATATATATATATATATGATGGCGGTAGAATTGTTAGGTTATTATATTTCATCCTGAGAGGATAACATGAGTGATGAACCAATCATCATTCATAATCTAACATCAACAACTCAAAACCCAAAAATGTGACAAGTCAGAAGCTTCGTCCTCCGTTCGCCATGATTTTGAGTTTCTTGGTGATTTGTTTCCTTTTGTAAAGCTACAATAATTGTATATGTTGGAGTATATAATCATACTATATGACAAACACGCACTTGTGGCTTACGACCCTCAACGTCGAGGGAAAGATGGCCGACCGCCCAACCGGACCAGAACCGAGAGCCCAGATGGAAGCTAAGCTAACCCAGCTATAGACCGGAGGCTACTCCGCTACCCAGCATGCTCCTGGCTGTCTGACGCCCAAAATAAGACTTCATGGGAGGTCGGCGACTGTTTTCACAGAGATCTGGATCCATCGTCTCCGCTGGGCCGGGAGTAGCTGGACTCATGATGTTGACGGACAATATATATCCTGATGTCGAGCTTTTAACGTGAAGATTTTATCTTCCCGGAGAACTGTTGTCGTTGCTGCTGTTTACATTAATTATGACGCACGTTCAAAATAAACATACTCCTGTTCTTGTTTTGTGTTTTTCTAGCGTTGAAATCGGGCTTTCCGCTGTGCGTCCCCGTGTTGCGTAACGATACGTTTTTTTTCTGCCCCCTGGTGGCCGAATCGCGCCGCGCGTCCGTCCACGTCGATCTCCTCCCGCTCTCCGTCCTCTCGAGCCGAACGGCCTCGCCTCCTCCATCCTCGTCTCCTCCATCCTCGTCTCCTCCATCCTCGCCTCCTCCATCCTCGCCTCCTCCATCCTCGCCTCCTCCATCCGTCGGCCGTCCGCCGTCTCGGCGAAGGCGCGGCAGACGGAAGATGGATGTGAGTGGCAGCGGCGTGCGGCGAGCTGCTGCCGAGCTACAGCTCCTAATTATAAACGAGTAAAGCATTGGCGACGCTCTGATGATGAACGAGAGAACAACGCACATTGATGAATCGATCGGGCATTCTTCAAACAGTTGATAAACCAGAAAGCTGAAGAGTGTGTGTGTATGTGTGTGTGTGTGTGTGTGTGTGTGTGTTCTTGTACTTCTATCTTTGTGAGGACCAGTGGTTGATTTCAGGCCTTCGCACAACGAGGGTGTTTTTTTTTTTTTGTCGTGCGATTAATTTGCGCTTCATTATATTCTTTCAAACTGTTTTTGCATCGATTTATTCTGAGATTTCACATCGTGAATAGAGGCGTCAACCAATCACGTTGTGCATCAAAACACACACACACACAACATGGAGGCGCCGTAGTCCGAACCAAAAGGAAAAGCTTTATTACTCCTTTATTACAGCTCAGTCCTTCTGTTCTTACCTTTCACAATAAAAGCCAGAGACATAGCTGCCGGTATGAATAGTTGTGATGCATTCATGTGCTGTTTATTCGTCGAGCCACTGGAGCGTGGAAAGGCTTTTACTTTGAAAATCTCCTGAGTTTGTTTGTGACATTGACGTAGTTGTTTAAGTGAGAATATTTTTGAAAGTGAGGACAATGGAAATGAAGAACATATTTAGAAACTTATTTGGAAAGTGGAAAGGAAGGACTTCTTTCTTTTTTTTTACAGAAAAAAAGAATGATGAGATTTCCGGATTTTGTTGAAACGCAAGGCGAGTTTATCTAAACGAGGTAATAATACCAAGCGGTTTAGACACATAATTAATTAAGAAGACAACATAAAAAGAAGCTAAAGATATGCTAAAATAGAATAAGAGAAGGAATTACTTTGCAGCTTTTCTAAAGGCCTTTGCACACCGAGGCCGTGACGGATGAACGACACAAAGAAGAAGGTTAAACTCGCCGTACAGGGAATATGTGTGTCCTCCCTCAGTGTCCTCACAAGGATAGAAGCACACATCCGTGTGTGTACAGACACGCGTGGGTGTTTGTTTGTGTCCACGTACGGCAAACATATACCCGTGTGCATGCTTGTGCACATATTTCTCCCCGTTTGTTTGTTTGTTTGTTGTGTGTGTGTGTGTGTGTGTGTGTGTGTGTGTGTGTGTGTGTGTGTGTGTGTGTGTGTGTGTGTGTGTGTGTGTGTGTGTGTGTGTGTGACTGCGGATTCTTCCGACCTTGGACGCTGACCGCTAAGCTGCAGGAAACAGGCAGCGGCTCATCAAATATTTACGGCTGCATCTCATTCGGGCCTTCATGTGGTCTTTCTTCTCTGGAAGACAGGAACTCACCACCAACACATGAAAGCACCGTTTACACCGCATCCCATAATGAGCCGTTACACACATTTCTCCGGGTTAAGACTTTGAACTTGAGGCCAACTTTTGGTGTGAAAATGAAAAACGAGCCTGGACCAGGAATGAATGATTGTTATAATTAAAATAACTTTATTATTATTGCAGATTATTCTTGCAGTTTCTGTTTTGGATTTTTATCTATAAAATGTACAAAGAAAAAAAAAATGTCTCTTACTTTCTTAAGATATAAAAGCAACATTCTCACAATCTACAGCAGATATGTGTCTTTTTTAAATAAAATGGCTTTGCACACATTTTAGCACCGACGTTCATGTTCCTCAGAGGATGAACCCGGACTTTTCCTTTAGCCTCACCATCAGGTCAACATTTCCATCTGTCCGATGCTTTTGGTTGATGGTAAGAAACCTGCAGTCTCACGACATTCCCATCAGCCTCGGCTGTATGTCATCATGCTAACATGCTAAGCTAAGATGGCGAATGTTGATTATTATTTCCCTCAAACAACACTGAAAAATATGATTATTCTCATTTATTTTATATTATTTTCTTGCCTCATTTTCAGTACATTTTATCGCCCTAGGGTCAAAAATGATTTTCCAAAGCCCTCTCCACAATGTCAGGATTATAAATATTTAAATATATCAAATCCAGCATTGTTCCATTAATGTTTAATTCTTGGAACGTGTAAAAATGTTTTACAGCTCTCGTCGTTTAAATTATATTCTGAATCTTTCTGAGAGTGTTGGAGCAAAGATCTCTAACACCTTATTTTAAACCTCATGTAATTAATGAATTACGCCCGGCGCAGTTTGTTTTGGTCAAACCGCAGAGTTCGGGGCATAACTTAGGAGCCGTGGTTATTCATCACCTGCTGATTTTAGCAAAGCCAACTCTTTTTAATGGAATTATGCCTGAGAACGTATCCTCTATAGATTTAGGAGGAAAATAAACATCGGTCGTCCCGAAGGACTAAAATAATGAATCGTGTTCGACAACGAATTGTAGAAAAATGTAATGTGTTTGCTATTTTTTAAGTATTCTGGGTTGCAATTCTTTTACTTTACTTTGTTCCCCAAAGAAATGAAGAGCTTTCTCCTTCCTGAACTAACACTGGGAGCTGTGGTTGTACTGGGTGTCTCCCAGTGTGCATGCTCCACCTTCACTGGATGATTAAAGTGTGAAAAACAACATGTGTGTTCCTCTTCCATCGGCTCGACTCCCACACAGCCGGTCTGCCGATGTGTTTACGTCCCAATATGAAGGCGGCGGCGGCGTCATCTCGGGGGGTTTCGGCAGATTAGAGTCGGCCTGAGTTTGGATGATAAAAGCGGCTTCACATGTTGTCGGCAGCTCACACCGACAGTTTGGGATGTTTTAAACCCAAAACAACCGGGGGGATGAAAGAGGAGGAGGATCCAACGCTGACGAGTCCAGATGTGTCCACTGTTTGTCTTTTACTTTTAGTTTGAACATTATTTTAGCAGAACTTTGGATAAAAAAGTGAAAAAAGTCCAGACATTCATGGTCCCCAGAGGACTAGGACTTAGTTTACTTAGTGTGAGCCCATTCTGACGATGCTAATGTTGATGCTAACATTAGCGTGCTAACATTAGCGTGCTAACATATCGCTAGATATTGTTGAATCTTGAACAGGAGAAGGTAATATATATATATATATATATATATATATATATATATATATATATATATACAGTATATACAATGGCACGTAATGCAGCTTTCTTTTTCCCTTCCTGTGTCGAGCTTCATCAGGAGGGAATCGTGTGTTTGAGCTCTGTGTCGCCTCCCAGGGATCTGATCTCCTCTGTGATCCCTCACCGGCTTCCCACCAGCTAACAAAGACAATTGTGTCTGTTGGAAAGCGCATCGAAGGCTGTAAACGCCGCCGCCAGAAACCGAGACAAAGGGAGCCGCTTATTTCATTCTCCGTGAATCGGAAATGAATGCTGGATTTTTCATGTACCCCTTTCCACCTTTTTTTTTTCTCCATTGGTGCAGCTTTTATCGAGCCCTGAAATGGAGAAAGAACACAACAAAATAAACACATTTGCAACATCGCACGCGCCGTCACGGCACCACTGCTTTTATTCTGTACGATGTACAGTAAACACAGAACGTCAGCGCCGCTTATAATCATATTCATTGAGTATTAGGAGCACAGGCGAGGCCTGAAGACCAGCAGGAGTCTCACAGCGACCACCAGCTTGTTGATTTATTTCACCGCTGCGCTCGGCTGTTTCTTCTTCTTCTTCTTCTTCTTTTTCTTTTTTTTTCTCTCCGCCCTGATCCCTTGATTGTGATTCAGCGGCGGAGGTGAAGGGCAGATGGAGGCGCCTAACAGATCCGCGGTGAGGAGAAACAGAGGAAGAGCCGCCCTCGAGTGAAAGGAGTGATTAACAGCGAGGGTGAAGGTGACTCCGCCAACAAGAAGGGCGGAGAGGAAAGTGTGAACGTGTGAAAAGGAAAGGAAGGCAGATGATGGGGGTGATTACACTGAGGTGTTGATGTGTTATATATATATATATATATATATATATATATATATATATATATATATATATATATATGTGAGCAGGAATGAGGATACAAGCAGAGCTTTAGAAGATGGATCAGTCAGGTAAAATAAATAAACAAACTGAATTATTTCAACATTTCTGAGAGGATTCATCCAGTCATCTTTAGTTTTAGAGCATTACTGTTTTATTGCATGGAACTAAATATTGTCAGATGATCCGTAACTGACGAATGCCACACGTCCTCCTCGTTAAACGGTACATATATTAGCAGATAGTGACAGTGAAGTCATTTGCCTAATTGGGGGCACGACTGTCGATCAATCACAGGATACGGCAAAGAATGACGAGCAGAGAAACATGGCCCATTTCAGTGTTTTACTACAATTTATATTATTGGCATGGATGGATGACTGAACGGGCCAGAGGCAGCAAAAAACTAGAAAGAGACTCAAAACGACTAAAAAAAAATAATAATACTACAGAGACTCACAATTACTTCAAAGACACTCAAAACTACCAAAAAAAAAACGACCACAAAGAGACACACCAGAACTACAAAGACACAAAACGACCACAAACACACAAAATTACTACCAAGACACTCTTAAAAACTTCAAAGACACTCAAAAAGACCACCAAGAGACACAAAATAACTACACAGAGACTCACAATGACTTGCAAATTACCACAAAAAACGAACACAAAATACCACAAAGCAACTACAAAAACGGAATGACTACAAAGATACACAAAATAACCACAAAGATACACAAAATAACCACAAAGAGACACAAAATAACTACACAGAGACTCACGTTTACTTCAAAGACACTCAAAACTACAAAAAAAACGATCACAAATAGACACAACAGAACTACAAAGACACAAAACGACCACAAATAGGCAAAATTACTACAAAGACACTCACAACTACTTAAATGTTTTCTTTAACTACCATAAAGAGACACAAAACAACCAAAAACAACCACAGAAAGCTGCAAAGCAACTACAAAAACACGACTACAAAGAGACACAAAATAACTACAGGAAGATTTAAAAAGAGGCGTAACATCTATAGAGGGTTTCTGGTGGTCTGGACTCACGGGCGGTGTTGTATTAAAATCCTCCCACGACTAACTGGTTATCATAACTGATGCGTTCATGCGCGTAGCATTTCGTTATTGCACAGCTAAAGTCCTCGTTCCTGCTGCAGCTCATGTGACACGTTCACAGTGAATCAGAATAAAAGTGACATAATTAAATCTGTTCGTCCCTTGGTTTTTGCAGGAATCATCTCTGGAGAAGTCAAAGGTGGGAAATGATTAACTGGAAGCGATTCAAAAGAGTAAACGGTGAGTTTGAGGGAGCAAATAAAAGCCAAATCTCCCGGGGCTTTATAGAGAGGTAGGCGCTGGAGGAAGACCATGTTGGCTCTTTGCAGCTGAATATAAAAAATGTGTCCCGACTCTTTGCAATCATCAAATGAAATGCAAAAAAAAGAAAAGTCTAATTTGCATTTGAATTATGAGGATTATAAATCCATTAACTCTGTCTTTTGTTTGTCTTCCGTTCATAAACTCGCTTGTACGTTCCCAAAATGTCTGCAGCTGACACGAAGCTCCACGTTGTATAAACGGCTCGTTCAGGCGTTCAGTAAAGACGTCGGTTATTCCAGCGCTTCAATGGAGTCGATCCGTAAAGCCGGCTTCACTTGATCAGCCACGAGCGGCTCGGTGGGTATTGAGCGTGGCGGCTTGAGTCAGAAGCATCGACAAGAAGCTTCTGAAGCTCGTGAGAGCAGACATGTGTCAACAATATAGCAACAATATGAACGCATCAGCAGAATAAGTATGAAGTATGAAGTTAAACATAACTACGTATTTCACGATCTTTTATTAAACCTAACTAAGTATTTCACGATCTTTTCCTAAACCTAACAATGTATTTTACGATCTTTTCCGAAACCTCACTAAGTATTTCACGATCTTTTCCTATTTACGATCTTTTCCTAAACCTAACTACGCATTTCACGATCTTTTCCTAAACCTAACTACGTATTTCACAATCTTTTCCTAAACCTAACTATGTATTTTACGATCTTTTCCGAAACCTAACTACGTATTTCACGATCTTTTCCTAAACCTAACTATGTATTCCACGATCATTTATTAAACCTTACTAAGTATTTTACGATCTTTTCCTAAACCTAACTACGTATTTCACGATCTTTTCCTAAACCTAACTATGTATTTCACTATCATTTATTAAACCTTACTAAGTATTTTACGATCTTTTCCTAAACCTAACTACATATTCCACGATCTTTTCCTAAACCTAACTACGTATTTCACGATCTTTTCCTAAACCTAACTACGTATTTCACAATCTTTTCCTAAACCTAACTATGTATTTTACGATCTTTTCCGAAACCTAACTACGTATTTCACGATCTTTTCCTAAACCTAACTATGTATTTCACGATCATTTATTAAACCTTACTAAGTATTTTACGATCTTTTCCTAAACCTAACTACGTATTTCACGATCTTTTCCTATTTACGATCTTTTCCTAAACCTAACTATGTATTTCACAATCATTTATTAAACCTTACTAAGTATTTTACGATCTTTTCCTAAACCTAACTACGTATTTCACGGTCTTTTACTAAACCTACCTAACTATATATATATATATATATATATATATATATATATATATATATATATATTGTTTATATATTTTGTAATAGTTCTGGTCATTCTTAAAGAGTAGTAGAGTCCGTAGTAGTAGTAGTAGTAGTAGTAGTAGTAGTAGTAGTATTAGTAGTAGTACATAGAGTCAGTAGTAGAGTAAGTACTAGTAGAGTCAGTAGTACTTTACTCTTTCATTCCTACATATATTCTGAGTGTTTATGCAGAGGAGTTTGTTCACACAGCATTCATAACCTCATTTATACCACAATTATTAATAAAAACAGTACTTTTTGTATGGCTGTTGACAGTGTTTTCTTATTTATGAAGTGATACAAAGAGGTATAATAAACTCCTTTGTTTGGTCCTCGTTGCAGCACATTGAATAAAAGAAGCCACAAACACACTGTGTGTTTAGTTTTCATGTAAGAATAGATTATCAGTCACTTATCTCTCCCACTGATGATAATTAAGGGCACACATCTAATCGCTACCTGCAGCATTAACATCAATACAAAAAATAAACGACTGAATTAATTTGTAAACAAAGGAGACCTTCACTGACAACGCTGTGGCCCTGTGGGCACAGATTAGACGATCTAATTCACAACATGAAACTCAAACTAGAATGACCTTTAACACAGACAAACTTTTATTATTATCATTGTTGTTGAATATTATGGTTTGATTGAGGACGGAGGGACGGTCTGTAATCAGCATTCAGAAGGAGGAGTTGAACCAAACTGGTGGACGTGATCAATGTCCACAGAAAAACGCCCCGAAAATCTGATTAAAGAGGGAAAACTATTTAATTTGATACCAGGACTCAAGCTCACAATGGACTAAATACTGCAATTAAAGCTCTAAAGAGACCTGTCAATCACCTTGTAGCCCCGCCTCTAAAGTATCCCCTGCTTTATGGTCTGTTTGACTCTAAATGACCATAATTTACTAAATGAACATCATGATAAACTCATGTTTACAATGTTTACTGAGGGAATACTCAAGTAGAGTCATTTATATATACTTCTATACAACCAGAGGAGTCGCCCCCTGGTGGTCAGGAGAGAGAATGCAGCTTTAACACATGAAGCATAGACTTCTATACAACCAGAGGAGTCACCCCCTGGTGGTCAGGAGAGATAATGCAGCTTTAACACATGAAGCATCAGCTTCACTCTTCATATCCGCTTATTACACAATATTTAACCCATGGCTCGATCCAAATGAACGCTACATTACGATTGGCCAGTCTGCAATCGGAGGTGGGCGGGACTTAGCGAAGGGACATTTTGCAGCCACAGTTTTTTCCACACCTCAGGATCGTAATAAGTGTGAAACCACATCAGAGAGGCAATGTGAAAACAGAATAAAAAAACTGTGTGTGTGTGTGCGTGCGTGCGTGTGTGTGTGTGTGTGTGTGTGTGTGTGTGTGTGTGTGTGTGTGTGTGTGTGTGTGTGTATGAAAACAGGCTGGAGGGCTGCTGCAGAGAGGCAGCCTCTCTATCACTCTCTATCTCACTCTCTCACTCTCCAGTCCCACCTGCTGCTAAGTGACGCAGACAGAGCTCTCTCACACACACACACACACACACACACACACACACACACACACACACACACACACACACCCTTGTAACCCAGCACTTTGCTGATGCAGCTGAACAACAAGCCAGTGTGTCTCTCCGTCTGAAATGTGTGTGTGTGTGTGTGTGTGTGTGTGTGTGTGTGTGTGTGTGTGTGTGTGTGTGTGTGTGTGTGTGTGTGTGTGTGTGTGTGTGTGTGTGTGTGCGCGCGCGAGTTTGAATGAGAGAAAAACGGTTTGTTTTGTTTTCTTTAAACTAGAAAAGAGTGACAGGAGTGAGACATGGAGACACACCAGAAGTCTAAAATGATACAACTCTCCCGTGCGCGCGCTTGTTAATTAATCAATTAATCAACACGTTGATGCACGTGCTGACATTTGAGTCGCGAGCCGATGTGGATGAAGCTGCTGCTCGTTTGGTTAACGTGTGACGTCACGTGGCGGTGACTCACCAGCAGGCTTTCTTTACTGGTACCTGGATCTCTTGCTGGGAGACGAGCTTCTACACCTGGGAGGTGTCACTCTGCTGCGGATTCCAGGAACCAAAAACACCACTCGAGACAGTTGTTGGCTTTAAAGTTAATTCTTGGTCTCGGACAAAGACATGAACCAGCAAAGGGACCTGGTGGGGAAACTGTCCTGTCAAACATTTGAGGGTTTAAGTTCTGCCAAAGTGTCCACAGCACAAAATGTCTCACTAAGATTCAGATATGTTCAGATATGTCATGTAATTTCTGCAATTTATTCTAAATAGTTATTTGACCAAAAATAACCGAGAGCTTTCAATGAAGTTAAACCTAACTAAATATTTCACGATATTTTCCGAAACCTAACTACGTATTTCACGATCTTTTTCTAAACCTAACAACATATTTCACGATCTTTTCCTAAACTTAACTACGTATTTCACGATCTTTTCCTATTTACGATCTTTTCCTAAACCTAACTATGTATTTTACGATCTTTTCCTAAACCTAACTACGTATTTCACGATCTTTTCCTATTTACGATCTTTTCCTAAACCTAACTATGTATTTTACGATCTTTTCCTAAACCTAACTACGTATTTCACGATCTTTTCCTAAACCTAACTACGTATTTCACGATCTTTTCCTAAACCTAACTTTGTATTTCACGATCTTTTCCTAAACCTAACTATGTATTTCACGATCTTTTCCTATTTACGATCTTTTCCTAAAGCTATATATTTTACGATCTTTTCCCGAAACCTAACTACGTATTTCACGATCTTTTCCTAAACCTAACTATGTATTCTACGATATTTTCCTAAACCTAACAACGTATTTCACGATCGTTTCCTATTTACGATCTTTTCCTAAACCTAACTATGTATTTCACGATCTTTTCCTAAACCTAACTAAGTATCTCATGGTGTTCCTCAGCACTGTTCCGATTAACTTTCTCATCCTACCCACCTTTGTCTGCCAGGGAAGACCATGAGACGTGGTTGAAAGCCCCTGAAAAAAAGCATGTAAGAGGACCTTGAGTCAACATTTATTTCAATTTTTTTTTAATCTCTGCAGCACAAGTAGGTTAAAGAGAGGATTCAAAACAACAAACAGAGAGAGTTCAGTGCTTTGTGTTCACAATCTCAGCAACAGAGAAATGTAATAAGTTGCATGTCTGTGGAGACGAAACTTCAAACAATCTTCACACCTCGCCTGCGATCTTTCACACAGTTCTCGCTGTTCTTTTCTGTATTCAGAGGAGCGTCACGGGAGGAGAATGTTTCCACAGATCGCTGCACTACGGTCATCTGGGACGCGTACTTGTGTTTCATCTGTTTCTTTTAACGCTTTTTAGTTTGTTTTTAAATGCACTTTTAAGGGTTTCCCACGCGGTTCACGCACGTTGCTGAGCGATCCTCCTGAGTAACGGGACCCTGGCCCTTTGCAGGACTCTGAAAGCTGCACATGTTACAGCATCGGGAGCCTATTTATAAGGCTGCATGTGTTCACATATAGACGTGCAACATAATGCACCAAACAAGACACGTAAATGATCCTCTCAGCCGTCTCCTAAAATACTTCATACGTACGACTGATCTGCAACAACAAATACATCTTTTAATGAAACTTAATGCTGCTCAGATTTGATTTCCTGACATAATATGTAGTAATAATACATATTTGTCATCCATAACACGTCTTCTTCAAACTAGTGGAAAGAAAACATTTATTTTATTACTTTGTCTGTTTGCGATTTCTACTAAAGTTACCATTACATAATGCCTCAGTCAAGACCTGCAGAGTCTTCAGAATGTGTGTATGTAACTAAACATCTCTTATATGTTTTAATGGCTGTTAACAGCATTTTCTGATTCATAAAGTTATACAAACAGATATCACAGGTGTCATAAACCTTTGACACTAATATGTCAACAACATGAAACAATAATTCAGAACCTGACTTTATCCAAAGTTCACATTTATGTTCTGGAAACATGTGAAAATTAGCACATATTTAACACGATAAAGCCTCATTTCCATGTTTAAACACACACACAACTTCAGAAAACTTAATCATAGACTTCTATAAAACCAGAGGAGTCGCCCCCTGGTGGTCAGTAGAGAGAATTCCGTTTTAACACATGAAGCATAGACTTCTATACAACCAGAGGAGTGTGAAACCACGTCACATTGAGGAGGTTTCATGGTGATATCTATGAGTTATTTAACTCTCTCCATCTTTTACCAGAGTGTTTTTTTTTTGCGTCCCTTGTTGGAAGCATCTCAACAGGATTTCTCTCACCAGCGATGCGTCATGAAAAAATAAACTTTACCAAGTATGGAAAATGATGCTGCGCTGCAGATGACGTGGCTCTCAAAGTTGAGTCGGTTGTCTGTTTTGTATCTCGGTGATTCACATGATAATTGGGGGTGAAATTAGAGGCTGCAGATGGAACGGCCCAGCTGGCTGCAGGCGTCCAATCAGCTGAGGGGAAGCTGCTTGTTTACAGAATGAAAACAGTGACAGAGGATGATCCATTAATCTGCTTTTACCCGCATACTTGACACACAAAGGTATAATTTTTGTCTCTATTTTTAGCGCAACGTCAAAGACCTCCACTCCCTCCGCCACATCTGCAGGGAACTCCCGTCTCCGTCGCCCGTTTTGTGTTTGTTGTGCAGGAAAACCACGAAATCCTCTAACGGCTCGATACTTTTCTGTAAGAAAAAGCCCTGCAGACCCAATTAAAACCTCAATATATGAGGAATAGTACTACATTAATGTTTGTTTACTAAACGTCAGCAGAATAGTGAGAGACCTGTTGGCTTTTATGTGTGGAATAAGTACATTTTTATTATTTGGAGAGCGATCAATGAGTTGATCAATGAGAAAATGAATCTTGTGATAATTAATTGATCATCATTTTCCTTTTTTACGTAAAGAGTCACATTCTCTGGCTTCTCAAAGGTGAATACTTTTATAATGGTAAAATGTATTTGTTTTATTTGAGCTTTGAGCTGTGGAATAAAACTAATCATTTGATCAACCTTGGCTCTTTTGATGTTTTTTTTGTCCACAGGTTTCTGTAATTTTATTGACACAAACAATTAATTTATAAATGAACAATAGCCCTGATCAGGTGTCGAAAAACTCAAATTGCTTTGTTTATTTAGTTAATAGGCTGTTAGTAACTTACTTTACCTAAGAATGGCCTGTTTTACTATTTAAATAAATGAATACAATAAATAAAAAGAACAGTTAGTAAGAGCCAATCCATTAAATAAACAAATACAATTGTTATATTATATTTATTTCATTTTATATGTATGGGTATATGTGAATATATACATGTGTGTATATGTGTTTATATATATATATATATATATATATATATATATATATATATATATATATATATGTGTGTGTGTGTATAGGTATAGGTACGTGTAAAGGCCATGACCTCAGGTCGGCTCGTCTCTGTAAAATCTCTACTTTCATCTTGACAAGAGACGATCTTTGTTTCGCAGTAGCGGTTGGTGCGCGCATGCGCAGCCGCGACCTCCGCGCTGCCAGCAGGCTGCCAGCCCGTTCACTGCTGCTGTCCTTCTCTCCACGCGGAGAGTCCGGAATACGAACTGACAACACAACGGGACTTTACCTTTTTTTTTTTTTTTTTCTGTCAACGGACACAAGAACAAAAACAACCCATAAAGTCTACATTTTAATTTATTTCTGGAGGCTTTCACACGGGACCGCGGAGCTCCCGTCCTCCTCCTCCTCCTCCTCCTCCTCCTCCGGCTGTCCGGGTGAAGGTAAGTGTCCGCTTTTGGTGACAGTTTGTCGGTGCGGGAGGAGGAGGGAGAGGGGGGCGAATGGACGTGCTGCTGCCGTGTTGCTGCGTCCCAGCGCGGCTCGGGAAACTTTCATCCTCCGGTGACCGGGGAATGGAGACCGTTGACCGGTCAACCGTCACCGGTCAACGGTCACCGGTCACCGGTCAACGGTCGCCCCGCGTGGCGCTCGCCCTCGCGACTTGTTAACGTTTAAAGGGCAAATACTTTCCCGCTCATATACAATTAAATAAAATGTAATAAAATGTAATAAAATGTAATAAAATGTAATAAAATGTAATAAAATGTAATAAAATTAAATAAAATGTTATAACATGTTATAAAATGTAATACAATTTAACACCATTTAATAAAATTTAATAAATGTAATAAAAATAACATTTGAGAAAATTGCAAAAAATTGAATACAATTAAATTAATATAATTTTGTATAGCCCAAAATCACAAATTACAAAAGGGCTTTACAATCTGTACACATACAACATCCTCTGACCTTTGACCCTCACATCAGAACAAGAACCCCCCCCCCCCCCCCCAAAAAAAACAACAACAACAACAACAACAACCCTTTATTAAGTTATAATGGTCTTGTTTTTAAGTGCACCTGTTGTGTTCATTCAGAAGCAGCACACAGGTAAGAGCCTCGTAATGCTGCACACTGCTTACATTCATCACATACTTAATAACATAGCATAATATAATAGATTCATATTTATACACATTGATGCAGTTTGATGGTGTTTTTAGAGCACGTGTACAAGCTAGAAATGTGAGAAGAAATATTCAAAGTGCTTCTGTGAATATCGGGTACTTTTTGATTAAAAAGCTTCATTTCCTGTGTGATTGAAGTGAATCACAGCAGCGTCAGATGGCTTTAATTCGGCTTATATATGTCCTTAATGTGACAACTCTGTAAAAAATAATAATCTGTCTTTCAAATGAAATGGGCACCTTGTAAAATTAGTTATTTTTTTAATGGAGTTTGGTCCACAAGCGAACAATAACTATATCAATGCACATATTGACGTGTGAGTATTGTATTAAATGAGGTTTTAAGACATGAAGCATAGACTTCTATACAACCAGAGGAGTCCCCCCCTGGTGGTCAGGAGAGAGAATGCAGCTTTAACACATGAATCATAGACTTCTATACAACCAGAGGAGTCGCCCCCTGGTGGTCAGGAGAGAGAATGCAGATTCAACACATGAAGCATATACTTCTATACAACCAGAGGAGTCGCCCCCTGGTGGTCAGGAGAGAGAATGCAGATTCAACACATGAAGCATAGACTTCTATACAACCAGAGGAGTCGCCCCCTGGTGGTCAGGAGAGAGAATGCAGCTTTAACACATGAAGCATAGACTTCTATACAACCAGAGGAGTCGCCCCCTGGTGGTAAGGAGAGAGAATGCAGTTTAATACAGTTGAGTCAGGCAATAATGTGCCGGTCATTTCATGTCTCAATAACGATAAATATCACAGTACATAGCCAGTTTTTTTGGTTACAACAAATAAATAAACATTATTTATTTATAAAAATATAGTCTTAATGAAATAACTACATGGCTTTGTTTGAATTAAATAGTTAAGACCTAAATAATCACATTTTCTGAGACATTTGAATTTTTGTAATTATCAATAAAACAACGTCATCGTGTGTCACGATATCTCGATATTCAACCCCCATAAGGTCCCACACTGAAAGACGATAAATGATCACATAGTTATCGCTCGTTGGGAAACATAACATTTCTCTACGTGACGCCCAGAGCAGTCGATGGTAATTCAGATGAATCATCATTCAGATGAATCATCATTCAGACGATGAAAACAAAGACTTGATGAATCTGTTTTGACAGGAAATGATTTAACGGGTTTTATAATCAATTAATTATCTCAAGTCACGGGACGACAGCTGTTCGCCAGCTGTGAGAGGCGGAAGCAAAGAAGGGCAATGACATCTTAATTTCATCGCCATAATATGATCTATATCTGGCATTTATATGATATATGTATATCTGGCATTTATATGATCTATATCTGGCATTAATATGATCTATATATGCATTAATATGATCTATATCTGGCATTTATATGATCTATATACGAGGCACAGGACTGGTTGGCATTCCTCTTTGCAGTATTGATTAGGAACTCTACATTCATGAAATAGGTTTTTAATTGGTCTTTGTTAGATGTGGGCCAGATTATATATCAATAGTTTATCAATCGATATAGAAAACATAACAATAACTAATATGTAATCACTTATCAATGCAGAGCATGTTCTGGTTTCAGCCTCAACTGTGAGGATTCATTTCCTTCAGTTTTTTTAATATACTTTTAAATAGCAAACTGTGTTTAGTCAAATAATTCTACACAAGACAAGACTGATTCAATATTTGTTTACGATGGCGTCTGTAATTTATTTAATCTTTGATTCATGCCTCGGAAACCGGATTTAGACCGTTGAATTAGACATGAATCAGACTAAGATGCTTTATGTCTTTTGACCCAACACACACACACACACTCACACACACACACACACACACACGGAGGAACTCTGGCATGCGGTATCCATCTTTAATGTGACACATAAAGGCGAATATTCACGAATCAAACATGCAGAGAGATTACATTTGGCAAACATTTGCACCGTAGTCGACCAACTGCGCCGCATCGCTCCCGCGTTAATTATGGATTGACTTTAATATTTAGCGATAGCCGCATCGGCGTATCGTTTACTCGTCCTGCGGGCCCGTTGAGGTGAACCGGTGAAACCCGAGCGGAGGCCTTCCTGCCGCCGTCAGCCGCATCTCCCGTTTCATCTCCAGAGGACGAGCCGTCGGGTCGGCGGCGTCTCTGTGACTTTGCCCGGTTGAAATGAAAACCTCGACTCTTTGATGTGCTCTGAAAGCCTGCAGCGCTCCGGCTGTTTGACTGTCATGGAAAACCTGGAAAAGTCATGGAAAAGCTCAAAGAGTTGAGGAGCAAACCTCTTTCACGTTACACATTGATGGTTCTTCTTGAAGAGTCAGCAACAGATGAAGCCCTTCCTGCTCGCCCAATGCTCTGCGTTAATAATAAATGAACATTTATTGGTCCGTTCAGCAGCTCGGGTCGCTTAGTAAGTGAAGTAAATCAGTCGAGTCCAGGATGCGCATATTGAAATATTTACATTGCAATGTTGTTTGGTGTCAGCAAATATACTCTTCTCTCTTGACTTATTCCCTCAGTAAACATTGTAAACATGAGTTTATGTCTCAATCTCTAGTTTCAAGTCTTCTTCAATACAGCATGATGTTCATTTAGTAAATTATGGTCATTTAGAGTCAAACAGACCATAAAGCAGGGGACGCTTTAGAGGTGGGACTACAAGTTGATTGACAGGCTCCATGTCACTCCTCCTCACTCCAGATATGAGCACTTCCTGTTCAATAGTTCTGCAAAAAACAACATGGCGACGTCCGTAAACCCAAGATGTGAGGAGTGGTGTCGATACCTTGGCGTTGGGTTATTTGACCCAAAAGGTATCGAGTGCTGATGAACACCTTGGTTGTTTTAGATTGGAACCTGTTGAGCACTAAGAACAGGCTTGGACTCCTGCACTTTGTCCAAATGTCCCTTTCATACGGCTCCGTGACGGCTGCAGCCAGTGCTCCGTGATGAACGATTGTTCTTCTTTTCACATTCACTATCCGTCGCGTATGATCTAGTATTGCAGCACGATAATTAGAAGCTAACACATACATGGGACGGGGCAATGCTCCAGCTATGTGAGCGCTATGCAGACGGTGAATGTGCGATGAGTAAGAAGAGATAGATGCTAACGATGTGTTCAGGGTGTCTCTATCGCGGAGAGAACGTCCATCAGTACTACTCGTGGTCATGGCTCTTGCATAACTAAGTTAGAGGGATCTTTTTTAATAGTATGAGAAACATTTTGATTTACAAATATCGATGTAGGTGTTTGTTGTTTGGGCTACAGACGTGAAATTGACATACATGGCAGGAAAAGTCCAGAAACTGTTAATAGGCAACATAAGATATTGGGATGTATATTTTAATGAATGGAACAAGCTGACAACAATCCTCTCCGTCCAATACAATTAGATCTTCTCTTTGATTGGCAGCGTTTAGTCCACAGTGGTTTAATACATCCAGAGATATTAAAGCACAAATAAATGACAATATTTCTCATCCAAAGTATTCACAGTAGCAGCTGTCTGTCTGAGGTAAAGCGTTAAAAAAGTCTACTGGAAGTTACTTCATTGAGTTTCCTCCCAGTCACAGTGAACACGTCTGGGGCTTTTATTGTGAAAGGTAAGAACAGAAGGAGTGGATCTGGTGCGCGGAAGTAGTAATGAAGTTTACCGTCGTTTTTACGACATTTGTAATATATTATGGATTTAACTTGCATGTATTGCTCGTGTTTGATCGACAGCGCTCCGGCACGCCTCTAGTTGATTCCTTAATTCAGGGTGTTGGAGCTCAGGAGAATCAACCTCTTGATATTCGTGTTTTGTGTTGAAGAACTCACGACAAAGATATTGTGAAAAACACATTAATTGCACAGAAATCGAGCCGTGCTCTTCAGTAGCTGAGAGTAATGCGTTCGATGACCAAGGTCAACAATGTTTTTTTGTTTTTTTTTCATGCTCAAAATAAAACCTTGTGGGAAGAAGTGAGACGAGTGACCAGAGAGGAGTCGTTCCCAAATATTGTATTATGGTTACCAGATCATGTAACGTCATTTATTCCACCAATTGTAGTCTCCTTATATCACCGAATCCAAGATGAAAGACCAGCGTTCATTCTGTTTGTTTCACCGATGAGACGAAATGAAAAGAACCATTTGGTTTTTATCATGTTTTCAATAACAATAAATAACAAAAGTTGTGATAGATCAAACGTATTTCTCTTTTGAAATGGCAGAAAAACGTGTTCATTTCTTAGGATTCACAGACGAGGTCGACCGTGAAGGTCGCAAGAAAAGTGGTTTCCCGGTAAAGTAGATAAACGCTTGACTGGAGGCAAAGGACGGGGCCCCGTGTTCCTCTCCTCACTTCACCGTGCTCCCAGCTTTGTGCGGCTGGAGGCTTAAAGAGATGCGCTTTAAAGACGCAGTGAAGCGCCATCTTAACTTCCTGCTCTTGACATTGATTCCTGCTGAAACGGTTTAAACCCGGCGGCTGCCAGTCCGTCAGGACGGTGACGCTCTCCGAGCCGCGCGGAAAACAAACCGCCGGAACTGGAACGCGTCGCGCCGTCAATGCCTTCAATCTGCGGAACATCGGAGAGGAAGATAAAAGACGGGATTACGGAGCGGATTATCTTTTAAAGACGCGTGCTGGTTGGGTTGTGTGTCGACGGGATGAGGTCACTAAAGTTCCTCCTAAGTCGGCTGCCAAACGTGGAACACGAGGACTTTTGATAAGAGTCGAGGGAGGGACCTTTTGATGCTCTGAAGCCTCTGAGGTTGGTACTGGCAACGCGGAAACTCACCTGGAGAAGAAAAACAAAGCGTTTAAAGTTGTGTTTTTACAACACTAACAACCCATAATGCACAGGGAAGCTGCTGTATTCGTTCTGTAACTTGATGCCAAACAACACGTCCAGTATCCACATCTTGTGTTGGAAGAACCGATATTTCAGAAAGAGTCGGCGTCCGAAACTTCTTTTGCATCCAGATCTAGAAGAAATGGACTGTATGGTTTTGTGGGCAAGAGTTCTACATATATATATAGTTTATATATATATATATATTTACATATACTATAAGATTTTAATCATGAGATTTTCTCGGGGTATATATATATATATATACCCCGAGAAAATCTCATGATTAAAATCTAACTGAAGTATATTTCCAGTCATATAAAAAAAATTGAAGTTCACCAAAAAAAAATATTCTTTCAGAAATTGTACTTATAATGATATAATAATAACGCATGTGCCGTCTGGAAAACATAATTGCAAGCTGGGTATCAAATACAGTTCCCTGTTGGTACTGGTGTCCCGGTACTGGTCGGTACTGGTTTGGTCCATATTTTAGGCCGTAAAGACAGAAGCAGCCGTTTAACCACGGAGCGGGTCGCTGGTTCTCTCCTCTGTCGGACTCTGTGAACTCCAAACTTTTATAAAAGTGGATTTTAAAAAGCTGCCTCAGGTGTTGCAGCGAGGTCCTTTGAGCTGAGCGGTGTGATGACTCTCTCCCAGGATGCGGACCGGATTATGTGAAAGGATGCAGAGAGTCGGCCCCCTGGCCGCATTGGACCGATGCCCAACGCTACGCTGCTGGATATTATAATCAGCTTCCTACAGTGGGACTTCATTCAGGGTTCACGGGGCGGCCGGGCTCGTCTGGGAAGAAGATATTCCATTCTGTCCACGTCCTCAACGAGACCAGGAGCGTTTAAACCGCCTCCACACGGCCGGGTTCTGATCGACTACAGAGGTTTTATTGAAAAGACAAAGTCAGAGCGGCCTTTGACCAGTCGACTAGTCTAAAGGTAAGAAATACAACTGTTCCCCAAATGTCAACTTCAGCTCTTCTGGTTCTGAACACGTGAAGCAGCTGACACGTCGGACTACGGAGGAGGAAGCCGGTTTCTCTGGGAGTGAAAAGACGTTTTATAGTTTAAGAACAAATGGCAAATCGATAGTTGGGTATCGGCGCGCTAACAACTTGATTGATGATTTCCTCGCTAATTGTTGTTAGAACAGCGGTCGGTGATTGGTATTCTTCTCGGGGAGGAACTCCGATTGATTGCTCGTGCACGAGCGTTGGATCTGTCCACAGGCGGGAAGACGACTCAACAAAACACAAAGAACTGAAGCGTCCAATAAACGAACGGGAACAGATGCTGGCGACGCAACGCATCGTAAGACTCACGGCTCGCATCGTTTTACAGATTGGATCAGAAGAAAGACGAGCAAATATAACGTCTAGTACTAAATACCGATCATTGATTATGCATATTGCTGTTTGATTACAGCAGCTGGCCTACGAGGATCCAGACTTTTGTTTGTCACCGTCCCAAAAAATCATTTCAACTGAAGTCTGTAAACCATCAAAAATACTAAATGTCATGTTATAGTCATTTATAGTGGGGGTTTTCTTCATAAGAACAGACAATTCAAATAAGAACGTGTCTGAGTTAGGAAGTTAAACAACTCATAATTCATCTCTAATATCTATTTTATCTTCATGTGGTTGTTTACAGAGAACTAGAACAATATCCACGATGTCCTGATCACATGTTCTGCTGGATATCGGAGGATACAACTTTATTTTACTCTGTGATGGTTAACGTTAAACTGCGTACTTAATTCATAATAATAATAATACAAAATCATTAATCTTAAAATCTTATTCAAGTTATGTTTGTAATATGTAAGTAAGAATAAACTCCTCTTTCAGGATTATATCATAGCTCAACATTCTTGAATATTTATATTTTAATTAATGGACATACATGCATTTATTTCACTAAAACGTTTTTGCAAACTCTTGGAACTCAACAAAAAAAACAATAAAGCAGACTCGTTGGTTTTAACATCAAAAACGAGATTCAAAAGCTCACAAACATCTTGAAATACAAGCATGCACGTAAGATTAAAGCCGTGCACGTGTTATTGTTTCTATGAAGCACAGTGACGTACTTTCACGCCACAGTACTTCTCAAGAAAAGTCCTTAAACGATGTTTCAACATATTGAAAATCAACTTGTTTTTCAACTCATGCATACAATTAATATTCTGTTCAGGGTTAACCTGCGAGGTTATGTTACGGTACAGCGTTTGAAAAAATTCAATGGAAAGTTGTCTTAAACGACATAATTGCAGATTGACGTTTAATGCGTCTGAAAAATAAAAATCGGCAGCTCTCCATGTTGGACTTTTTGATGGAAGAAAAACAAATCCTGCAGTAAAAACGGTAGAAATGTGTGTTTATGTTGAGCCCTGCATACCAGGAATGACTGGAAACCCGAATGCTTAAGATGGTAAACACACATGAAGCCACAATGTAACAACAACTGCAAAACATACATTTTAACATGGTCATCAAACGTGTAAAGGGCCCATGATTTGTACTTAAAGAAACATACGATACCCACTAGTGACAGAACACACCCACTAGTGATCAGAACATAACCACTAGTGACATAACACACCCACTAGAGACAGAACACACCCACTAGTGACAGAACACACCCACTAGTGATCAGAACATAACCACTAGAGACAGAACACACCCACTAGAGACAGAACACACCCACTAGTGACATAACACACCCACTAGAGACAGAACACACCCACTAGTGACATAACACACCCACTAGAGACAGAACACACCCACTAGAGACAGAACACACCCACTAGTGATCAGAACATAACCACTAGTGACAGAACACACCCACTAGTGATCAGAACACACCCACTAGTGATCAGAACATAACCACTAGTGATTAGAACACACCCACTAGAGACAGAACACACCCACTAGTGATCAGAACACACCCACTAGAGACAGAACACACCCACTAGTGACAGCACACACCCACTAGTGACAGAACACACCCACTGGTGATCAGAACATAACCACTAGTGATTAGAACACACCCACTAGTGATCAGAACACACCCACTAGAGACAGAACACACCCACTAGTGATCAGAACACACCCACTAGTGACAGAACACACCCACTAGAGACAGAACACACCCACTAGTGATCAGAACACACCCACTAGTGACAGAACACACCCACTAGTGATCAGAACACACCCACTAGTGACAGAACACACCCACTAGTGACAGAACACACCCACTAGAGACAGAACACACCCACTAGTGATCAGAACACACCCACTAGTGACAGAACACACCCACTAGTGATCAGAACACACCCACTAGTGACAGAACACACCCACTAGTGACAGAACACACCCACTAGAGACAGAACACACCCACTAGTGATCAGAACACACCCACTAGTGACAGAACACACCCACTAGTGACAGAACACACCCACTGGTGATCAGAACATAACCACTAGTGATCAGAACACACCCACTAGAGACAGAACACACCCACTAGAGACAGAACACACCCACTAGTGATCAGAACACACCCACTAGTGACAGAACACACCCACTAGAGACAGAACACACCCACTAGAGACAGAACACACCCACTAGTGACAGAACACACCCACTAGTGACAGAACACACCCACTAGTGATCAGAACACACCCACTAGTGATCAGAACACACCCACTAGTGACAGAACACACCCACTAGTGACATAACACACCCACTAGTGACAGAACACACCCACTAGAGACAGAACACACCCACTAGTGATCAGAACACACCCACTAGTGATCAGAACACACCCACTAGAGACAGAACACACCCACTAGAGACAGAACACACCCACTAGTGATCAGAACACACCCACTAGTGACAGAACACACCCACTAGTGACAGAACACACCCACTGGTGACAGAACACACCCACTAGTGACAGAACACACCCACTAGAGACAGAACACACCCACTAGAGACAGAACACACCCACTAGTGATCAGAACACACCCACTAGAGACAGAACACACCCACTAGAGACAGAACACACCCACTAGTGATCAGAACACACCCACTAGTGATCAGAACACACCCACTAGTGACAGAACACACCCACTAGAGACAGAACACACCCACTAGTGACAGAACACACCCACTAGAGACAGAACACACCCACTGGTGACATAACACACCCACTAGAGACAGAACACACCCACTAGAGACAGAACACACCCACTGGTGACATAACACACCCACTAGTGACAGAACACACCCACTAGAGACAGAACACACCCACTGGTGACATAACACACCCACTAGAGACAGAACACACCCACTGGTGATCAGAACACACCCACAAGTGACAGAACACACCCACTAGTGACAGAACACACCCACTAGAGACAGAACACACCCACTGGTGATCAGAACACACCCACTAGTGATCAGAACACACCCACTAGTGACAGAACACACCCACTAGAGACAGAACACACCCACTAGTGACAGAACACACCCACTAGAGACAGAACACACCCACTGGTGACATAACACACCCACTAGAGACAGAACACACCCACTAGTGATCAGAACACACCCACTAGTGATCAGAACACACCCACTAGTGACAGAACACACCCACTAGAGACAGAACACACCCACTAGTGACAGAACACACCCACTAGTGACAGAACACACCCACTGGTGACATAACACACCCACTAGAGACAGAACACACCCACTAGAGACAGAACACACCCACTGGTGACATAACACACCCACTAGTGACAGAACACACCCACTAGAGACAGAACACACCCACTGGTGACATAACACACCCACTAGAGACAGAACACACCCACTAGTGACAGAACACACCCACTAGTGACAGAACACACCCACTGGTGACATAACACACCCACTAGTGACAGAACACACCCACTAGAGACAGAACACACCCACTAGTGACAGAACACACCCACTAGTGACAGAACACACCCACTGGTGACATAACACACCCACTAGAGACAGAACACACCCACTAGAGACAGAACACACCCACTGGTGACATAACACACCCACTAGTGACAGAACACACCCACTAGAGACAGAACACACCCACTGGTGACATAACACACCCACTAGAGACAGAACACACCCACTAGTGACAGAACACACCCACTAGTGACAGAACACACCCACTGGTGACATAACACACCCACTAGTGACAGAACACACCCACTAGAGACAGAACACACCCACTAGTGACAGAACACACCCACTAGTGACAGAACACACCCACTAGAGACAGAACACACCCACTAGAGACAGAACACACCCACTAGTGACAGAACACACCCACTGGTGACATAACACACCCACTAGTGACAGAACACACCCACTGGTGACATAACACACCCACTAGTGACAGAACACACCCACTAGTGACATAACACACCCACTAGTGACAGAACACACCCACTAGTGACAGAACACACCCACTAGTGACAGAACACACCCACTAGAGACAGAACACACCCACTAGTGACAGAACACACCCACTAGTGACAGAACACACCCACTAGTGACAGAACACACCCACTGGTGACATAACACACCCACTAGTGACAGAACACACCCACTAGTGACATAACACACCCACTAGTGACAGAACACACCCACTAGTGACAGAACACACCCACTAGTGACAGAACACACCCACTAGTGACAGAACACACCCACTGGTGACATAACACACCCACTAGTGACAGAACACACCCACTAGTGACATAACACACCCACTAGTGACAGAACACACCCACTAGTGACAGAACACACCCACTAGTGACAGAACACACCCACTAGAGACAGAACACACCCACTAGTGACATAACACACCCACTAGTGACAGAACACACCCTCTAGTGACAGAACACACCCACTAGTGACAGAACACACCCACTAGTGACAGAACACACCCACTGGTGACATAACACACCCACTAGTGACAGAACACACCCACTAGTGACATAACACACCCACTAGTGACAGAACACACCCTCTAGTGACATAACACACCCACTAGTGACAGAACACCGTAAACCCACTCTGTGTAAACGGTACAAACAGAACCAGGGTGATGAGTCGTAGCTCCAGTAATATAAATGCACGGCGAGCTTCTTTTCTTTCGGTGGACTGGAATAAGAAAGCGGGTCTCAGCTCTCTGCTCTTCTTCATCATTTCCTCCTCTGAGTCTTCGTCGATACGAAAAGCCTTTTCTTGATGATGCATGTCTGCTTCATGAAAACATCCTGACACTTTGACTCAATTTGTCTTCACAGAGAAACCTTTTCAGATTTGTTTATTTTTTTTTCCCTTTGTGGTCCATTGACTTTCTGATTGATTTGTTTTCTCCGTTAAACTTCCCTTCAAAGTAGCAGTTTTTCTCCTGCTGCAGCTCATTTATTTGTAATGAGTGTAAGACATAACATGCATTGCTACACAGTGAATTAAACCACCCAACAGGATAAAAACTGTGTGAATTAAATGAGTTATTATACTTTAAAAGCTTATAAAACGTCTAACACGGTTCAGTGATAATCATCCGATATTAGAACATATTGTCATGTTATTTAATGCTGAGGCTCAGAGGATGTCTTCCAGTCTAAAGGGTGTCCTTGAGCAGCTGTGTGTGTGTGTGTGTGTGTGTGTGTGTGTGTGTGTGTGTGTGTGTGTGTGTGTGTATGACATGAAGTGTAACAGCCCTTTGAGAGACTAGAAAGGTTTTATACGAATAGCAGCAGCTGAAGAGCTCATTTGGCTCCATAGTGAGTACCTTTATACTTCTATACTTCATACTTTTATACTTCTATACTTCATATTTTTATACTTGATACTTTTATACTTTTACTGATGTTACATTTTGAATGCAGGACTTTTACCCGTAACCGTGTTTTTTTTAATAATGTATAATATAAGTAAAAGATCGTAGTACTTCTTCCTGGTATTAATACATGTGTGTTTCATCATTAGCGAGTCACAACGTGATTGAACATTTCATTTGTATTTTATTTTTTATAATCACTTATAGACCGCTCAATCGTTATTGCTAAAATCCCATAACCTCCAAATTTCAGTCGGAAAAAACGTTGCTCCCGGCTCGATAACTGTGGATTGTGTGTTGATCCCCCCCACTAACAACACATAAACACTAACAACACAAACACTAACAACACATAAACACTAACAACACAAACACTAACAACACATAAACACTAACAACACAAACACTAACAACACATAAACACTAACAACACATAAACACTAACAACACATAAACACTAACAACACATAAACACTAACAACACATAAACACTAACAACACATAAACACTAACAACACAAACACTAACAACACATAAACACACAAACACTAACAACACATAAACACTAACAACACATAAACACTAACAACACAAACACTAACAACACATAAACACTAACAACACATAAACACTAACAACACAAACACTAACAACACATAAACACTAACAACACATACACACTAACAACACATAAACACACAAACACTAACAACACATAAACACTAACAACACATAAACACTAACAACACATAAACACATAAACACTAACAACACATAACCACTAACAACATAAACACTAACAACACATAAACACATAAACACTAACAACACATAAACACTAACAACACATAAACACATAAACACTAACAACACATAACCACTAACAACATAAACACTAACAACACATAAACACATAAACACTAACAACACATAAACACTAACAACACATAAACACTAACAACACAAACACTAACAACACATAAACACACAAACACTAACAACACAAACACTAACAACACATAAACACTAACAACACATAAACACTAACAACACATAAACACTAACAACACATAAACACATAAACACTAACAACACATAAACACATAAACACTAACAACACATAAACACATAAACACTAACAACACATAACCACTAACAACATAAACACTAACAACACATAAACACATAAACACTAACAACACATAAACACTAACAACACATAAACACATAAACACTAACAACACATAACCACTAACAACATAAACACTAACAACACATAAACACATAAACACTAACAACACATAAACACTAACAACACATAAACACTAACAACACAAACACTAACAACACATAAACACACAAACACTAACAACACAAACACTAACAACACATAAACACTAACAACACATAAACACTAACAACACATAAACACTAACAACACATAAACACATAAACACTAACAACACATAAACACTAACAACACATAAACACTAACAACACAAACACTAACAACACATAAACACTAACAACACATAAACACTAACAACACATAAACACATAAACACTAACAACACATAAACACATAAACACTAACAACACATAAACACTAACAACACAAACACTAACAACACATAAACACTAACAACACAAACACTAACAACACATAAACACTAACAACACATACACACTAACAACACATAAACACACAAACACTAACAACACAAACACTAACAACACATAAACACTAACAACACAAACACTAACAACACATAAACACTAACAACACATAAACAATAACAACACATAAACACTAACAACACATAAACACACAAACACTAACAACACAAACACTAACAACACATAAACACTAACAACACAAACACTAACAACACATAAACACTAACAACACATAAACAATAACAACACATAAACACTAACAACACATACACACTAACAACAGATAAACACACAAACACTAACAACACATAAACACACAAACACTAACAACACAAACACTAACAACACATAAACACTAACAACACAAACACTAACAACACATAAACACTAACAACACAAACACTAACAACACATAAACACTAACAACACATAAACACTAACAACACATAAACACTAACAACACATAAACACACAAACACTAACAACACATAAACACTAACAACACATAAACACACAAACACTAACAACACATAAACAATAACAACACATAAACACTAACAACACATACACACTAACAACAGATAAACACACAAACACTAACAACACATAAACACTAACAACACAAACACTAACAACACATAAACACTAACAACACAAACACTAACAACACATAAACACTAACAACACATAAACACTAACAACACATAAACACTAACAACACATAAACACTAACAACACAAACACTAACAACACATAAACACTAACAACACACAAACACTAACAACACTAACACTAACAACACATAAACACTAACAACACATAAATACTAACAACACAAACACTAACAACACTAACACTAACAACACATAAACACTAACAACACATAAACACTAACAACACATAAACACTAACAACACATAAACACTAACAACACATACACACTAACAACACAAACACACTAACAACACATAAACACTAACAACACATAAACACACAAACACTAACAACACATACACACGGTATATCGTTTTGTCAAAAGAATGTTCTGTATCAAACCGCGCCGTGAGTTTGTATTTTCAACATATTCCTCCGGGCCGATCGCTCATCAATAAGTCCTCCTGGTCCTGGATCGGGGCCGGCGGCGGTCGGTACTGTGCCTCTGAGCCGGGTCCTGGGCCCTGACCCGGTCTCCGGTCTGAGTCCAGGTCCTGAGCTGAACCCTAACCCTGTTGTAGTTTCTGAGGATCTCTTCAGGGATCACGACGTCTGATACACGATGAGAACACATAATGTCCTGGATTTGACACACACACACACACACACACACACACACACACACACACACACACACGCTGCAGCAGCTTTTAGTAGCAGACAGGGATGAGTGTGTTGTGCTTACTTGGATGTTTTCAGGCCCACAGAGCGCCGCTGATCCATTAATGCATTAATGAAGGAAAACAACACACACACACACACACACACACACACACCAAGCTGCTGTTTCATAACAAAGCAGCTGTGTTTGCTGGAGCCCTCTGCGTGTGGGCGTCGCCCAGCTGGGCTTTTATGAGCGAGCCCGTGAAGGTGAGCGTGCCAGATATCTGCCGGGAAAGCTGCCGCGGCCGCCAGGCGAGCGTGGAGACGACCCGCCGGGCTCCACACCAACGCTTTCTGTTGGCCGGGCTTATGATGGGGACGTTTCAACAGAAACATTTCACTGGAAATGTCTGCTTTCAAACCCCGGCGGGTGGAGAGTGTTCCTGATGCCGAGGAGCAGCGATCCCCGTCCGGTCTCCACAGGAAGCAGAAGTTGTTTTCCACAAGACGAGACGGACGAGATCTACTTCCTTGTACCGCGGGGACATCGGTTCATGAGCCGCTGCATCGCACTGGATTCACTCAGTGCGCTCAGATTCACAGGGCAAACAAAGATGGCGGCATCTCGTCCCGCCTTCTGCGCTACGTTTAGCTCGTTAGCGGCGGAAGCGCAACCTCGTAAAACGCCCCCCCTGTGGTCGGGCGTCCATCGGCTCCGTTTCAAGTCCGTTAGCTCGTTAAAGCGCTAACGGCCGCGATGGCGCCCGACGTTTGGAGGCCCCGGCGATGCGGGTCGGCGGCGGTTTCGTGGACTCTGTGGGAGGTCTGGGCGTTGATTACTTATTGACACACTCTACTGAACCACAGCTCTCTGTTTGCACTCGACACCTCTCCTCCCAAGGCTGTCAGAACCAGAACGTAGAGGTTTAAACCCCTCGTTTTGGTCAGGAAGGTGAATTGGTGTCTCCTCGGCATCCGTCTGTAAAACCCGAGCCCGCTGAGAGATGACTACTGTCTCTTTTAACGGTGCCAGCCTTCCTGTGTGTCTTTCCCCTGCCGCTGTGGCTCACTTATGTAACGCTCGTCGTCGGTTTTATGGGCTCTGCAGCAGCCGGCGTCGCTCCGGCTCTGAGAGGAGATCACAGGGAATTTGCGCAGCCGGTAAAAATATGTTCCTCCGCCGCGACGTGAGGAGTCCCGACGCGCTGCCGGGAGGGAGGTCATACCGGGGGTCATACTGGTGCTGCAACTGGTCCGCAGCACCACCAGGGAGAGTTCAGTGTTGGGAAAACCCTCCAGGACAAACTGGGAATCCGGGGTGACAAAAGTAGACCGACTTGGTTTTGAATCACGAGGATAAAGGTGTTCTGTTCGGGCTTCTTGTCAAACATCTCCTCTTCTGTTTCTTCTGGAACGGACTGAATTAACTTGTCTGTTGTGATTTGGTTTGTGCGTCAGTGCTTCAGTTTGGATTGAATGTTGATGTCACCGCGACCTTGTGAGGTCGGGACTCCCAAACACAGGTGTTCTCCGTCCAAATCAGTCAAGAACGTTGGTTCTTTTCTAGTGTGAAATGTTGTGGGATGATTTGTGACTTCTTTACAAAGAGGGAAAGAGCCTTCAGTAATAACTGCAAAGGTTCAGGATGAATGTAAAGTAACTGTGTCAGTGTTTCCCCTGATACAACGGTAGGGGAAACACTGTGTGTCGTTTATTTTGGGGGAGTGAAACCAATCGGAGGATCACAGAAGTGAAAACACGACTCATCCTGTCAGAACTCCACACAATAATAATATTCTTTCTCTGCAGAAATGGGACACGCATCGTGAATCCTAATTTCCTGGGATCTGCACACACACACACACACACACACACCCTCATATCTGACTCTAACAAGAAATAAGTGTGATTTCAAAAGGAAACTTAAGGCAGCAATAATCAGAAAGGAAATTAGTGTAGATTAGGTTATTACTTGAGGTATTTAGGCATTTTTATAATTTTTCTTTGAATGTAAATGTTGTTCCTAAGTCTGTGTTTTTGTTCACCAACATTGATCAGGCTGTACTGCATTTTATGATTTGTATTGTAATGCTTTTGCCTGGACCCCAGGAAGAATAGTCTCCACTACGGTGTAGTAATAACAAATAACAAATAACAAATAACACACACTGCAACAGGCGCTCAGTCAGTCGCGGCTGCAAAATAAACGGGGTAACAGAGTCCACACGAAACCGCCGGTTTGTTCTGGTTTTGGAGCTCCGAGCCGTCGGCGCGAGGGAGCCCCGGAATTTTTGATTATTACGAGAAAGTGTCTGCGGCGCCTTTTTGTTGTCGGATCAAATGTTAGTCTCAAAA
>JBAMJR010000253.1:837500-875000 GCA_038501785.1 Myoxocephalus aenaeus | reverse complement strand
CTGGTCCTCACCTAGACCCTGGTTCTCTCCTAGACCCTGGTCCTCACCTAGACCCTGGTCCTCTCCTAGACCCTGGTTCTCTCCTAGACCCTGGTCCTCTCCTAGACCCTGGTCCTCACCTAGACCCTGGTCCTCACCTAGAAACTGGTTCTCTCCTAGACCCTGGTCCTCTCCTAGACCCTGGTCCTCTCCTAGACCCTGGTCCTCACCTAGACCCTGGTTCTCTCCTAGACCCTGGTCCTCACCTAGACCCTGGTTCTCTCCTAGACCCTGGTCCTCTCCTAGACCCTGGTCCTCACCTAGACCCTGGTCCTCTCCTAGACCCTGGTCCTCACCTAGACCCTGGTTCTCTCCTAGACCCTGGTCCTCACCTAGACCCTGGTCCTCTCCTAGACCCTGGTTCTCTCCTAGACCCTGGTCATCTCCTAGACCCTGGTCCTCACCTAGACCCTGGTTCTCTCCTAGACCCTGGTCCTCTCCTAGACCCTGGTCCTCTCCTAGACCCTGGTCCTCACCTAGACCCTGGTGCTCTCCTAGACCCTGGTCCTCACCTAGACCCTGGTTCTCTCCTAGACCCTGGTTCTCTCCTAGACCCTGGTTCTCTCCTAGACCCTGGTTCTCTCCTAGACCCTGGTCCTCACCTAGACCCTGGTCCTCTCCTAGACCCTGGTTCTCTCCTAGACCCTGGTCCTCACCTAGACCCTGGTTCTCTCCTAGACCCTGGTTCTCTCCTAGACCCTGGTCCTCTCCTAGACCCCCCACTGCCTGGACATGGTGAGCGGCCTCGGTCTGTCGTACGCTGTGTGTTTCTAACCACGCCGCTCTGCATCGGCCAATCAGCTTGTAGCTCCGTCACTGCGAGCTAAACCCTCAAAGTCACGACTGTTTTGGATAAAAGAGTCAGCTAAATGAAATGTAATGTAATGCCGGTAACGGTATCCGGGCCGACCGACGCGGTTTTATTAGACCACAAGAAAAGGTAACGACCTAAATGTAGTTTGATTTAATTAAGAGTTAATTGGCAGCTTCAAATAGTAAAGGCTCATTGGACTGTTTCAGGCAACAGGGTAACAAGCGGGTGTTTTATTTACCGTAAAAGTCGGGTTAAAAGACGTTACTACCTTCGGTGGGTGTCCCCGCTAGCTCCCCGCTGTAGCCAGCTAGCGCTGCTGCTAGTTCCCAGCTAACTTCCACTAGCGCTCGCTAGTTCCCCGCTAGCTCTCACTAGCTCCCCACTAGCTCTCGCTAGTTCCCCGCTAGCTCTCACTAGCTCCCCGCTAGCTCCCGCTAGTTCCCCGACAACCACCGAAGGTAGCGGGACCAGCCCCGGCTCGACGCCCGACTTGGGCCGCGGGGCAGTAGCAGCAGCAGCGGGGAGCTAGTAGCAGCGCTAGCTTGCTACAGCGGGGACACCCACCAAAGGTAGTAGCGGCCTGTAACCCGACTTTTACGGTAAATCTCTGTTCCTTGTGTTTAAAACCTAAAGATCAGGCTCCAATAATGTTATCGGTATTCTACTATTTGTAGAATTAGATTCCAGCGGTTTCTGACTGATTGTTTCAGACTTGTGTCCAAAAGTCTAAATTAATTGGAGAAAAAAAGAGGGATGTCATCATTTATAAAGAATTACACCATGTTTTTATCTGAAGAAATATTCTGCTTCAATTCAGATTTGTTGACGTTCAGCCTTTCTCCTTCAGAGCTACATTCCTTCCAGAAAAAAAAGAAAGGAATTGCTTCAGATGTGCGAGTCAGATTTAAGTCAATGGCATCCGCCGACAAACCCCGCAGTGCAATTAATTAAAGCGGTAAAGGTCGTTATCGCCGCTGTCTTGTCGGTAACAAATAAAAGGAACGAGCCGGAACCAGGATCGCTGTCGGGGCCGTGAAGGTGTTAATCTTTCGATTGGATCTCGTTAACGTTCTGAGTTTACGTTGTGTCGGAGAGAGATTAGCTAGGTCGTGATGAATGACCCTCCCTCCCTCCCCCGAGACTCATGGCCATGAATTATTAAAGCGCCATCATAAATAACTCACCGTAATGAGGGTGTGCTTACACGCTGCGGGTCAGGGGAGAGGAGGAGGAAGAGGAAGAGGAAGAGGAAGGGGTGATTGAGAGGGAGCAGTTTGACCTTGCATTAGAAGCTGCGTTCGAGGGGTTTTCTTCTTCTTCTTTCCTCCCTCTCTCTTCCTCCCAGAGACGGGGATCCGACCCTATGAGCACGCGGCATACATGTCAGAGTGGAGGAGCGCCGGCTGCATCGAGGCCGCGCCGACACTGGCAGCAGCACAGGTCGCTTCAGGTGTTCGCTGTCACCGCGCAGCCGGGAATGGATCCCAAAAAACAAGCCCCTTGCTCCAGAATGTCTGAGCGAGGAAGTCGGGGGGGGGGGGGAGATAGAGACACACACACACACACTCAGCACCGGGTGTTGAATTAAAGAACGGTGTGTGTGTTCAAGTTCAAAGAAAATCTCTTTGCTCTGGATTTCGTCGGCTGCTTCCTCCTGCGAGTTCACTGTCAACAACATGTTGGATCCGCTTCTCTGCAGTTAAACAGCACGACGACGATAAGATGAGGATGAAGATGATAACGATGATAAGATGATGATGAAGATGACGCTGATAACAACGATTGCGGCGATAACGGCAATGATGATAATAACGAAGATAACGACGATAATGATGATAACCACGATAGCAGCGATAATGATGATAACGATGATAGCGACGATGATGATGAAGGCGATAACGCCGATAATAATGATAACGATGATAGCGATGATAACGAAGATAACGACGATAATGATGATAACCACGATAGCGGCGATAATGATGAAAACAACGATAGCGACGATGATGATGAAGGCGATAACGATGATAATAATGATAACGATGATAGCGATGATAACGAAGATAACGACGATAATGATGATAACCACGATAGCGGCGATAATGATGAAAACAACGATAGCGACGATGATGATGAAGGCGATAACGATGATAATAATGATAACCACGATAGCGGTGATAGCGGCGAAAACGACAATAACGACGATAGCGGTGATAACGCTGATAATGATGATAGCGGCGATAGCGGCGCTAACGACGATAGCGGTGATAGCGGCGCTAACGACGATAGCGGTGATAACGCCGATAATGACGATAACGACGATAGCGGCGCTAACGACGATAGCGGTGATAACGGCGCTAACAACGATAGCGGCGATAGCGGCGATAATGATGATAACGTACGATAGCGGCGATAACGACGATAATGACGATAGCGGCGATAACGTAAATGACGATGATAACGGCGATAACAATGGTAACGACGGTAACGACGGTAACGACGGTGATAGCGACGATGATAACAATCCGTCGAATCAGTTTTCCAATAGTTCAGAATCAAACAGCTGAATATTGTGAGGTGTGCTTTGAAATTTAGACATTCAGACATGAAGCACGTGGAGGGAGATTTACACGAAAACATCAGATTCGTGTTTACATGAAAAAACACTTTAAACAATACTTCTCTCTACTGACCACCAGGGGGCGACCTGGACTTTCACCCAGGAGACTGCTCCCCGTCATATGTGTATTGCGTAACTTGCATAACAATTTGAACCGTCGCCGCGACCTTTCCCTAAACCTTAACCGGGTCGCTCTGCTCGCTGGTAGGAAAACGCTGGACAAATAACCCGTAGGTTTTTTGTACGCTATCGTATGAAAACACCGTTTTTTTCTTTTCTTTCGGCGCCTCAATGACAAAAATAAACCAATTTCAAAAACCAGAGCGGGTGAATCTTAAAACGCAGTGAAGTATTTATGTTGCTCCTCAGCAGATGGTGGCTGTTTCAAATCCACTTTACTAATGCATGTGTGTAGCTGGCAGATATATTGCTCAATGGGAACATAATTAACTGTTTAATAATGTTGGGCTCAGAGACAGTTCATGGTCTGATTAGTGATTCAGTAGCAAACTTACTTTAACTCATTGTTTCAGTCATGAAAGAGTTAATTTACTCCACTGCCTTCTTATTGTCTCATTATTCTTACTGCGACACATTGGGCCTCCTGCAGCAACGACCTTCTCTTTATTTATTATGCAGTGTTAAATAAAGTGACTCAAAGTCAACGGGGTTGTTGGACGGTGAAAACAAGATGTTTGTAAAACAAGGTGTGCGAACAAAAGAAGGAGAAACGTAGTTCTCTGGACGCTTTTAAAGAACCAGGATGACGCTTCCTTGAGGTTTTATTCTTCTGAAGTCTCATCGTTTGGCCTCAAACTGTTGTTTGTCTGTCATTACAAGGAAAAGAGCCTCTCAATCAGTTGTGATGCTGGTGAATGAATATGAATATAAAATATGAATACCGGCTAACGTGTTTGAAGGAGAGTTACCGAAAGTCCTTCCTTCCCGCTGCTGTCAGGCTGCATAACAAGCTGAAACATTACAAAACACTTATAACACTTTAATCACTTTAGCCACTTTAATTAAGTTCATCTGTTTTACTGTTTATTGATATTACTTGATTTTATATTACATTTTTCTATTTACTATGTGTCTCTTGTGTGCACTGCTGCTGTAATCCTGCAATTTCCCTACTGCGGGACTAATACAGGATTATCTTATCTTCTCTGATATAACAGAGAACTGCTTGTTTCCAGGTGTTGGACTGAAGACGCTCCAGCTCTTTAAGTGGCTCCATGACATTTATGCTGATTCATGACGCTGATGAGGCGGGCCGACCGTCTCAAAGGTCACGGGGTTGTAAAGGCCGCGGGTTTAATTCCTGCAGGAGTCCATTTGGCCTCCTCTCTGAACGTCCTTGAGCTTCTCTCTAACGTCTCTCTCTCTCTCTCCCCAGAGGTCGTTCCGATCGTTTGCGAACGACGACCGCCATGTCATGGCCAAGCACGCCAGCATCTACCCGGCGCCGGAGGAGCTGGAGGCCGTCCAGACGCTGGTGTCCACCGTGGAGGGAGCCCTCAAGAAGGTCTCCGATTGGATGGACGGCCTCCACGGATCCTCGGGGAAGACCGGGGAGGAAGACGCCGCTGAGACGAAGTACGTCCCGCTCAACGGGTTCTTATTGATTAACCCTTCTGAACCCAAAAGCACTGCCGGGGTCTCACATTTCACTCTCTGCAGTATAAAGGTTCTGCTCCTCTCTGGATGCAGAACCTTCATGACGACAAGCAGAGAAAATGGAGGCTTTAGGGGCCTGAAGTTCAGTCAAAGTTTCTCTGATTTGTTGTCACGTGGCTGTTGGGCTCAGATGAATCCGTCATGGCGTCTTAGTTTCACTGAGGAGCTCAGAATTTATTGTTTTTTACACAATCTGATTAAAGCAAGCGGTTTATTTGGGGCGAGATTTAAAATCAGACACGAAGAATTAAATGTCGCTGATGAAATGTCACAATTTAAAAGTTTCATTTTGGTTTCTTTTTTCTGACGAAAGTGCATTCAAGGACCGTCGTAAAAGATGAAACTCTGACGTCTAATAAAGCTTTTTACTCTTTCATTTCACATCTCCTTTACCTAAATTTGTGATATTTCATCAAAAACATTTTATTCTACGCTCTCGTTTAAAATCTCGCTCCGAATAAACCGTTTGAGGTAAATCAGTGAAGCTCCAGGCTGCTGAGCAGAGAGGCTGTCAATAAAGGCTGTTCTTTCCTACGTTTTTAACACTTTTGGACAACTTATATAAATGTTGGATTTATAGATTACATTGTTTTCCTATTTCTGTAAAATAAACAGGGTTCTTACGGTCATGGAAAACCTGGAAAAGTCATTGAAAAAAAAAAATTGTTCTCATTGTTAGTTTAAATACTACATTTACTCACTTTTTCATGTTTACACCCAGATTTCACTAAATGTTTGCTCATGGATATTTGGTTTAAAGTCATGGAAAGTCATGGAAGTCCATTGGTCAGGATGTGTCTGACCCCTGCTCCGCCCCTCAGGCCCGACGGGGCGCCGGCGCTGTGCGGCGTGACGCGCGTGGGCCTGGTGGCCAAAGGGCTGCTGATCAGAGGCGACGTGGACCTGGAGCTGGTGCTGATGTGCAGAGAGAAGCCCACCAAGCTGCTGCTGCACGCCGTCAGCGCCAACCTGCCGCTGCAGATCCAGGTACGCTCGGCCCCGCCTCCGGCGCCGCTGAGGGAGCGACCTCCAGGCGCTCAAAAGGCGTCTTTGTGACTCGAGGCTCAGTGGAAAGTCTCCACAGAGAAGCACCAGGAAGCGCTTTGTGTGCGATGAAAGCACGAGAGCTTGAGTGGTGACATTCTGAAGAGACCAGAATAACAGGACACATATTACACGTGGTAGACGGAGTATATAGAATACATTAAGGAGTATTTATACTTTAAATAGACTCACACAAAGGTGCAGAATTCTTTACATCTTGCTCCATTCTGTTTGTGTTGGAAAAGGAAGCTTTGAGACATGAAAATATCCTGTTCTCTCTCTCTCTCTCTCTCTCTCTCTCTCTCTCTCTCTCTCTCTATATATATATATATACATATATATATGCTTCAGATTATTAGAAATATTATTAGAAATGCTGCCAAATGTTCAAAATTGATGGAAAAACACTGATATAATAAGTAAAAAATACCGTAGAAATACATTCAAAGCATTTGGTGCCTTTAGAGCTTTTTGACACTCACAGTATTTTCAAATATTTAGTTTTCTAACAACTAATAATATATTATAATGATCCTTGTAAACAGTCAGGTCAGAGTGACACGTTGAGCCCCTCTGGTTTGTTTCACGGTCTAAAGCTGTAATCTCCTCGCTCCGTATTAAGAGCTGCCTCATTATAACGAGCAGTCACATCTTCTGAGAGATGGATTCGTTTCAGTAATTATTCTATTACACCTCCAACAAAAAACCCTCTGTACACACACACACACACACACACACACACACACACACACACACACACACATTGTTTTATTGATACTTCAACCCACCCCAATCATAATAAGAACAGATGAACTCCTCCTCAAAGGAGTTTGTGAGCGGAACATTCCCCACAATAACGACGATGTCACCGAGGGAGAAACAAATCATTTCTGTTCTCAAACTGGATGAAAGGATGATTTTAAATCGGGCGGAGAAACGATGTCCCTAGAACACTAATGTTAAAAATACTCATACCATCACTAACGTCGGTTATATTTCCCCCTATATAATGAACCTGATAAATATATTAAAATACAACAATACGAGGCAAGTTGAAGTACTCTTCCTTTATTTTACCCCGCCCACCTTCAATATGACACGCCTACCTTCAATAAGACACGCCCACCTTCAATAAGACACGCCTACCTTCAATAAGACACGCCCACCTTTAATAGGACACACCCACCTTCAATAGGACATGCCTACCTTTAATAAGACACGTCCACCTTTAATAGGACACACCCACCTTCAATATGACACGCCTACCTGCAATAAGACATGCCCACCGTCAATAGGACATGCCTGCCTTCAATAAGACACGCCTACCTTCAATAAGACACGTCCACCTTTAATAGGACACACCCACCTTCAATATGACACGCCTACCTGCAATAAGACACGGCCACCTTCAATAAGACACGCCCGCCTACAATAAGACATGCCCACCGTCAATAGGACATGCCTGCCTTCAATAAGACACGCCTACCTTCAATAAGACACGCCCACCTTTAATAGGACACACCCACCTTCAATAGGACATGCCTACCTTCACTAAGACACGCCTACCTCCAATAGGACACACCCGCCTACAATAAGACATGCCCGCCTTCAATAAGACACGTCTAACTTCAATAAGACACGCCTACCTTCAATAAGACACGGCCACCTTCACTAAGATACGCCTACCTTCAATAGGACATGCCCACCTTCAATAAGACACGCCTACCTACAATAAGACACGCCTACCTTCAATAGGACACGCCCACCTTCACTAAGACACGTCTACCTTCAATAAGACACGCCTAACTTCAATAGGACACGCCCATCTTCAATAAGACACGCCCATCTTCAATAGGACACGCCCATCTTCAATAAGACACGCCCGCCTTCAATAAGACACGCCCACCTTCAATAGGACACGCCCATCTTCAATAGGACACGCCCATCTTCAATAAGACACGCCCGCCTTCAATAAGACACGCCCACCTTCAATAGGACACGCCCATCTTCAATAAGACACGCCCGCCTTCAATAAGACACGCCTGCCTTCAATAAGACACGCCCACCTTCAATAAGACACGCCTGCCTTCAATAAGACACGCCTGCCTTCAATAAGACACGTCCATCTTCAATAAGACATGCCCGCCTTCAATAAGACACGCCTGCCTTCAATAAGACATGCCCGCCTTCAATAAGACACGCCTGCCTTCAATAAGACACGCCCACCTTCAATAAAACACGCCTGCCTTCAATAAGACACGCCCACCTTCAATAAGACACGCCTGCCTTCAATAAGACACGCCTGCCTTCAATAAGACATGCCCGCCTTCAATAAGACACGCCTGCCTTCAATAAGACACGCCCACCTTCAATAAAACACGCCTGCCTTCAATAAGACACGCCCACCTTCAATAAGACACGCCTGCCTTCAATAAGACACGCCTGCCTTCAATAAGACATGCCCGCCTTCAATAAGACACGCCTGCCTTCAATAAGACATGCCCGCCTTCAATAAGACACGCCTGCCTTCAATAAGACACGCCCACCTTCAATAAAACACGCCTGCCTTCAATAAGACACGCCCACCTTCAATAAAACACGCCTGCCTTCAATAAGACACGCCCATCTTCATTGAAAATAATAAAAGCACTTCCTCGGGTGAAGCTCCCCCTCCGTTAAAGTGTCTGCGTGGTGACGATGAAGGTGAATCAGGAGTCTTCATAGAGGACGTCCTCTATCCGCGGGGTGAAAGTCAGAGTTTTTCCTCCGGGACGCGTTCCACTCTGTGTCTTCATGTCTTTGCAGACGATGACGGAGGACGAGTACGAGGTGCGGTCCTGCGTCCCCGAGGCGGCCATCTTGGTCTGCAGCACCAAAGAGCCCCGGCTCACGCTGAAGATCACCCTCTCCTCCCTGACCATGAGGGAGGAGCCCGGCGCCGCAGAGGAAGGTACTGACTTCCTGTTGGGGAGGATGACCTTCATCTGACCTCTGAATGACATCACTGTGACACCGGAGAGAGAGAACACGGAGGAGAGGAACGCTGAGAGGGAGAGGGAGGGGAAAAGGAGAAGAGGGGATGTGGATCTGATAGAGAGGGAGAGGGAAAGAGGGAGGGAGAGAGAGAGAGGGAGGGAGAGAGGGAAAGAGAGATAGAGGGGGGAGAGAGAGAGGGAGGGAGGGAGAGATAGAGGGGGGAGAGAGAGAGGGAAGGAGAGAGAGAGGGAGGGAGGGAGAGATAGAGGGAGGGAGAGAGAGAGAGAGAGAGAGAGAGAGAGGGGGAGAGGGGAGGGAGAGAGGGGGAGAGGGAGAGAGGGGGAGAGGGAGGGAGAGAGGGAAAGAGATATAGAGGGGGGAGAGAGGGAGGGAAGGAGAGAGAGAGAGAGAGAGAGGGGGGACAGGGAGGGAGAGAGAGTGGGGGAGAGAGAGAGAGGGAGGGGGGGAAAGAGGGAGGGGGGAGAGAGAGTGAGGGAGAAAGAGAGAGGGAGAGAGAGAGAGAGATACACGTCTGTGTCAGGTGTACTGGTGTGTGTGTGTGTGTGTGTGTGTGTGTGTGTGTGTGTGTGTGTGTGTGTGTGTGTGTGTGTGTGTGTGTGTGTGTGTGTGTGTGTGGTCAAACTCATGTTTCGTCCTGTCTCTCCAGAGGAGGGCCGTCGGGACAAGGAGCAGCAGGATGAGAAGAAAGAGGAAGAGGAAGAGGAGGAAGACGTCCTGGACAGGAAGAAGTGCCGGGCGGCGCTGGCGGCGCTCCGACACTCCAAATGGTTCCAGGTGAGAACAGCTGTGTCTGTGTATTATATTGTATTATATCTTATTATATTTTATTATATTGTATTATACTGTATTATATCTTATTATATTTTATTATATTGTATTATACTGTATTATATCTTATTATGTTTTATTATATCTTATTATGTGTGTGTGAATCGTGATGAGAACCCTCAGGAAGCAGCTGTTGCTTCACCGCTCTAAACACAAGGACGGGTTTACTTTCAGGGATTTTAAACTTGTTTAAAGTAGTTTAACATCCCAGAATATTCAGCGTGTTTCATTGTACTGTAATTTATTCCAACACTTCTTTTGTCTACTTCATGATTTATGATGGTGTGGTTCTTTTATTATATATTTGAGCTGAGTAGGCACAATGAGTTGTATTATTCATTAATAATTTAGTATTATTTGAGGCACTTTCATAACCTTATGGAATGCTGGACATCTTTTTATAGTTCGGTACGCGTGCCTCATGTTTCTGGACACCTACGCTTCTTGTGATTCCAGCTGTGCGCTCTGTTTCCAGATCAGACCGCCACAGCAAACCAGACTTTTGTCAGACAAAAACAAACGACAGCAAAATCCAGGCAACTCACCGATGACGCCTCATATTGATCCATAAATCCATAACTTTCCGGCAACAACGGCGTTGTTACGTCGTAAAGGTCCAATACAAAAGAATCCCATAAAAGATTCAGTCCAAAACACGTGATTACATCCATAAATATCCATCAACTGGTGTTGCATCATTTCATATCAGCTGGAAGATATGAAAGAATATCTTTTTTGTTTTTAGAAGAAAAGCAAGTTTGCATGAGAGCACAGACGAAAACTCGGTATCCGCCCAAATCCAACCTTTCAAATGAAACCTCACTTGAACCAATAGGAGCTTCATGTCCTGACTGACAGGCTACACGAGCCAACCAGAAGCTACGTTGAAGTACAGGCTCAGCCTCTCTCTCCTCACGTGGATCAAGCCTGTCACAGCCAATGAAATTGCCTAAAAAACGGGTCTAAACAAAAGGGGGTGGAGCTGATCCCAACAGCCTTCAGCTTCACCAGAACAGACTGCTGCTGACAGATCCTCAGTTTGGCATTGAATTAGCATGAAAATGCATTTATACTTCATTTTCTCTGTGTCAGCAATACTGGTAGTAAATATGAATAGTACCTCTATACGTTTGCAAGACTATAACCCTTTTTAATAGATATATAGTTATATCTATATAAGTATATATATCATGCATATTTTCAGTCTCAAAATGGAAACATGTGTAAAATATTAATTTTCTGTGATATTGTTATCTGCTTTTTACTTAGACTAGATAAGGCTTCAGGCTATGGTTCCATTGTGTTTTCCTGTTCATAAGTCCCATTCATAGTCATCTACAGGCATCTATTTGCAAAGAAATGTTCAGGCGGAAATAAAAACCTTATAATTTATGTGTTCAAACTTATATAACTCAGTGTCAGCAGCACTTAAAGTGATTCTGACTATTGAGGGTAAAAAGCTTCAGAGTGTTACCTTTCAAAAGAGACCAAGACCATGCAGTTACTCCACATAGTTCAAGTACAGCTTCCAATTTACTTTGGGTATAACTCTCTCTCTCTCTCTCTCTCTCTCTCTCTCTCTCTCTCTCTCCATGTCTCTCTCTCTCTCTCTCTCTCTCTCTCTCTCTCTCTCTCAGGCCAGAGTCACGGACCTCAAGTCTTGCGTCGTCGTCTTGAGGATCTTCAGGGACGTCTGCAACCGAGTGGCCGGCTGGCAGCCGCTCAAAGGACGGGTAGGTCCGGTGTGTGTGTGTGTGTGTGTGTGTGTGTGTGTGTCGTCAGCTTGTCGGAGGGACCAGAATAGGTTCAAGTCCCTCTGTGTCCGTCCTCTGCAGCCTCTGGAGCTGATCTGTGAAAAGGCCGTGGCCACCTGTAACCGTCCTCTGGGTCCGGGCGAAGCCCTGCGGCGCGTCATGGAGTGCATCGCCTCGGGGGTCCTGCTGCCAGGTCAGTGTGGGGGGTTCATACGCTCATGTGTTATATTCATGTGTTCATGACGTTCATTCACGCTGAGTTTGAAATAATGAATATGCTTTTAAAAGAAAGACGCTCAAAATATAAGCAGGCATCCATACAGGCATCTATATAAATGTTTATTCTTTTAATCAAACTATTGTCTCATTCATTTGAGTCATTTAAGGTTTACTGTATGCTTTGTGTTCTCATTGTTAGTTTAAATACTACATTGACTCACTTGTTTATTTGTTGTCGTTGTGGTCCAGGAGGTCCAGGAGTTCACGACCCCTGTGAGAGGGAACCCGTCGACGTCCTGTCCGGCCTCGGCGCCCAGCAGGCCGACGACATCACGGACAGCGCACAGGTCGGGCCTCTTTACCCATCAGCCCCCTCTGCTGCCCTCAGGGGGCCGTTTGTTTGCACATCCTCGGTTCCTTTCCTCGTCTCCTCTCCTCGTGTCTTAGTAGGAGTCGTGACGTCACCTCGTTGGTTTGAGGACGTTACGGCATTTTGCCCGTCGCCATCTTGTTTTTTTTTGCAACCCGTGAACAGGAAGTGACCATATTAGGATTGAGGAGGAGCGACGTAGAGACTTCTATACAACCAGAGGAGTCGCCCCCTGGTGGTCAGGAGAGAGAATGCAGCTTTAACACATGAAGCATAGACTTCTATACAACCAGAGGAGTCGCCCCCTGGTGGTCAGGAGAGAGAATACAGTTGTTATACATATATGTTCATTTAGCAGACCATAAAGCAGGGGATGCTTTAGGGGCGGGGCTAAAGGTGATTGACTCCTCAGTCACTTCCTGTTTACTGGTTTCAAGAAAACAAGATGGCGACATCAAAATCCGCAAACTCAAGCTTATCGTCCACTTTGTGGCAGTAGCTCCCTGACCTGCACACAGCAGAGCTTTAAAATGAGATGTGTTAAGATGTCTCTCCCCCTCTCTCTCTCTCCCCCCCTCCCCCTCTCTCTCTCTCTCTCTCTCTCTCTCTCTCTCTCTCTCTCTCTCTCTCTCTCTCTCTCTCCCTCTTTCCTTTGTCTATAATTCATGAATCGTTTGTTTACTCGATCACACGACTTTACCTCGATGATTAAACTTCATCGATCGAGAATAAATGATACTGACTTCTGTTGCTTTACGTGTGTGTGTGTGTGTGTGTGTGTGTGTGTGTGTGTGTGTGTGTGTGTGTGTGTGTGTGTGTGTGTGTGTGTGTGTGTGTGTGTGTGTCTTTCAGCATGCGTTACGCCTCCAGGCCTTTGGACAGCTTCACAAGGTCTTGAATATTGATCCTCTCCCCGCCAGCAAACCCTCACCGAGGCGGTTAGAAGGTGTGTGTGTGTGTGTGTGTGTGTGTGTGTGTGTGTGTGTGTGTGTGTGTGTGTGTGTGTGTGTGTTCCTTATTTTTATTCTACTTACAATACTTAAGTTATAAAGTGTCCGTGTATCGCACGATAAGCTGTGATGTCTGTTATACTGGTTGTGTCATACTGGTTGTGTCGTACTGGTTGTGTTGTACTGGTTGTGTTGTACTGGTTGTGTTATACTGGTTGTGTTGTACTGGTTGTGTTGTACTGGTTGTGTTGTACTGGTTGTGTCATACTGGTGATACTGGTGTGTTGTGGCTCTGCAGGCGGTCAGAAGAGGCTCCGGGACGACGTTGGGTCGGACGACAGAGACTTCATCAAGAGGATGAAAGGTGACTTTGAAGAAGTGTGTGTGTGTGTGTGTGTGTGTGTGTGTGTGTGTGTGTGTGTGTGTGTGTGTGTGTGTGTGTGTGTGTGTGTGTGTGTGTGTGAGCTACAGTTGTCTGTAAACGAAAGCTTTCTGACAGTCTTTGTGTAAAAGCTGGAAGAGTCGGTGGAGCTGAACGAGGCGAGCAGCGGACGCTCTGTGTGTGTGTGTGTGTGTGTGTGTGTGTGTGTGTGTGTGTGTGTGTGTGTGTGTGTGTGTGTGTGTGCCGTCAGGCGGCGTTTCTCTTCCTCTCCGCATCAGAGGGTTCGTTGTCGGCCGGCGTTTAAGATGCAGCCGTCAGTCTGACGTCTGCACCGGATCTACCGGGGGCCGGTCCGGTGCGTCGGCCGGCGGTTTGATCCCGGGGAGACAGACGGGTCCTGGAGCAGCCAGAACATTAAAGTTATCAGATAAACGCTGAAGAGATGATGAGGCTGCTGGAGCAGAAGAAGAGCTTCAGAGGTTATGAGGAGTCAGAGGCCTCTCTCTCTCGCTCGCTCACACACACACACACACACACACACACACACACACACACACACACACACACACTCTCTCTCCCTCAGTGCATTAGCCCCTCCCCCTCTCCTCCCAGCTGTTCATCTCCTCCATATTCATTCTGAACCTCTCAAGTATCCGTCAGTCGAGACTTCAGGACAAAAGACGAGTGTGTGTGTGTGTGTGTGTGTGTGTGTGTGTGTGTGTGTGTGTGTGTGTGTGTGTGTGTGTGTGTGTGTGTGTGAGTCTCATGGGTCCCGTTCTGCCCTCAGTGCTGGACTGGAGGATGACCGACCCGAACCACCCCATGAACGCCCTGATGCGGGTGAACCAGGTGCACCCGGGCCTCCGGTACCGCCTGCTGTCCCAGACCGGCCCGGTCCACGCGCCGGTCTTCACCATGAGTGTGGAGATCCAGGGGACCAGCTACCGGGCCACCGGGCCCTCCAAGAGGACCGCCAAGCTGCAGGTGGCCCTCAAGGTACTCAGCCTGGACAACGCACAGAGAAGCGTCCCATAGTCTATCATATATATATATTTTTATTTTTATTTTTTATTTATTTTTAATATATTTTATATATATATATATAAAAATATATATATATATATAAATATAAAAAAAGAGTCAAATAAACTCTTTTTAAGTTTTCCTCCTCATCCACCTTCTCTTTCTCATCTTCTTCCTCCTCATCTTCCTCTTCTTCCTCCTTCTCCCCCTCCTCCTTCTCCTCTTCCACCTCCTCTTCCTCCTTTTCCTCCTCCTAATCCTCCTCTTCTTCCTCCTACTCTTCCCCCTCTTCCTTCTCCTCTTCCTCCTCTTCCACCTCCTCTTCATCCTCTTCATCTTCCTCCTCCTTCTCTTCCTCCTCCTAATCCTCCTTCTCTTCATCTTCCTCCTCCTCCTCATCTTCCTCCTCCTCTTCCTCCTCCTCCCCCTCTTCATCATCCTCCTCCTCCTCCTCTTCTTCCCCCTCTTCCTCCTCCCTCTCCTCCTCCTCTTCTTCCTCCTCTTCATCTTCCTCCTCCTCCTCCTCCTCCTCTTCCTCCTCCTCCCCCTCTTCATCATCATCCTCCCCCTCCTCTTCTTCCCCCTCTTCCTCCTCCCTCTCCTCCTCCTCTTCATCTTCTTCCTCCTCCTCCTCTTCATCTCCTCCCTCTCCTCCTCCTCTTCTTCCTCCTCCTCCTCCTCCTCCTCCTCCTCCTCCTCCTCCTCCTCAGGCGCTGCAGGCTCTGGGCTTCGTTCTCTCAGGCGATGGAGACCTGGACTCGCTGAGCGCCGACGAGAAGTCCGACGGCGAGGGAAAGAACGACCGCATGTCCACGAGCTCCAGCTCCATCACCTCCTCCACAGACGCTCAGGAGGTGGGGAGCACACACACACACACACACACACACACACACACAGAGGTTCCTCACGTTTGTAAAAACATCCATGAAGCTAAAAAAAGAACCGATATTTATATATATATATATATATATATATATATATATATATATATATATATATATATATATATATATAAATCTATATCTATATCTATATATATTTATCTATATATCTATATCTCTCTCTCTATATATATATATATATATATATATATATATATATATATAAATATTAGTGCTGTCAAACAATTAAAATATTTAATCGCGATTAATCGCATTTATGTCATAGTTAACTCGCGATTTATCTCAATTTTTTTTTGCATTTTAATGCTCTTATCAACATGAAAAAGTGGATTGGCTTGCTTTATTTTATTGAAAAACAACTGCCAAACAGGGCGGTACAAAATAAAATCACTGCACATTTCAGGTAAACAAGGGTTTACAAAATAAAATTATAGAGTGCACCAGGCATGAAAACGGGTCAGGGGTGAAAAAGGTGAGAAGGATATTACCCCTCTAGGAGGGTCCGGGGGCATGCTCCCCCGTAAGAAACATTTAAATATTCCATATTTTAAAGCATCAATCTGATGCATTTTTTGCCAACCTGGGGAGAGCTGGAGAAACTTAACTTCAGCCATGAGTCAAAAATGATTATGGCCTCCTTACTAAGTATTATGCAAGCCATTTCATGCCAGCCTGTCACTGGTCTAACATTTACAGTATATGAGGCACAATGTGGTAAGGGAGAGCATGGCTGCCTTTGTTAGCATCATTTATATCTTTGATGCAGAGAATGCATCTGGCGAATCCCTGCCTGTTGATTTTGGAGAATACATCTCCTAGATGAAAGGACACCTCTTGCCCTTTTATTGAGACCTTGCCTTCCAGTTTTAGCCACGACCAGTTCCAGCAGCATTTCAATCCAGCTGTTTAACAATGGCTGCATCCTTCTCCCCTAACACACTCATTCTGCAAAAATAATGTTTGTATTAGTGTTAACTTCTAGTTTAGCCTTATTCAGACCTGCCAACCTTGATATATAACCTATATATTGATTTACTTTATATAAGTCATTAAATACTCGTCATGCATTATATTGCATTGCATATAATGTGTGCTGGTCAATTAGTCTAAAATTAATTTTAGACTAATTTTTACCAGCGTACTTTGAAGTCAAAATGCGTATCCGCTACGCAAATTGCGTACAGGTTGGCAGGTCTGCTTATTGATAGAACGGTGGACCACTTTACCTTCTGCCTTGTCAGTCCCCTCACCTCAAAATCTACCTCCTCAAAAACGGTAGCGTTAGCTAATAATTTTCCACCAGAGCTTTAGCTAGCTGGCTAACGTTGCGTTCTCTCCTGCTGTGTTCAATGTGTTCACTCGCGCTCCTTTCTGGCACGCGCACCTGTTCTCAGTTCACTGAATATCATTCATTTTGCCGTATCGCGCTCACTATTCATTCATTTCAAACCGTAACGTTAGCCTAGCTTCCAAGCCCAAACGGCGTGCCTATTGTTTTGCTTCCGGTTGAGCTACATCCGGCGTGGTGCTCGCGGAAAAAAAAAATTGAAAAATTAAAATGCGTTAACGCCGTTAATAAAATTGACGGCGTTAAAATTGGTTTGCGTTAACGCCGTTAATAACGCGCTAATATGACAGCACTAATAAATATATATAAATAACAGATGTGAGGCCTGACCCTGTCCGTCCTCAGTCCAGAGCTCCGGGTCCGATCCTGACCCCCGGCGGTAAGAACCCGGTGATGGAGCTGAATGAAAAGCGGCGCGGCCTGAAGTACGAGCTGATCTCAGAGAGCGGCAGCAGCTACGACAAGCGCTTCATCATCCAGGTACAGACACACAAACAACGCTTCATCATCCAGGTACAGACACACAAACAACGCTTCATCATCCAGGTACAGACACACAAACAACGCTTCATCATCCAGGTACAGACACACAAACAACGCTTCATCATCCAGGTACAGACACACAATAATATATCATATTACTTATTCATGGCATGCTGTACTATTGGTTTTCAATATGCATTTTTTTGTCATACTTAGATAGATTTTCTGACATTCCATACTTTAATATTCATAATAACATTCTTCTACACGAGTCGCCTCCTCGCTCAGACTCCTCCCCTCTGTGTCATGTGACAGTTGTCATGTGACAGTCCTCTCCTTCCTCAGACTCCTCCCCTCTGTGTCATGTGTCAGTCCTCTCCTCCCTCAGACTCCTCCCCTCTGTGTCATGTGACAGTTGTCATGTGTCATGTGACAGTCTTCTCCACCCTCAGACTCCTCCCCTCTGTGTCATGTGACAGGTGTCATGTGACAGTCCTCTCCTCCCTCAGACTCCTCCCCTCTGTGTCATGTGAGAGGTGTCATGTGACAGTCCTCTCCTCCCTCAGACTCCTCCCATCTGTGTCATGTGACAGTTGTCATGTGACAGTCCTCTCATCCCTCAGACTCCTCCCCTCTGTGTCATGTGACAAGTGTCATGTGACAGTCCTCTCCTCCCTCAGACTCCTCCCCTCTGTGTCATGTGACAAGTGTCATGTGACAGTCCTCTCCTCCCTCAGACTCCTCCCCTCTGTGTCATGTGACAGGTGGAGGTGGACAAGCAGCTTTTCCGGGGAACGGGTCCCAATAAGAAAGTGGCCAAAGCGAGCGCGGCGCTGTCGGCCCTGAGCGGCTTGTTCTCCGGCTCCAAACCCGCGAGCGCCAAGAAGAAAAGGCCGAACCCTCCGGTGAGTACCTGCGGCGCCGCTCGGGTCCACGCTCACTGAGACGCCACCTCGCCGTCTCATGTGTCTCTGTGCGTGTCTGTGTTTGTGCGTTTGTGTACATTTGTGCGTTTGTGTGTGTTTGTGTGCGTCTGTGCAGCCGAAGCGGCCGGCCGCCTCGCCGCTGACCCTCCCGGCCCTCGCCTCCAGACCTCCACGGCTCCCCGTCATCCCCAGAGCGCCCTACATCAGCACCCCGCCCACACACGGATACCTCCCCCAAGGTCAGTCAAGGTCGCTGGGTTCACATGATCTATACGCACCGAGGGGAGAGAATATATAAATTATAAAGGAAATATATAACCTTATTCCTTTTAAAAAACACATTATTTAACACATAACGTGTGACACACTTTGGTAAAAATGTGTTTAATCTGAAGAATAATCAGAAGACTCTAGATATGGAGGGTTATTTGTTGCATTGCAGTTTAATAGTGAAGTTCGGTAATTAAGGAAATATACTAATTAGTTTTCTGGAGTAGAAAGAGATGAAAGAATTAAAACCATTTATTACAAAGCTAGCAGCCTGTTAGCTTAGCACAAATCCAAAGCGGACCTGGTTCAGTCTTAAGAGCCGGAACATTTCTGCAGTGAACTTTAGAAGAGATGTTCAATGGATTTAGTTGTTGGACAGATGCAGACTAGCTAACTAGGCTTTATGCTAAGCTAACTGGCTGCTAACAGTAATTACACTGGATCCTACTTTCTCTCTTTCTCCTCCCAGGTTTCGGTGCTCCTTACGGTTACAGCCCTGCAGGAGCCCTCCCTCCCTACGGTAAACTCCGTCACTGATCAATAATCCATCCGTTTGATTTGTCCATCGCTACATTTGAGTTACTTTTATTATTATTTTCTTCCTTTTTTGTTGTTCTTCCTCAGGTTTTCCCTCCAGAATGCCCTCAGTAGTCGTCCCAGTCATCCGAGTCCCTACGACATACCCCGTCACCCACTTCTACCCTCCCACCCCTTCACAGGAAGTCACCCACCTCTACCCCTATTAGGACCTTCACAGGAAGTCACCCACCTCTACCCCTATTAGGACCTTCACAGGAAGTCGCCCACCTCTACCCCTATTAGGACCTTCACAGGAAGTCACCCACCTCTACCCCTATTAGGACCTTCACAGGAAGTCACCCACCTCTACCCCTATTAGGACCTTCACAGGAAGTCGCCCACCTCTACCCCTATTAGGACCTTCACAGGAAGTCGCCCACCTCTACCCCTATTAGGACCTTCACAGGAAGTCACCCACCTCTACCCCTATTAGGACCTTCACAGGAAGTCGCCCACCTTTACCCCTATTAGGACCTTCACAGGAAGTCACCCACCTCTACCCCTATTAGGACCTTCACAGGAAGTCGCCCACCTTTACCCCTATTAGGACCTTCACAGGAAGTCGCCCACCTTTACCCCTATTAGGACCTTCACAGGAAGTCACCCACCTTTACCCCTATTAGGACCTTCACAGGAAGTCACCCACCTTTACCCCTATTAGGACCTTCACAGGAAGTCACCCACCTCTACCCCTATTAGGACCTTCACAGGAAGTCGCCCACCTTTACCCCTATTAGGACCTTCACAGGAAGTCGCCCACCTTTACCCCTATTAGGACCTTCACAGGAAGTCGCCCACCTCTACCCCTATTAGGACCTTCACAGGAAGTCACCCACCTTTACCCCTATTAGGACCTTCACAGGAAGTCGCCCACCTGTACCCCTATTAGACCCTCACACCCCCTCACCTCCTTCCTTTTGCTTTAACCAAAAGGCCCTGGACTCCACACACACGTTTGACCAGTGAACTCAACCAGTAACATTCACGTAAAGCAAGTTCCCTCATTAGCAACCAGCTTCATTAAATTGGCCATTAAAAAATAAAGAGTTTGACAAAGAAGCTCTTTGATCATCAAAACCGTGATTCAAGTTCAGCAGAGAGAATCACAAAGTGAGAGACTGGCAAGGTTCAGTCACTACTAAAGAGCTAACGTAGGAACTAGAGAAGTAAGATCTGTCCTCACCTTCACACAGCGAGGAAAGGAACCGCTATTCAAGGTCAGAAAGTACATTTATTATATGTATTTAGACTAAATATTATACAACTCCTGAATACCAACCACAAAGTAGGGAACCAAACTTCCTCTGTCGACTTTAACTGTAAAGCTTCGTGGTTATTGTTCCTCTAACGGTCCCTCAGCGATGTGAAGCCTGTTTCGTGTTTCAATTTCTCTGTTTTTTTTATTATATTTTAAGTTTTTGTGAAGATAAAGAGAAGAGTTTACAATAATCGGTTGCACTGACGAACCACTTCCTGTCGCTGGATGTTTACACTTCCTGTTCCTGTCGCTGGATGTTTACACTTCCTGTTCCTGGATGTTTACACTTCCTGTTCCTGTTCCTGTATGTTTACACTTCCTGTTCCTGTTCCTGTATGTTTACACTTCCTGTTCCTGTTGCTGGATGTTTACACTTCCTGTTCCTGTTGCTGGATGTTTACACTTCCTGTTCCTGTTGCTGGAAGTTTACACTTCCTGTTCCTGTTGCTGGATGTTTACACTTCCTGTTCCTGTTGCTGGAAGTTTACACTTCCTGTTCCTGTTGCTGGATGTTTACACTTCCTGTTCCTGTATGTTTACACTTCCTGTTCCTGTTGCTGGATGTTTACACTTCCTGTTCCTGTCGCTGGATGTTTACACTTCCTGTTCCTGTTGCTGGATGTTTACACTTCCTGTTCCTGTTGCTGGATGTTTACACTTCCTGTTCCTGTATGTTTACACTTCCTGTTCCTGTTGCTGGATGTTTACACTTCCTGTTCCTGTCGCTGGATGTTTACACTTCCTGTTCCTGTTCCTGTTGCTGAGCATCTGAGCTGAAACACGTTCTCTTCAGGGGAGATTTTATTTTGACCAGTTTGAAGGTTAATCTGTTTGAATAAATTATAATTTTTTGTCAACAGCTGAGTAACTTGTGGTTTCATCCAGATATGATTTGCTATTATTTATCCTGCAGCACTATTTATGTATACATAAAAAAACATAGTATTTACTCAACCTGTTGTTTCTTATATAATATAAACATAAATTATCTCCTGATACATAACACATCCTCATGCGTCCACTCTTTAAGGAGAAGTCTGTTATATTACAACTTGTTTTCAATGCCTTGCCCGTTAGTTCTGTCAATAATAATAATAATAATAATAATAGCGCCACTAGAAATAATTCGAGAAACACGAGATGAAGAGAAAACGGGTTCGCAAAAAGCATTTAGAAAACAAAAGGTGCTTTTCCTGTCAGCTTGTATTTAAATAAAGTTTTGGGGTTGTTTTAGGGTCACGAGTCTCAACCACGACGAGCTCTAAATTACGATTGGCCGGTCTGCGTTCGAGGGGCGGGACTTGTAGCGAAGCAGAAATCGGTCTCAAACCAGCCGTTATTATCCTAAAAAACACAAATGTGAAGAGATGGGAATAAATAATGAGAGCAACGTTTTAACAAACCAGATTTAGCCCTAAAATCAAATCTGCACCCGGTTGTTTCACAATATCAACAGTTTTGTTTCAACTTCAAATCCGGACCAAACACCCAGAATGCCCCTGTGCTCGAGACACAACCCCGTAGCGCCCTGTACAGAGGTCAAAGAGACCGCTAAGAACCCTGGGAGCTACTGTAGGCCTCCTGAGAGCAGCTACGAGCAAGTATGTGATCTGTTTTTACTTTGCCCTGTTTGACCTTTGACCCCGTCAGCGCTTTAAACATTTCCATCCATCACAAAGCCAAACAAAGTGCCGCAGGTGATTCCTGCTGACCTCTGACCCCTCCTGTGTCCGCAGGCGGCCTTTACATCGACAGCGCCTTCTACCAGCCGCCGCCCATCGGCACGCCCATCATCTTCCACCTGGGACCCCAGGACCTCTTCTGACCCCGAGACCAGAGCCGGCGGGCCGAGACCAGAGCCGGCGGGTCGAGACCTGAGCCGCCGGGTCGAGACCAGAGCCGCCGGGTCGAGACCAGGGCCGGCGGGTCGAGACCTGAGCCGGCTGATCTTTCGTGAAGAAGAGACTTTGTTGGACCCGTCAATAAAAACTCAAAGCAATACTTCTTCTGCCTTCGGGGATCAGACCATCAGCACATTCACAACGACGTGACCGCCTGTCTGTAAATACCATATTTACTATGTGTACATATGGATGGATGTGAGTTTTAATTATACATATATATATATAAATATATATATATATATATATATATATAAACATGTAGAAATATGTAAAACCCAACAGCGGGGAAAGAAAGATATTTACAATATATCTCTGAATGTAAATACTGAAGTGTAAAGCTCTCATATCTATAAATACTACGAGTTAAATACATTTTACAACTTAACGCTGTATTGGTACGTTAATATTATGGTATATAATCCCTATTTAAACACGATTACATCTATTTAATAGTCAATTTTCCCCATTTTCAAAAAGCACCCAGATCAGAAATGTCACATACAAATCCAACAACTTAGCACGATGTTTACCACAGGAGGAAAGAAGGAAAACGTATTTCTACTTCTCATTTATGCTTATTTTTCTATTTAAGACGCACACAAAAAAGTTGGAAACCGCTGGTTTCAATGGTTGTGATGCACGTTGCAAGATGGTAGATATTATAGAGGACGGCTTATGAACGTAATCGTGTGACATGTCTGCAGCATCTCGACCCAGAGAGATGAGTTGTATCCTGTAGTTGTAGATAGTTTTATTTTGAAAAGCACAGCATGACGTTTAAGCCACAGAACAAAGAAACTCTTCACAGTTTGTTCTCAACGGAAACGTTGGTTCATATTCCAAAAGAGTCTCAAGCAATATTCAAGCTCAGGAACCTGGAACCCAACGTCACGTGATCACATGATCGTGATCACGTGGTCACATGATCGTGATCACATGACCGATGAAACCTGATGTAACGTTATGAATGTAACAAAGAAATAAACATTGTATTCTTCTGGTGAAGATTAAACGAGACCAAAAAGGTCAAGAAGCCCGAATGAATTATGTTTAATTATTTGTGTGTTTTTCACTTTTATTAATTTAGTTCATGGACTTTAAGGTCCAACGTTTCTAAAAGTTTCTACAAGTTTTTTTTTTTAATTTGGGGATGAAAATGAAAGATATTACTTTTTAACATCTTGAGTTGGGATTACGGTCCGACCCTCCGAAAGTACGGAAGCTCATTTATGCCAAAATTAGAGCGCGACGTGAAGCGTGTGAGGATTATTAATTACCAAAACGGAGTCGAGGCGTTTGTCATCGTGTCCGGATTATAGATTTTAATTCATAATTAATAAAATATAAATGCTTTAAAAAAAGGTAAACAATAGTTAAAACTAGACTTTGTGGATTTGGGCTCGTTTGCACCAACAGATTAGTTCTAATCGCTATTTAGCAAAACCAGGATTAAAATTAGTAAATCCAGATTTAAATTTAAGCGATTGCACAATTTATTTATTTAATAAATTTAAGCGAAACGATCGGTTACCAGTTTTTAATCGATAAACTGTATCAATCTTTTTGTGTGTGAGGCAACAACGTTGCTTTCTTAACTCCGTAAAACTAAATAGAACAAATTAAGACGTAGATATAAATGTACTGAAAAAATAAGGACTATTTGGAAACCTTCCACTTGTAAATGTAAAGTTAAAACTGGATTACAGTTTAAAGGGTCGGTGCAAAAGAATACAAATTCAACACACATTTAAAGTAAAAACTAAACGAGATGTTTACATTTTCTAAGATAGTTTTAAACTTTGGTGCAACGTGATGTTAATCAGGTTTAAATCTGATTCCAGGTCAGCGTTCACATCGTCAACGCACAAAACAAGAACCTCTGTGGAAGCCGGTTGGAAAAACACGTTTTTATTTATCGTCCAGGTTGTTGGGGAATTTTAAAATAATGTTTCTGCCTGTTGGATTATACTGGAATATGTATTTACATCTGTTAAATAAACTCTTCTACGACTGAATGTTGTTTTCTTTACTTATTAACTCAGAGATCCTGTAAACCTTTGATCTGATAGAAGAAATACTTTAGATGATAAAACTGATTGAATTGTGGAGAACCAAAGTTACATAATGCAAAGTATTATATTTATTTATTTTTAGACTGTAAACTGCTAACTTTGTTAGTTTAATAAATTAACAAGTATTACCACTTATTAACACTTAATTAACATTTAATTAACACATTGTCAAATATGAACACATATTAAACACTTATTTAACAGTTAATTAACACTGAAAAATGTGTTAATTAACACGTATTAACATTTATTAACGTAACACTTAGTTAACAGTTGGAGGCTTTGTGGGAAGACGACAACAAACGGTGCGTTCAGGGACACCTTGTGCCGGTTCAAAAACTATTATGACCTGATGAACCTGATAACTGCAACAGTTCTCTCTTCTCTTCCTCCTCAAAGTCGCTTTGCCTTCCCCTCCCCGCCCCTTGAAAAATAAAATGAAATACAAGGAAAGAAAAATAAGTAAAAGGAAAGAAAAAAGGAGATACAAATAAAGAAATACAAGAAAGTAAATATAAAGAAAAGAAACTAAAAGGAAATTAAAACAAAGCAAAACAAAAAGGAAAAAAAAGAAAGGAGGGAAATTAGAAATGCAAGAGAGTAAATAAAGAAACTCTCCTCTTCCTCATTTCAGCAGGCGTTAAATGAAACCACTAGGTGGCAGCAGAGCTCTCTGTTAGTCTGACCTGAGATCAGCTGCAGAAACACCGGCTGCTTTGGCTCAGCTGCTGTCACGTGAGGTCTCTCAGCCAATCAGAGCTCTTCAGAATGCAAAGACTCATAAAGATGATGAAATACTTATTTGTGTTTAAAGCATTTCTGCAAATGCGATATCAGGCTGATATTAAACACTTTTTTTCAGAAACGTCGATATTCAACGTAATCGTTGTTTGCAGAAATGTACAATGCCAATTCCTCTTCTTTTGGCGACCGGGTTTAATTTGAGGTCTTTTCTTAAAGTGAGAAAACATCAAACTGATTCAGTGTCGAGGCGACGCGAGCAAACTCTGACTTTCAAACACACTTTGGTCTGAAAGCAACTTGTTTTGTGTTTACGTATTAAAATCAGAGCAGACAAGTCATTTTGTTGCGTGAGAGTTTTAAGCAAAAATGCCTAAAAATTAGCCGTTTCCATGAAATATTTTCTGATTTGTTTTGAGTAGTAAAAATATTAATTCAATATCCTTTAACCTCAAGCTGTTTCCATCCCAAACACATCGGCCTCTGGGAACTTGTGATGAGCCGTTTGCATCGCTTCCCGTCAGAGACGAGCTCGACCAATGGAACCAAGGAGTTTGCAGCCGTAACTGTAATCTATGGAGGACCGTAAATTACTTAATTATAAATAAATAAATGCAGGAATAAATACAGGAATAAATAAATAAATGCGTAAATAAATGTATAAATAAATAAATAAATACAGGAATAAATAAATAAATGCTTAAATAAATGTAGAAATAAATACAGGAATAAATAAATAAATGCTTAAATAAATGTATACATAAATAAATAAATACAGGAATAAATAAATAAATGCTTAAATAAATGAATAAATAAATACAGGAATATATAAATATAAGTTATACCTAAACAGGACATCATTAAATAAATCTATTTCTACATTTCTGTATTTCTTCATTTATTTATGCCTGTATTTATTCCTGCATTTATTTATTTATACTTAAATCATTTTCAGTCCTCCATTGTAACCTGCTACTATTTTGAAACACAGAAATAAACGGAAATATCAGAGGCGTCGCCTCCTGGTGGTCAGGAGAGAGAACGCAGCTTTAACACATGAAGCATTGGCTTCACTTTTCAGAACCGGAGGCCGATGAGCTGTAAAAGTAAAGAGTGAAGATTTAACTGTTTTTTTTTCTTCTTCTATTTTTCATTGAATGATGAATGTTTTCGTTCTGCGTGTCTGAAGAACAATTTGATCTCTTATTTAAAACGGATCCCTCTTTACCTCCGTTGACTTCTGTTCTATTTTCCGTAATTTTCCTCTTTTATTTCCACCGTTCATCCTCTGAGTAACAGTGTGAGTGCAGCATAAGTCTCTATAGTGAATATGGAGGTTGCATTAATATTTCAGTCTGCAGCCGGCGGGCCGGAGAGGAAACGTACGCTTGAGTTCCGAGTCGCACAGTTTTTGAAATGTATTTTTAATGCGGTTAATTTTGTCTCTACCATTGACTGCATTTATTCCCCAGTGATGGACGAACCTGAGCCGCACCCCTGGGAAGATTTACCAGCAGCTCATATCAAAACATGTAATAATTCCCTCATGTTTAAATACTTCATATTAAGTATGTTCGCTGGCTTCAGGCCCACATCACCTGGTGATGCGTTGGCCATTAAGTCTGATTAACACGTTTTATGAAAGTATGTTTATGCTGATGAAATAAAATGCACTCAGACTACATGTGGTGTTGATGGACTGGTGAGGAAATAAAGGAGCTACTTGAGTTGAAAAAAAGGAAGATAAATTGAAACTACACCAGAGACGATCTCAAGATGTACCGCAACAAATACTGTGTCTGATATTTGCAAAGTTCTCACATATAATTGGCTTTGGATCTTAAACTAAAACCAAGTCTTCTTCAATACAGCATGATGTTCATCTACGTCGCTCCTCCTCCGTCCATATATGGTCACTTCCTGTTTACTGGTTGCAAAAAAACAAGATGGCGACGGCTGAAACGTCCACAAACCAACGAGCGACGTCACGGCAACAACGTCCATCAGTTGGCAACAATAAATCTGATTTATCCGGAGCTTCTAATGTTATTGCAAACATAAAATCACAAAAAGCACCAAAATAACTTTCTGGGGAAAACCTTGATAAGAATGAACTTCATATATAATCAAATAAAGCTGGACAATCTCAGTTAGGGAGCAGTGGTTTATTCTGTTTTTGGTCAATTCATTAATCAATAAGTAACTTTAATGCATTTGGCAGAATCTCAAAGCCCACAGTTATGCCTTCAAAATACTTTTAAAAAGTATTTTTGATTTACTGTCTCACACGACTATAAAAACAGTAAATCTGGTGGCAGAAACCAGGCAGTTATTGTTGACTATTTATGCAGGAACATGTAATAATTCTGACTATCGATATAATTCCAGATGAATTACTAAATGTTCCCCTGAATGCCACCGCGTCGTACGTACGTAACATGCCTGAGGGCCGAAGATAATCAGAGAAGTACGAGAGACCGGAGCTAATTTGATAAAAACTAAATTAATTCAATGTTCTAAATAGACAAACTAGTTGGTTACCAGCTGACCTTTAAAGAACTGGAGCCTGATGGTTTCATTTATGTGTTCATGTTCCACTCCGCTGCTTATGGAGAAATTTAACCTCAACTTCAATTCAAACAAAGCAGGAATATCGAAACTTTTTTTTTTGGATCGATTAATTAAATAAATAAATGATAAATAAGGGCTAATAAAAGAAGCAAAGTCACGTTTTTACTGATGAGTGGAAGTCGTGGAAGTATTCTGGAAAAATACTAATACAACATTATGAAAAATACAACGTGTAAAAGATCCACATTCAAAATGGTTGAACTGGTTGAAACATGGCAATGGCGGTTGAATTTTGGTCTTAGCTGATCTGGAGGCAGCTCCTTCCGATAAAACCAACGTAAATTAAAAAGTAACATCGGCCACGGCCAGCAGTTCATGTGTTGCTTTCTCTGTTCTGTATCTGTAGCATGAAAGCATGGTGTAATTCGCAAGCTAGTTAGGTAGCTAGCTAGCTAGCTACCTAACGAGCTTGCGTCCACTCGTGTTGCGGCTGGCTAGTTAGCTAACTAGCCATAACGTTAACTAGCTAACTAGCCATAACGTTAACTAGCTGGCTAACTAGCCAGCCGCAACGCGAGTAGACGCAAGCTAGTTAGGTAGCTAGCTAGTTAGCCGCAACACGAGTAGACGCGAGTAGAATTCGACAATGTAATGCGTCGCCCACAATCTCTTCAGAGTGGAAGAGAAAAATGGATTGTAATTGCTTTCATTGACGTTTTTGTGATGTATCTATCGGCCGTAGAAATACCGCCTCTCGAGCGCAATGCATCCTGGTACATGGAGGCACAGCTGGCACTTCTTTGCAGTGGCTTTCAACGTAGCGCACAATGGGGAATACTTAAGAGAGGCGACGCAGAGCTGAGCAGCGCAGCGGCCCGTCCTGTAGGGGGCGCCACTACAAGGATGAAGTCCTGCAGGTTTACCTCCATCAGCAGTCAGAAGAGCACACACACACACACACACACACACACACACACACACACACACACACACACACACACACACACACACACACTCTGAATATTCTCCATAGCAGTCCATAGGTTACCTTTCTGCTGTTTTCAATGATTAATTAACTGCGCTGGTTCCATTATTGATGGTGTGTTTGTGCGCCTTGCTGAATAATAGATTGAACCTGACTGCTGCTGCTGTGGGCTTTTTGGGTGAAGGCAGGGAGGAGGAGGAGGAGGAGGAGGAGGAGGAGGAGGAGGAGGAGGAGGAGGAGGTAAGGGAGTAAGGAGGGTATAGGCAACATGTTAGGGTGGAAAAGAATAGAGGAAGGAAAGGTCATGGGAAGAGGTCACGGTCTGCTATATATACTTTGAACACACTGATTGTGAGAATAAGACCAGTCTTTGTTTAAATTGTTTGACATATTTGGTTTAAATGGCATCCCTTGACCCAGTTTTCCTCTTCATGTTGATGGACTTCCTTCAATGTGGGATCTGTTTGTGTAGCGTTGGTAATTAGCTGAGATTATAATGCATGATCTTCTCCTGCTCCCGGAGGCTGAGCCGTCAAAGGGCGATTGATCGACACTCAACACTGCGCCTGAACGCACCTCGTTACTGGACACTGATGGAGGACTGCTGCCAACGTGCTCCTTTCACTACGATTTTAAAAATATATGAATAAATAAATCAGACAATCCCAGTGAAGACTGGTTTCAACCCTCTGAACCTCAACACCCGCCGGCGGAATGAAAAAGCATGTTTTCGCGTCTTGTGTGAAGAACGCTTCCGCCAGAAAAAGAAACCAAAACTAAGCTTAAAAGTGATATTTCATCAAATACATTTTACTCTACGTATCTCGTTTAAAATCTCTCCCCAAATAAACCATTTACTTTCACCAGATTCTGTCAAAAACATAACATGCTGAGCTCCTCAGTGAAACTATGACATCATAATTTATTTATCTGAGACCAACAGTCATGTGACCACAAATCAGAGAAACCTTGACTGAACTGCTCCGTCCGTCCGTCTTGTAATCCAAACCTTTCTGTGCTTTGTTGACCTTGTAGTGCATGTGAGTGCATTTGAATGCATGTAAATGCATGTAAATGCATGTGAGTGCATGTAAGCCCATGTGAGTGCATGTAAGCGCATATGAGTGCATGTGAGTGCATGTAAATGCATGTAAATGCATGTGAGTGCATGTGAGTGCATGTAAGCCCATGTGAGCGCATATGAGTGCATGTGAGTGCATGTAAATGCATGTGAGTGCATATGAGTGCATGTAAGCCCATGTGAGTGCAGGTGAGTGCATGTAACTGCATGTGAGCGCATGTGAGTCCATGTGAGTGCATGTAAATGCATGTGAGTGCATGTGAGTGCATGTAAATGCATGTATATGCATGTAAATGCATGTGAGTGCATGTAACTGCATGTGAGTGCATGTAAGCCCATGTGAGTGCATGTGAGTGCATGTAAGCGCATATGAGTGCATGTGAGTGCATGTAAATGCATGTGAGTGCATGTGAGCGCATGTGAGTCCATGTGAGTGCATGTGAGTGCATGTGAATGCATGTGAGTCCATGTGAGCGCATGTGAGCGCATGTGAGTGCATGTGAGTGCATGTAAATGCATGTGAGTGCATGTGAGCGCATGTAAGTGCATGTGAGTGCATGTAAATGCATGTGAGTGCATGTGAGTGCATGTGAGTGCATGTAAATGCATGTGAGTGCATGTGAGTGCATGTGAGTGCATGTAACTGCATGTGAGTGCATGTAAGCCCATGTGAGTGCATGTGAGTGCATGTAACTGCATGTAACTGCATGTGAGTGCATGTAACTGCATGTGAGTGCATGTGAGTGCATGTAACTGCATGTGAGTGCATGTAAGCCCATGTGAGTGCATGTGAGTGCATGTAAATGCATGTGAGTGCATGTGAGTGCATGTAAATGCATGTAAATGCATGTGAGTGCATGTGAGTGCATGTAACTGCATGTGAGTGCATGTGAGTGCATGTAACTGCATGTGAGTGCATGTAACTGCATGTAAATGCATGTAAATGCATGTAAATGCATGTAACTGCATGTAAATGCATGTAACTGCATGTGAGTGCATGTGAGTGCATGTAACTGCATGTGAGTGCATGTAAGCCCATGTGAGCGCATGTGAGTGCATGTGAGCGCATATGAGTGCATGTGAGCGCATGTGAGTGCATGTGAGTGCATGTGAGCGCATATGAGTGCATGTAACTGCATGTGAGTGCATGTAAGCCCATGTGAGCGCATGTGAGTGCATGTGAGCGCATATGAGTGCATGTGAGCGCATGTGAGTGCATGTGAGTGCATGTGAATGCATGTGAGTGCATGTGAATGCATGTGAGTCCATGTGAGTGCATGTGAGTGCATGTGAGCGCATGTGAGTGCATGTGAGTGCATGTGAATGCATGTGAGTCCATGTGAGTGCATGTGAGCGCATGTGAGCGCATGTGAGTGCATGTGAGTGCATGTGAGCGCATGTGAGTGCATGTAATTCACTGGAAATGACATGCTACAATACTCTTGGAGTATTCTTAGAACTCGGGTGCTCATGGCAGGGAAGAAATACAGAAATCAAAGAGTTATAATAAACGGTTTAATTAAAGTTCAAATGGTGGTACAGTGTACATGTACTCAGCTGAGGGTCTCCGAGCTTCCGCTCCACAGACCGTTTTGAAAATGGCTCCATAGCATTCCTGTTTTCCGGTACCTGAAGTCCTCACTCCGCCCTCCTGTGTTTACTAACACATTTTTTACCTAGAAGGAATTGTTATGCAGTTCTATCTGTTACAGCTGATGAGAATCTTATTACAGCTACAGTCATCCTCCCACAGAAACTCTTCACCTCTGCTGGCTGCAATGCAAATCAAATCCACATCCTGTTCCTAAGATCAGGGGAAGATTCCCCCAGACCACAGGTGGTCCAGTCCCCTTTGTTCTTAAAACCAAATGCTCCTTTGGAAAACCTCAGCCCTGATGACTGTGTGCAAATACCTCTGCACTCTCAGTACAGCGTGACTCTCAGCAATCACATCTGAATCATTATGCAGTAATAAAAACACAGTGACCCTCATATGCATACAATTACACACCCTTCATAATGACATCCCTTATTAATTATCATATTTCCTGCATTTGTAATGTATACAATAAACCTTTCTTTATTTTACACTGTGCAAGTCCAAATGTGACAAACAAAGTTATTAAAACCCTTCAAAGCGCATGTAACTGCATGTGAGTGCATGTAAGTGCATGTAACTGCATGTAAGCGCATGTGAGTGCATGTGAGTGCATGTAACTGCATGTAAGTGCATGTAACTGCATGTAAGCGCATGTGAGTGCATGTGAGTGCATGTAACTGCATGTAAGTGCATGTAACTGCATGTAAGCGCATGTGAGTGCATGTGAGTGCATGTGAGCTCACAGCCGCTGTTCATACGGTCGTCCAGACTCCTTACAGAAGTGAAGCATACATCTTCCGAAAAGGAGGAAGAGAAGAAGAAGGTTAGCAACGTTAGCTCCGTTAGCTTCTTGCCGCCAGCTCTCCGTCACCATGTTGAGATCCGCGTGAGGCAACAAATAAACTCACAATCTCGTGAAAAAATAGCAGAAAATTGTCAGTAGACGGCTTTCCTGTTGACAGCGATCACGCATTTCTTTCTATTTTGTTCCGCGTCATTTTGTTTACTTGAAGATCCTCCAGGGCCCTCCTCGTGTAAACTCCCAGAAAAGTACGAGCTAATGTCGTGTCGCTGCAGAAAAACAAAGCGTCATCGTGGCGTTCGTTCAAAATCTATTCCCGAAGCGAAAGCGGCTTCGTTGAGACGTGACGGCTGTGCTCGGCGGCTGCCAACAACGATCTCATTTCCTGCAGCACCGCAGGGGGAAGGAGAGATTCAACGGCGATGAAAAGACTCATTATGAGCCCTTAAAGGGCACTCGCCCCGGCCGCCTCCGGCTGGTTCGATAAGCTTTCCTCTCGTGCTCGAGTGTGTATTTTAATTACAGCTCAGGGATGATCGCTGCCCGGTCTTCATGCAACACTCACGTCTTACACATCGGAGCATTATGCTCCTTCCTCTCCACGCTGGTGACGGCATGTCAGCATTGTATAAGATCCCGCGCGGCCTCTGATCCTTAAATGATTCCTTATCATCAGATCGGGATGTCCTTTACATTCCAGGAATTAGTCTGTGTCACTGCAATTTACTTTGTCCATTCATTCCTCGTTTGCTACCACCCAGATAGCTTGTGTGTCCAATAAAACGCATGCCGGTTTAGGCTGGAATTTAAATGTAATGCAGCCTTAAACTGTACCGTCGGTGTCTCAGTTGACTTTTTCTTTTTTGAGAGGTTATGTGATCTCTGAGCCCATCGGCTATCAGTTCGACTCCAGGAGACAAGAGGCTTCCTTTTTTTAAATGTACAGTCTGATTAGCAACTTGAAATGTCCGACTGGAGTTGTTTGTCTACCGTAAAAGTCGGGTTACAAGCCGCTCCTACCTCCGGTCAGTGTCCCCGCTGTAGCAAGCTAGGAGCAGCGCTAGCTAGCGCTGCTCCTGCTACCGGCCGCTGCTGCTGCTACTGCCCGCGTCCCCTCTGCCCAAGTCGGGTGTCGAGCCTGGTCCCGCTAACTTCGGTGGTTTTCGGGGAGCTAGCGGAAGTTAGCGGGGAAGTAACGGAGCGCTAGCAGGAGCCCCAGCTGGCTACAGCGGGGAGCTAACGGGGACACTGACCGAAGGCAGTAGCGGCTCGTAAACCGACTTTTACGGTACTTTACTTTGCTCATTCTAAACCAATAAAAAGCTAAATGATGGTCAGACGATCGATGCGTTTACCTGCATCCAACCAAACGATGCCGGAACACGATTGGTCAATGCTTAATCAAAAAAAAAAGGGAAACCAGAACACTTCCGGTGCCAAAACGTTGACCGGTTGCCTCCAGATTCAACATGAGAATGCAGAATCTGGAGCCGGTCGCGTTGCATAGACGAGGAGTAAAGAGCAGCGGCGAGATATTTTCTGCAAAAGTTACAATAGTTTGAAAAATGGTGCAAAAATGTATACGAAATATGTAAATTATCACATTTTCTTTGTGTTAAATATGTTTTTTTCTACAATGTTTTCCCTCTTTAACTTTAACGCCACTCGCCATCATTCATAATCATTTTATCCAACAAGTAATTATGTTTGACCTCGCAGTCCGCCATTGGATAGACTTAGGTGATCTAGTTTTACATCAGGGCTTTTCTCACGTACACAAAATGCACTACACACTAAACTTACAGTTTTTCTCCATTGCTAAAACACAAAACCTGGTTCCTGTAGCACAAACACCCAAACCTTTTCGTCATTCCCAGAAGCACACACACATTTCCCATAACCAAAAACACAATTCACCTGTGTCCACACATGTCTCAATATTCAAAACACTTTCTGCAAAACCTTACACAAAAGTGACCAAATAAATCATTCATTGCACTATGTGTTCATTCAGCAAACACATGCTCTCAATATAATGAACTCAAGTTATCATAACATGAACTCAGAGACCACACCCTTCTCAAGGTGAAAACACTCAGCCTGAAAATTGTTAACACACCAATCAGAATTGGGGGTCAATAAATAGAGCTTATAGGCATGCTCATGTCCTTTGGAACAATGGATCCCAACCATGCAGAGGTTGAGAGACAAGAGAGAGGAAGACCAAGAGGGAGAGGCAGAGGACAGCAAAGACAAGTAATTTCTGATGAAATCCGTGCCACAGTTGTTCATGTGGTGGTACATGGGAGGACAATGAAAGAAGCTGGCCAACTAGTCCAGCCAAACTTAAGCCGTTTCACAGTTGCATCCATTGTTCGTACTTTCAGGAGGGAAAACAGGTAATTTGCCTCATTGTCACTATGTATTGTATCACAGTACATGCACAGTAATGTTGTAGTACATATAGACTGAATATCCACCGTATGCTGTGTAGTTTTTACTACAGTATACTGTGCCACAGTACACCATAGGTCAGTAATGGTAATTTTTGCAGAACTGAGAGGCAGCCATCTATTGGAGGCAGGCGGCGATTGCTCACTGCTGAGCAGGAGATTGCCTTGGTAAATATGGTGATTGGCAATAATGCCATCACTTTGAGGGAGATTCAAACCTGCATTATTGAAGACCAGGAAATATTTCAAGGGACTAACAGCATAAGCCTTTCCACCATTGACCGGGTAATACAGCGGAACCACATAAGGACGAAGCAACTTTACCGCGTGCCTTTTGAGAGGAAGTCCGATCGGGTTAAGAAGCAACGATTCCAATATGTACAGGTAATTGCACTGTACAGAAATGCTATACTATTCCAATACACATATATGTTTGAAGTCAAATTTGTGTTTTTTGATTCCTGTAGACAATGTTTGAGATGGATGCAATGGCTGACCCACACGAATACATCTTTATTGATGAAGCAGGGTGCAATCATCCAAGTTCCCGGTCAGAGGGGGGGCAACATCACCATCCTCCACCGCCATGCTGTACTGGGTCCACACAACACTGCACTACTCCTTCAGTTTCTAGATCAGCTGCACAATAACATTCTCCAACAAGAAGGGGAGCCACGGCAACCAGAGCAAGCCCAATATGTTGTCATTTGGGATGACGTGAGCTTCCATCGGGCTGCTCTGGTTCGCACCTGGTTCAATGACCATCCCAGGTTCAGGGTCCTTTTTCTGCCAGCATACTCCCCTTTTCTGAATCCAATAGAGGAATTTTTCTCCGCATGGCGGTGGAGAGTCTATGACCGCAACCCATACACACAGCACAATCTCCTGGAGGCAATGGTGAATGCGTGTGAGGATATTTCTCTGGAATCTGTCCATGGTTGGATCAGACACACAAGGGGATATTTCCCACGCTGCCTGGCGAGAGAAGACATAATGTGTGACGTTGATGAAATACTATGGCCTGACCCTGACCTGAGACAAGATCATGCTGATATTGATGCCGACGCTGATGAACCTGTATATGTGCTCAATCTGGAAGTGCTGTGAATAAACCCTATTATTGACATGTTGGTGGCAGTGTGTTGAATTAATCCCTCCTGTGTGTAACAAACACTAATGTAGTCTGTGTTTTACAGCTTGTGTGTGTTGTCTGAGGGTAAAGACTGATTGGGACCCAGAAGTTAGATGTTTGGACTGTTGGGTGTGAGTTTTTTAAATTGTGTGTGAAGATTTGAAAAAATGGTGAGTTGTTCCAGGAATTGTGTCTTAGCAATCGAGAAAAACTGTAATGAATGTGTTAGTTACCATTGAGTTCAATAGATACATATGTTAACCACATCTCCTCCCTGCAGCCTGAACAAATGGCCCAAGCATCACGTCTTTTCACAAGACGCTTAAATCATCGACTGAAAGAACGGCTTGTTCGGCCTGTGGCCGACACACAAACACACACACACACACACACACACTGCGTCTCTTACGTGAACAAACACAGAAACATTGTTGTGATTTAATATGATCCCCTACAGCTAAAACAACAAACTAATTTATATTATTAAGAATTGCTTGTTTCTCTCTCTCTCTCTGAATATGTTCATGCCACATTAACATTAAAGTTCCTACATTCATCCTTTATTTATTCCCCCTAATTGGCTTTGCTAGAGCCTCATTTAAAGTGAGAACCAGCAACGTTAAGAATGATAACTCCATTGTGTTTTTAAAGCACACCTGAAGCTTTGTTAAATTAAATTAATCACATTCTGGTGTCGAGAGTTGACAGCAAAAGTTTTATCAAGATTTAAAAAATCTCAACAGCAGCCAAGTGTGACTGTTGTATCTGGAACAGTAAGGTCACTGAAACCGGGCCAGATGTTCTGATTGTGTACAGATTGATGAGTTCAGCAGTTATTATCTATGTAATTATGCGTTGGACCGATTTGTGTGTCACATTTAGTAAGATAACACATTATCAGTTATTTCTGATATAAATGTGGTGCTAGTAACAACATTTCTCGAAAAAAATGAATCTGCACTTCATGATCAGCCCTAATCTTCAGGGCCGGATCCACATATAGTCGACCGTTTGTGACTGATTTACGTCATTAAATAAAATAAAGTTAACTCTAAATGGTCCATAATTTACTAAATGAACATCATGCGGTATTGAAGAAGACTTTGAAATTAGAGATTGAGACATAAACTCATGTTTACAATGTTTACTGAGGGAATACATCAAGAGAAGTCATTTATATAGACTTCTATACAACCAGAGGAGTCGTCCCCTGGTGGTCAGGAGAGAATGCAGCTTTAACACATGGAGCATAGACTTCTATACAACCAGAGGAGTCACCCCCTGGTGGTCAGGAGAGAATGCAGCTTTAACACATGAAGCATAGACTTCTATACAACCAGAGGAAATTATATTCAAAGTTACAACAATGGAGTAATTGATGACATGTCTAAGAGGTTGCAAAACCACCAACAGAATTAACAGATTATGAGACTCCTGTGCCTTTAAGACTTAGTTTTAGAGCTGTGGCCGTACTGTAGAAGTCCGTACTGTAGAAGTAGTTTATTTGTTTACTTGGATTCCTTTCACTCAGGATAAATTGTCCAGTAATGCAATCCTCCTTTAGAAAGTCCCTCCACAGATTAAAGTAATTAACTCAGTCTCTCGGTCGCTGACTTCCTGCTGATGTAACGTCTTCAGTGTGGTAGTTCAGCCTCTCTGCTCACCTTTGGTTTGTT